>OZ026623.1:30166236-30298976 GCA_964020975.1 Hermodice carunculata
TATAATACAAGCTTTGAAATCATAGTCATACTGAAGATTAATTTGTAAAAACTCTAAAACATAATTAATCACTGCTCATGGTTCAATCAGTAATGTCTAATTTGGCCAGTTCCATGAATCCTTGCATTGTCCACCGTTGGGGCCGCATTTGGCAACTGCTGATGTTTTTCTAGCCAAACCCATCCTAAACATCGTCACATTTGACAAATCAAAGTCACTTTCCACAAAGTGTTTGCTTCATAGGTTAGATCAGTTCCTAGGGCCTTGCCATTTGTCCCTGTAAATTTTGACTGAACCGGTCCAGACGCTCTGTTATTTCATGTCTTTGGGTAAATGTAAAGAAGCCGTAGAACTTGTACTGGTACAGCAACACACCGATCCATCTTGGGTGGGAACAAGAACGGAAATGAATATTTCTACATGCATTTTTAATCCTGGTGATGAAGTGTGAATAAAATATGTTTAAACCATGTGACACTTGAGAGCCATAGCCCGCTAGCATGGTAAAAGTCTTCCGTGTCAGCCAGCGGTGTTACGTTTGTGGTGTCACTAACTTTTGCGCCTTGTGGGTGTCAGAAATCAATAGAAAGCGACGATTGAAAGCACAATGATTTTTTAAAATAAAAATGTGAAAAAAATATATATACAATTTTTTAGGTGCGCCGTATGGTGAAAACAATCAATGAGTCACCCATGTATCAAATTTGAACATGGTCAATCAAGAGAACCTGTAAAACTGAATGCATGGAATACCTGATTTTATTAAAGGCGACTTTACTGTCATATTTCAAGAAATATTGCCTGTTGGACTATTTGATCCAGTCTTCACTTCAGGAGCAATGATTTCTCTGATATTTAGATTAAGACACTAACAGGTGCACTAGCTTCTACCGTTGATAATCTGTGGGATTCCATTGCCAGCTGGTTTCACTTTTGATGTTTCATTCATGAAACGGCCATTTGTACAAGTGACACAGACAAATATTGAGAGTAAAAACCTTTTCAGATTATACACTTTCAAGCTGTAGATAACTAGCAAACATTTAATCTGATTCAAGCAAGTATACGCTATAAAGCAGTAATGAGCATATCGTTTTTAAAAACCTAGGAACTGGTTATCATGAAATACAAAATAAGCATAGTCATGTACCAGGACTAGCCCAAAAATAAATTGAAAGTAAATACACTAGGTTGAATTGCTTTTCATAGGAAAGCATTTACGTTTCACTTTCAATAAAGGGACACAATCATCTTGCTGTAAACCTAGTGGCAGCTTATTCCAGAGTAAAGTACTATAGGTTTATTGGGAAATGGGGACATAATTGTACAGTGTGGAAAAATGATAAATCATTTCGAAGTCCTTGTCTCTGTTGTTTTATATATCCTATTGCAATAAATAAATACTGGAGTATAACTGGCAAATATACCTTTCATGACTTTATACATGGAAATACTTGTAATTCATTTAAAATTTTAAATTTTCCAATATTTCAATTTTTAAATTCTTTCAGGATACAGCATTGTTTAGAACTGCAGTCCACTATTTTTTATGACAGTCATTATTTTTATGTCCTTAATACGACATCTTATGATCTTTGGATATTCAATGAATAATGTATTGCTCAGGGAATATAAGGTTATTGCTGCTATATCTCGCGATGTTCATGTCGTTAGCGGTGTCAAGATTTGGATGGTTTCTGACTGATTTTCACAAAGATATTGACAGGTAATGATCTCTTACTACTACCTTGTATCGGTATTATACTCGGACAAAAATAGTAATACGCAGAATCTTCTTTTAGAGTTTTGTCAAACAGTCTGACTTACCTTTATACGTAGCTGCCCATGTAACAGCAGGCAAGTTTATTTTGCTGTATATCGATTACTTTTCGTACCATATTCTTGTCATTGTTATCTATATTTTCAGCTAATATTCGAAGGAGAAATAGGAAAAGCGTTTTTAAGTGACATGGCAATAGACGATATCAGGATTTCTGGTAAGCCACGCTACTTTCCAGTCATAAGCAACAGAAGAAACTCTGTCTTTTTCTACACTACAGTTATGTGACTTTATGGCAGAAATGAAGCAAACTATTGAGACTGTTTAATAAGTGGTTTGCATGTCCATATTTGTATTATTGAATCTTCCGTACCGCACAAGCATATTGCATGAACGCATTTGTGATTCCTCTTTAGAAGCACATCTTGTGACTTTTTGAATGACCTATTCTTCCAGCACCAATTCATGCAAAATACATAAGTGTTTTAAGTTATTGCTACCACCACAGGTTAGGACGCAATCATAATAATAATAATAATAATAATAATAATAATAATAATAATAATAATAATAATAATAATAATAATAAAATAATAATAATAGTAATATGACTGATAATGATGATAATAATTATAATAATAATAATAACAATCATCATCATCATCATCATCATCATTATTATTATTATTGTTATTATTATTATTATTATTATTATTATTATTATTATTATTATTAAACATAACGCTTTGGACGTCACTATTTACATTTTATAGGTTGGTATATTCATTCAACTCAAAACGGGTTGTAACTTATAGTTTTGTTTTATTTCAGATATTTATGATAAACTTGCATTTATTTTTAAAATAGATTTATGGTCTATTGAACATTGGTTAATATATAGAGTGTAGATTCAGCAATGTTTGGTACAGCTTCTGGGCCAGCGATTACAGTGAGCATGTATTTGAGGAAAACATTACCCATATTCATAAATTCCAATCCAACAATAACAGCAGACGGATTCGGGATTACAAAAACCGTCATCTTGCAAAACAATGGTGGTGAAGAAACAAATTTCACTCCTAACATGAGACGGGCAGTCGTCCATAGAAAGCAACTGGCTGTTTTAAGCCGACATGTCAATCTTAAGAAATATTCTTCATCAAAAAGACAAGGTAGGCCTGTGACTTTTTACTTGTCCTAACTTGTGAATCAGCTGAGCTCACAGCAAAGGAAACTAGTCGGCCGACATCAGTTTTGTGATATTTATGGACCTACGATACTATAAACACATTGTATGTCTGTTATAACTATGAATCAGACAATATAGCCCACAGCACAACATAGCTAATGAAGTGTTGATCAGGTGATTCAGAAAACATTACACATGCTTGTAAGTTTGCACCCAACAACATCAGATAGGATATCCAAGAGTTACCAAAACATGAGTATCATCCTGCAATACAAACGTGAAGAAATAAATTTCACTTCTGACTTTAGACAGGCAGGCACCCATAAAAAGTAGCCAGTGGTTGTAAACTTGTCATCTCAACCTTTCAAAAATATTCCCTTAACTTCAGACGCTAGTGTTTTCAAAATATATGTGCCGAACTACTTAAAACCAAAATTCTATCACTTGTACTGAAGCAAAAATAGACAAGGTAGGTGTGTCACTTTTTGGATCCTCTAAATTGCCTGTAAACCGTGCTTACAGGAAAAAAAGTTGGTCTACCTCGTTTATTCTATATTTGTGAATGTGGTAAAATATAAATGACAGTTTTTATGAATAGATTTCACATATTCAGCTTTTTTAAAATCATTTCACATTTTCCAAAACATTTTCACCTTCTTGAATACCCAGATTTGGCGAACTAAAATATTCTTGCATTTTTTTTTTCAGTAATGCATATATTAGGCTAAAGTATTGTCAAAACCATGTCCGGTGCGCTCATTTAAATGTGCCACGGGACATTATGTTAAGCCTTGCTGGTGAAATAAATTATTTTTTCATAGAGGATAAACTTGTTATCTGTGTTGGAGTTTGTGGTGGGCTTCACTTGTGAGATTAAAGGCGTATAAGTTACATATAACTTGTCCTATACTTTAGCAGTGAGGCAGATTTGTCAAAATTCGTTTTAAGCATGAGACATGCTTGATATGAACTCTGCTTTCAAATTTCCAGAAAGTCATTTTCAAATACCTCCCTACAGAGAGAACAGATGTGTTTAGCCAATGCCAAAATTAACCAGAGTCTTGACTGATTCATCAGGGTAGGAAACAAGCCAGAGTGCATTCCCGATATGCCACATACAAACCAAAATAAAAAGACAATGCATTCCCTGTGTACCATATGAACTCAAGCCATATATTTTAGTTGTCTTTTGAGCTTGTATAAGGCCCCTTGCAGTACATTCAAGGAAGAAAGAATTTATACATTTTAGATAATTGGTACTTAAAATCATTTCTGTAACCCAAACAATTGACTTAGTGACCTAGTTTTGACAACAAATGTGTTTTAAAGTCCCCCCCCCCAAAAAAAAAACAAAAACAAAAACAAAACTGGAATTCAAAGACAGAGACTGATATTTGCACTGCCTACCCATTGACATATAAAAGTATAAGAATGAATTATATAAATACCCTTTATACATACTTTAAACATAATGTAATGAAAGTACCCTATAAAAGATGGGAAAGAAAAAACATTCACCTTTTATAATTTTGATAGATGGTCCACCTGCAGTACACTGCTAAAAAGTTTAGAGAAAAACCTTGGACACATTGCTAATTTGTTTCAGCTCAACTGAATCTGGTCAATGAGAAAGGAAGAACATTTGGATGCATATGCACCAAACTTTTGTAATGCCCCTGTTATACATAAGCTTACTAACCAATCACTCTCGAATTTCCAAATTTCGTTAAAGATTAGGATATAACAATAACTTCTACCTTGCACCAAACTTTCAGATGGGTGGATGGATGGATGGATGGATAAATGGATGGATGGATGGATGGATGGATAGATAGATAGATAGATAGATAGATAGATAGATAGATAGATAGATAGATAGATAGATAGATAGATAGATAGATAGATAGATAGATAGATAGATAGATTAGATAGATAGATAGATAGATAGATAGATAGATAGATAGATAGATAGATAGATAGATAGATAGATGTCATTTGACTATTGCAGTTCACGGCAATTTCATGATCTGAGAATACCTACTGTTTACATTCTTCTAAAACCATGATTTCCCAAATCCTAATACATGCTCTACTGGAATGTCTGTCTGCAAGCACTGTCTGTAAACATTGCGAGCAAATTTCAATCGAGAACTTCTACAGTGATAGCCTAGACAAAGTTGCACTTACATGAATGATTATAATGATTCCAGATATGCCGTTTAGGTCAAAACAGCTTCCTTTTAAATAGAAGCATGCCGATGTTTCCTGTAGAAAAGGACCCAGATTGCCAACTTTTAATGATGTTCTTCAGGCCCAAAGGACACGAGGGAAGCTGTTGATTGAGTCTCCAATTTATACCTGAAATGGATAATATTATTCTTTTTTACCCATGACATATAAATTGACAAGTGTCCCACCTGATAACCCTAAAAAAGACTATGTGTTCACCAGGGATAACACAGGCCAACCCATTGGTTTAGCAAAAGCTGCTTTAGATAGTAGATTGTATGCAAAATATGGGGTCACAGACAAATGTTATGTAAAATGATGTGATAGCTAGGGGTATTCCTGGGCAATCACAGAAAGGTGAGATGTCCAAAAAAATAAAAATAAAGCCCAAATAGATGTGAACAGTGTTTCTCTCCCTGGGGATGCCTATGGGCATGGGGGGGGGGGGGAGGGAGGCAATACAGGGATCAATTTGAATGCCAAGGTGTACAACTTATTGATGCTATGGTTGCTGACGCCCATGGCCCTCGTAACTGACCTGCAACTGTCGTCAGCTTCAATATGGCCTCTGGCTCTCGCTTGGGTCATTTCTGATTATGGAGGCATGTTGCCTTCACCACGGGTAGACGAATCAATACCCAATCGGAGATCAACAATGCTTTTATACTAAAGTTTATTCCACTTTTGGTCCACCTTTCACAGGAAATATGAATCAATACCCAATCCGAGATTAACAATGGTTTTATACTAAAATTTATTCCACTTTTGGTCCACATTTTGCCAATGTGCCATCAGGCATGCTGTCCCAATTTGCTGATCTTCACATACATTGAACCCTAGTGACTATTTCGCATACACATGTAAATATTCTAAACACAGTTAACAAAATATGTAGTTTATATTAAGTTGTAGAAGTGGGGACCTATTTTGGGAAGTTCGTACATACGCTTGTGTGTGCCTTACATGTTGATTTCTTTATATTATTGTATTGTGTTCATATAGTAGGAATCAAATGCATCGCATGTATCCCAAAAAACACTGTCAATATTTAATTTGGGAACTTATATCTCTGGAAATTATGTAAACCTAACAATGCTTCAAATGGTAAAGTGATTATTCACAAGTTAATATGGTAGAAGAATTTTACGTTTTACCTTGAAATGTGCTATAGATGTTTGCCTAAACAGAAAAATCTGGTTTGTTGTTAACCAATTACGATGTTTTAATGTTTAGTTGAACCATTTGTCCAAAATTAACCGTGTATGGGATTTTTTGATGCCCATAATGATACAGAAATATAGTACTTGATTATTACAGCACACCAATAAGCATCTTTTTAATGCCTTATGGTACCAAGTGTCCCTTTGTGTTGGTCGTTAAATACAACCAAATAACTATTCCTAAACTCGTCTGGCCAATTGAATAAGATGTTTGGGTATTTTAAAAGGTATATTGTTACATATGTTCTTTTCATATGTATATTAGATGCACCACTCAAATCAGCGTCACAACTGGACTGTAATGTACCAGACAATACCAAGGGACCACATAATGATACCTGTCTAAGTAAATGGTGGCATGATGCAGGCTGCTTGGAAACAGGAGTGGACAGTCCCGAAAAACGACACTACTGCCAGGATTGGTGGAATTTGTTCAAAGTTGGACCGGTGAAAAAGTACATGGCTTTCTACAGAAAACAGGCAGACAAAAATGATGATTTGTTCAAGTTGATCTGCTTCGGAAGAAACGCACCTGGTAACCACGTTTGTTTTAGATGGGCTTATGTTGCCCAAATCAAAGCTTAGTTAGGATACAACTCATCAAGTGAATTTGCATTGACATACACAAGCGCCTGGTTCTCTGGGTGGCCTGGAAATGTGTAAATCATGTTAGACTTTGTTGTATATTATCCATAGTTGTTTGTGCAATTAGGGGCCAACGCTTTGTGGTAACACTTTTGCTACATTTGTTTGCCTATTCCTATATTTATTTCCTTATTTGTTTGTTCGTTTATTTATTTATTTACACTTGGTGGTCTGTTGGGTTCAACACACAGTTTAACAGGAGTCTAACACCCATTGGCTACTGGTCATGCAGCAATTTCTGCTAATTTCTGTGTCAGCATACGATGCGGGAGATCATTGGCGGATCTGACAGGAAAGATCAGACAGTAGGGTGCCACGAGGTTGCCCCAAATAGCCATATGGGAGAACAGTAAAAGAGTAAATTATTATTAGTAGGCCAGACCTCAGACAGAGAGTGACGTTTCCTGCCACGAGGATGCCCTGATAGGCGTATCTGTCACACAGACAAAAGCAATATGCACAGACACATATGATTACAATAATTTTCTTACATGTAATTTAAAAATTGAGAACAATTGACAGTGTATTTAGATTTTATGAGATATACACAAGCCTAAAGCTACATATGCCAAACAAACACCATATACAATGTATTGTATGCCAAAACCATTAACAGTATATTTTGCTTATTACTTCTTTATAGTGTGGAAGTACCAATAAATTCCAAGAGGTTCCTAACTTTTTGGGGGGCTCGATGTAAATGGCGAAAAATATAGATATTCTTACATGGCTCAGAGTGACGCTCTATTTCAGTCTCATGACAGATCATTGTCGATGGGGAAAATCACGTCATAAGTATATTCCCCACTAGCAAGGATCGCCAGTGTAAGAAAAAATAAGGACAATCTATTTGGCATTTTGTCTAACGTTTTATACGATATTTACCGTGAATTATGTACTCAGGTGGCAGTTGTGTCGTTACTCTGAAACATGATTAGTGTTAGGGGGAAATGACAAGATTTTTCTATACTATGGGGTGACCTACCGTAGATTACCAAATATGTGGATTAAACCCCGAAAATCGGCAATTCTTTGGAAAACAAAGAGTGGTGTATCATTTGTAATATATGCAATAACATCTGGGAAAATGTTTTGCAGTTGAATGTGATATTCGAGAACAGCATAAGTTTTTGCCAGGCCCGTATCACATTAATTGTCTGGACAAGTGGTGGAAAGCTGCAGGATGCCTTCAGAGTGGTGAAGCGAGCCCCATTAACAACCCACAAAATGTCATCATATGGAACAAATGGACACAAAAAGCTATTAAAGACAATATGACAGCACATTACAGGCGAGCAGTTCATAATTCTGGAAATGATAGTGTGTACATGCTACTCTGTTTTGGACATAAGAAACCATGTAAGTGGTATACTTTGATAACTTTTTTAGAGTCATATAATGTTGTTCCTCCCACTGAAATGAAAAATGGCATCAAATAGTTTGTTCCGATTATGGTGAGAAATACCATCCTTTAGATCTGCTTCACTTTACGCTGGAATAGTGTGTTGTTTATTGTAGACAGGTATTCTGTACATTGGGAAATTGCTCTAAGCATTTATGCGTTCTGTTGAAATGTTCTAATTTGTTGTCTTAAGAGTTTTATGACATTGGGCACAGTATAAATGGATAATAATTTACCTTCAATACAAATACTGCTCTCTTGCTCGGCAGATGTGGAAGACCTCAGACCTACAATGACATTTTGAACCCCCTCTGCATATAACAATCACTTAAATTGCTTAAAGTATAATGCAAAATGTATATAACCCAGTGTCATTATCTGTAAATTATTTTCTTCTTATCATCATCATCATCATCATCATCATCATCATCATCATCATCATCATCATCATCACCATTATCGCACGTTACCATGAATAGAATTTCCAAAGACCAAATGGAAACGTAGGCCAGACAATGTTTTAGCTCAGAGACTAACTTGAGGTCCTCCATCCGTCGGTCATCTGTCCATCTTCAACAATTTACGTTTTCAAATTCTTCCCTAAAACCGTTTGCCAGATCCACTTTATACTAGGCATGGATGTGCCTTGTGTTGGGTTGTACCAAATTTGTTCCAATGGGCATGCTTTAGTGATTTTTTTTTATGAATTGTTTTTAACATTTTTTGGCCAAACCTTAAAAATCGTTCCCAAAACCACCAGGCCCATTTATTCGAAGTTGCACAGAAGGAATTCTTAGGAACCTAAAACCTTAAATTGTTCGAAAGGTGGCGCTGTGATTCTTCAAGTATTGTTATGTAAGAAAAGGAAATTTTTCTATTCCCGACTTCTTCAAAACCGACAATCAGACTATGCCAAAACTTGCTGGAAATGTTCTTTGTAGAAGGACAAAGTTGTTTGCAAGGTCGCATTGCTGTGAAACCCTGATTTTTAATATTTATATTTTTATTTCAATTTGGGTACTTAAACTTCCCCTCTCTTTGACCAAGGGTATGTGTATTCTAGTATTTCTCTGAAGCTTGTGGACTTTATTCCCCGTTTGGGGGGGGGGGGGGGCATTGCTGCATGCAGTAATTTGGAGCTGCAATATATGCATTCAACCGTGCTCATTGTGGCATTCCCACATAACAGCCAACCTATTCTTTTTTTCAAAAAAGAGATGTGGCCAAGTGGATTTTTGCATATGGGATTTTAAGCAAGGTGATGGATGCGAAGGTTGCTGGTTCACGACCCGTCCATTCTATGCTCAAATCATAATCATAAAATAATTACATGCTAAGCATAATATGTAAAATAACTCTCCTGATTTGATTTAAACATATTTTGTTTTATTCAAAGCATGGATAAGCTGTGAAGATTCTATAAATCCTTCTCCGTAGTTACAGAGTATTGCATTGATGATACCATTTTGACCATGAACATGCAAAAGGAATACCAAAAAGAAAGTGGCAGAGACAATCAATTTATTTGCACTTAATCACTTTGCGTTTAAGATGTCCTTTTGTACGCTGTCAAATTATTCAGTATTCCAATCAAGTGAACTGGTATCACAGAAACCGCCAGTTGTGTACCATTTCGTATGATTATCTTATAGCTACACAGTACTTTTGTGAACGTATCATTTAGGTATGGTGTAGCATGCCTAAATCATTATGTCAATTTTCCAGACCTGAAATCAACTCTCTCTGCACGTGGCATTTATTGCAAAGCTCCCAGGTCGGTACTGTAACTACACAGTCTAGCATCATACGTCATAAAGCTCGCCGGTACTTTGACGTCACAGTCCAATATTATCCATGGTAAAGCTCATGGGTTAGTACTGCAACATTATGGTCCAATATCAGACTTTTCAAGTTTCTTCAAATTTTTACCAAGTTCTTAGCAGAGTTGCAGTAGCCCGAGTGAGAATTTTGTGGGTATTGCAATGTAAAAAACAATTTAACCCCCCCCCCCGCCACCCCGCCCCGAAAAGGTAAACATTCCATGAACTCGTTAGAAAAAGTAAGCTTTAATCAATTTTAACATCCAAAACCTTTCCAAATTCCATATAGCTTATAACTGACCAGAAATAAGAATGTGTTTAATGTACATTTAAATGCATGATTTTCTAAAATCCATCTTAGAAAACTCTAAGATGGATTTCTTAAAGTAAAGTCGATTTTGTTTGGTAGTGACTCTTATTTTTTCTGTTTTTTTTCATCTATGTGCGTTTAATTGCTCGTGCACTATTTTTTGCATCTCAGTTGGTTCATTTTCACTTCTGTCTTAGCAAATGTTTGGTGGTAGTACTTATGTTTGAGTCTTTGTGAAATATAACATTGCTTTATACATTGTCCTCAAGTACCAAGGTATATATTGGACATTATGATTTGGTTTTTAGATCCAATCAAACGGCTGAGCAATTACTTTGGGCCAAAGCTTAAGGACCTTGGTCCAATCCCGCCAAGTCATATTCCTTATATGTTCTTTGGTAACAAAATCGCTTAACATTCACAGGATATCAAATTAAGCATCCGTAGGTACATGTTAGGCTTCAAATGTTTGTATTTTTTTCTGATTCGATTTATTTGACCATCAGTACCTTTTATATGTCTACAATGAGGACCAAATAATCATTTGGTATATATATCAAATTAATTTGACAACAGGTCATCAGCGAAAACCCGTCTAACATGTTTCAAGCCTTCAGTTCCCAGAAGCACTTTTTGACATGGCGGCTGCTTTCTTTGGTAATCTCTTTCTTCTTGTATGTATGTTTTAGCTACATCCCTGTGTTTGATAGGATGTCCATTTCATTTTGATCAGCAGTTGGGGAAGTCATTTTCAGTTGGTCTAATGTGTTTTTGAACACTGTGCATATTCCACTGTAAGACAATAAATCCTTTTGCTAAATATACTAAAATAAAACTCCAGAGCTATTGGGGTCAATATTTCTATATACCACCTGGGCAACCTTGAAACCGGTAAGCGGTCTGTAAATAAGGATATGTAAAACAGCTATAGGAAGGTTTTTAGAGCTCAGACTGTAAAATGGTGTTTTGGGGCTAATGTGCTAATTCAGACTTTCATGCAGCTGCAATAGACAACTTCATTGTCCATTTTAATGGGAACTAATTCAGTACATCTAGAGGTTGATTTATTTCCACAAATCTTATACAAAGAATAATATGGAACATGCAGAGAGACACATGGTGAATTCATTGACGAAAATAACTATGTAATATAAATATGTTTAATCTACATTTAAATGCATTTTTAACCACTTTAAATCTACTTCTTGTTCTAGCAGTCTTTGAGACCAGAAGAATGAATAACCTGAAACCCAATAGATGTTTATACTTTTGCTAATTTTTGCTTCCTGTGGATAGCAATAAAGTTTTGTTGAGAACTGCCAGTGTACACTTTTATTTCTCAATATGTACACCCATGTTGATCTCCAAATATTCATATAAAAAGACCTGTTCATACCGAGCTGTATCGAACTTTTCTGGACCGTAATTGTTATGCATTCCATTGTTGGCCTGATTGTCCAACCAGCAAGCAGCCGAGTCGGGCCCACGCCGTCATATGTTTACAATGGCTGCCACGGCAAACGTTAGTGATTACAGCATGGATTGTGCTGAACAGTGCAAATATTTTACCCAAAATGGTACATCTGTGGTGAAACGTGCATTTATAGTTTGCTGACGGTTTGATTTTTCGCTAAATCCAAGTACATCCCGTGTTTAACTTTCTGATCCTTCCACGTGTAATCCGGCCAGCGTGGTCGAGATCAAAATGTAAACACTGCAAGGTGTGCTTTCCGAAGTGAACCGAATAAACCCGAGTCCTATGAACCAGTCCATTGGCTTGATATAACCATCAAAAGTAAATGGCACCTTTTGTGATGGAATACCTTGAAACTCTTACTTGCCAGCCTGAGCTTCACTATGCCTGTCTAAAGATAGAAAATCACACCACAGTCGGATAATTAGAACTTTCATAAAAACTTGCTTACGATGCATTCACCTTCCACTGTAACCTTTGTATGATTACCAACCAGAAGCAATCCCTTCAGCGGCCAGACACAACAGCACTTAAAAGCACTGCATTATGCAAATGGAGACTTGTTTGGAATACGTTTGCCATTTACTATGTCTCTTTGAATATCATTAACTTGTTCACTAGGGTTGTGAACACACACACACACACACACACACACACACACACACACACACATATATATATACATATATATGTATGTATATATATATTGTGAACACACACACACACACATATATATATATATATATATATATATATATATATATATATATATGTGTGTGTGTGTGTGTGTGTGTGTGTGTGTGTGTGTGTGTGTGTGTTATAGATATATGTTTGGCGCATATCGGAAGGCAAATCCCTTTGATCTTTTGGTGGGTTGATTTGTGATATCGCACGAGTTTCCCGTGCGATATCAACACGTGATATTCACCCGATGTGGGCCTGGAATCTTGCAAAGATGAACAAACACAGCAAACACTGATTTAATGAAACAAAAACAAAACAAAAAAAAAACAAAAACAGTACCACTGTTCATACCAGCCCTGCTATTGAACACAGCAATAAAAATAGCAACGTCAACACGTTACCTGAAGCATTTCCACCGCTAAAATACAAAGAACATAGTCCTCAACCAGTCAGTGCACGACTAGATTCAGATTCAGATTCAGATTGCCCTTATTCAACCAATAAAATTCCTATTACAAAATAAAAATACATGATACAAGAGGTCAGGGAGACCCACGTTATGACAAAAAGATGTCCCTCACACATGAGCCACCCTAAGGAAAGAATATATAGTTTAATATACATGTAACAAGATTTGATAATAATGATTTATGTATAAAAATATAGGTATATGGCAGGCTGAACATCTGAGAAAGTAAAAAAGAGAAGAAATAGTGAAAAAAAACTTATCTGTCGATTCATTGAAATTAATAATTACATACATATGTGGCTGTAATAAAGGATGTGATACATGCTATGAGATAAATTTGCAATTATTGATTAGTTATCTGACACACATAACAGTTTAATCTTGAGCATACAAATTGGTAGCTCCTTAAAAATTCATTTTTAACATTGATACCAAAACCCTGTAGGCTGTGAGTGTGAAATTTATCCGTGATATTTTTTGCAGTACTATTTACTACCACAGGGATATCATATTTCAAGCTTTGTTTAGCTAGAGTAGTATTGACTCTATTTAAAAATAATTTACCACTCCCTTTTGTACTATGACTGTGGGCGTCTTGCCTTGATTTAAAGGGAAGTGATAAAAGTTTGCTTGGGACGTTTTTATTTGTGAATTTGTGCTAAAATTTTAGCTTCATTTGAGTAAAGATGTCATTTAATTTCAGTAATTTCAACTCTTTAAACAGTGGATCGGTGTGGGCATTATATTTACTACATGTCATCTATCTTAGAGCTTTCTTTTGCAATTTTTCCATTCTATTCAGTTTGAACCCCCAATTTAAAATTCCAAAGTTAATGTGTGGCAGTATTAACGAATTGTAAATCATGAGCTTTGTATGAGTGGGCAAAAAGTATTTAAGTCTGTTCAAAATTCCAACTGCCTGGGAAATTTTTGTTTGAGATTTTGGTTTGATGATCAGTCTAATTAGTATGATGGTCAAGAGTTAGACCTAAGAAGTTAAAACTGTTAACTGCTTCTATACGAATGCCATCCATGAAAACATCAGGTAAGTCTTTTTTCTTTCCAATATGGTGGAATGCCATAAAATTGACTTATTAATATTCAGACAGTTCATTTACTTTCAGCCAGTCATTTATATTTCTTAATTCATCACTGATCAGAATGTTGCGATTCAACATGTTAAGATTTGTTAATACAGTGGTGTCGTCAGCATATAAAATAAATTTGAAAATTTGGCTTGCATCTGAAAAATCATTCATGTAGACAATAAATAACACACGACCTAGAATGGATCCTTGTGGAACCCCAGTTTTAATGTCCAAAAGTCCAGATTTGGTTCCATCAAGGTCAACATATTGTTTTCTGTTTGATATATGGCTTCTCGGTAAGTTTAGAGAGTTATTATTGACACCATAATATTCAAGTTTTTCCATCAAAATTTCATGATTCAGGGTATCAAAGGCTTTAGATAGGTCTAAGAATATACAAAGGGGGTTGTTTCCATTATCCATTTCTTCAATTATTGTACTAATTTATTCCGTTGCGGCAAATTCAGTCGCGTGACCTTTCCTAAATCCATACTCACTGTCATATATATATAAATCAAATTTAATGAAATAGTCATACAGTTGAAGGAAGATCGCCTTTTCAAAGACCTTTGATATTGAAGGTAGTAAGGAAATTGGTCCATAATTTGTGAACACAGTTTTATCCTCTTTCTTAAACAGCGGTGTCACTTTGGCAATCCTAAGTTTATCTGGGAAGATTCCTGTATTAATACTTTGATTGATAACAGAAGTAATAGGACTTATTAAGGCAGTTTTAAATTGCTTAAGTAGCTTGATAGAAAGACCATCATGGCCACAGCTGGATTTTGGCTTGAATTGGTCTTTGATTTTTTCAACAATTTCACGGGTTGTTTCTTCAAATTTTAAATTATGTCCATATGTGTTGTTAAGAAACTGTGTAAATTGTTTGTTTAGGGGTTTATTGATTTCTTTGGCGAGATCAGGTCCAATATCAGTAAAAAATTTGTTAAATTTATTTGCTATAACTATTTTGTCATGAATAGCCTTATCATCAATGTGAAAGACATCAGGGAAGGTCTTTTTTTCTTTGTTCTATTTAAAATTCCGTTAAAGAAAGACCACCCTTCTTTTATGTTATTCTTAAATTTGTTGAAGATAAAATCATAATAGTGTTTCTTGGCTGCTCTTATATTTCTTTTTAGTATGCCATTGCAGGTTGTTAAGTTTGTTTTTAGTGCTGCATATTCGGGGGAATTGGGGTTCATCTGTCTTAAACGTTTGTAGAGATTGTCTCTGTATTTTATAGATGTTAGGATTCCATGGGTGATCCATTTAGTTTTTTTTATGCTTGTATTTGTTAAACTGGACAGTTTTGCATGGCATATGAATATCAAGAGCTTTCCTGACGATCTCATTTATAATATGATAATTTATGTTTGGGTCACTCCTTTTTTTCGGATCAAGCTGAGCCATGATATCAGAATTTATTAGGTATGTTAAAGCACTTTTGACAGCTGTTAGGTCATTTTTTCTGGTCTGTATGTATTTAGGATATTCTGTCTTGCTTCTAATATTGTTAAAACATGTGAAATAAGGTTGATGGTCAGAAAATTTTTGAGTTAAAATTCCTGAGGTAGTGTCAATAGTAGAGGTGCTGACCTTGCAAAAAGTATTATCGATTAGTGTACCATTTCTGTTGGAGAACCTAGTAGGTAGAGCAATTTTTGGAAAAAACCATGTGAGGTCATGGTATCAAAGAAATCACTATACAATTGTTTTTCCTGCATTTTTAGTAAGTTGATGTTAAAGGCCCCTGCTATTGAAACTTCATTATTTGAATTTTCGAGAGACATTAAAGCTTGTGTTAATCCATTAATAAAGTTCATATTTTTTTCATTTAAATTTCTCGGTGGTCTGTATAAATTTCCCAGTATTATATTCTTTAGTAGTTCAGTGCCCGATATTTCAATAAAGAGCCCCTTCCAAAACATCGTAACATTCCTTTAAATAAATTACTAGACCTTCTTCGTTACTACAGATCTTCTCTTGCATGATACACTTCTACCCACTAATTTGTAGTAAAGACATATCAAAATTTTCTGGTATATGACATTCCTGAAAACAGAGTGCACTTAGGTCAATATGTTTTTCCTGGAGCTCTTCAACGAAAACAAGAATTTCTGGAAATTTGGCATTGATGGAGTCAATATTGGAACTCAGCACTGTAAAACGGTTATTTTTAGTTTCCAAGCAGTCAGCCAATTCATCAACATATGGAGAATGAAGAATGATATCTAGACCGCCAATTTCATCGTCACGGTCAATTTGCGTTTGGAGTATATGTGTTAGAGAATTATTATTTAGTCCACCAGTTATGTGTTCTAGCAAAAGCCTATCAAGTTCAGCAGTCATTAAAAGTTTTTATCACAGAGATTAGTACGACACATGAAGCAAGACAAAAGTTAATGTCTATTAGCACGTACAGCTCAACAGAAGCGAGCATGAAGTCCTGGCTTAACTTTAGCATGCATTTAGAAACTCCAGTGTTATGCTGCAGTAAACCTATTCAAATTACTTGTTCAAATTTAAATTAAAAGTACAGTTAGTGAAAACTTCACGCTTCAAAGGAGATGGCAAATCAGCCTTACAAGGCAATGGTTCGAGTGCCCTTGCGGTGTTGTCAACAGAAGACACGGTCACGACAGTCACTGATGCCGATGGTAACATGCTACTTTTACTCAAGTCTTTGGAGTCTTTAAAGTCAAGACACTCTTTCTTGCTATATTTGGTGAAGGGGTATCAAGAATTTACGACAGTTTTACGTCCTGGGCTGTGTTATGGCGCTTATAAGCTTGTACGCCAGCACTAGATCGATGGCCGCTTCGGTGCATCACCAGCTGCTCGTCAATGCCGGCCTGAAACAAACTTGTGGCGCACGTGCGCTTTCCGCTGTGATTACTGGACTAACCTGCCAGGCCGCCTTCAGCACAGATATTTTTAATGATCACTCGCTACTTATTAACACCAACGGGTGGGTGCCTTTGAAAAAACATAAGGTTTGCCACCACCAAGTGGTCGATGGTAGAAACTGTCATCATCAAAACTTACAATACAATTAAGGTAGCTTTTGTACACATCATAAAGTGATCTTGATTTACCTGGTTCGTTGTAATGCTTCAAATTTTTTGCTTCCAGTGTTTTGTGCCGTAATCCGCTATTATAAGTTTTTGAAGTGCGTCCGCAGAACTCGATGTAATGTCCCAGGTAATCGTGGCCTTATACAATTTGGTCACGTTTCAATGCTTTATGTTCGTCTTCTCCATGAAGCCTGAAGATTTTACAGTTATAGTAAAACACACTATTCTGTACCGCAAACGAATTTCCGTACCCAAGCAAGTCCTTCTCCCACAGGATGTTTTCTTGTTCTGGCAAAATGGGATCAACCTGTTTTTGTTTACACCAAAAGCTTCACCAGCTAATTGTTTCAAACGTGCTTCAGGTGTTTTTGTGAAATTTCCGAACCTGGAATCTTTCTCGTCCATGAAATTTTTGTCATACACACCGTTATCTGGTATTTTTCGCTGGATTCCACAACAAAACAGATAAAGCGACCTGTCTCGTGCCTGCAACTCTCAAACAGGGCTGGGTCACGTACATGTACAGTAGGCAATAGCTGTGTGATATCTGCCAGTACAGTACTATTTCTCGCCTTATGATTATAACATACACACTTATTATTATCCTCGTTTTGTTACAGATATAAAGTGGTCTTTTCGATTCAATAGTCATAAGTACCAGGTGGTAGATCCAAACGGATCTTCTATAACATGGATTGCTGCTGAAGAGGATTGCCAGAAAAGAAATGGGCATCTGGTAACATTTGAAACTAAACACGAATATCAGTTTGTATATAACAAAACTCGTACCTTCACGTTTATAGGTTAGTATACATGTTACATGGATATTCATCTTCAAAGCTTTCACCATGTCTTTCTCTTTCAGATATCTAAAATATCGCATACTTTGGTTAAAATTGTAGGTTAGTACCAAGAAAGGTCGTTTGTGGTTAGTTGTTGAGAAACTAATGTGTTAACCACAATATGTTTTGCTCTTACCTTTGTATATCATGTGGTACAGTTTTGTCTCTGCCTGTTTCATTAGATATACATATACACAACACAATTGTACACACACAGACATATATATATATATATATATATATATATATATATATATATATATATATATATATATATATATATATATATATATATATGTCTGTGTGTGACATATATATGTCAGACATATATATATATCCTTTTATATATATACATACATATATATATATATATATATATATATATATATATATATATATATATATATATATATATATATATATATATATATATATATATGTGTGTGTGTGTTTACCATATAGCAAAAAATATACATCTCAAGTATTAAGTGATGTTCACTGGAACTGGTGAATAGTTCTGTATATATTTCAAGGAAGGCAAAGACACTGCCACAATCCGACGTCAAGCGTCAATAGCACAAAATGTATCTGTATCAGGACAACAAACCATACATGTATGTAATTGTTATCACAGAAAACATTTATATATCCCGTGTTTGGGTGTCTCTACTGTGAATTTTTGAATAAAGAATTGAAGTTTACTGGAAACAGTCAACCACATAAACTTTTGTAAGAAGTCACTAAGTTTTCTGATGAAATCATAATTACAATTGCATCTTTACCCTAACATATTGACAACAGGAAACAACCCTTTCCAGGATGTGCATTTTCTTCACTTCACAGAAAAAGAATGAAGTAAACTTGGAAAGCCCCTGATACCTTTTTGCAGTTCAGAAATTACAAAATCAATGGCTGTTTACCTAATTAAATTTTGCACAGCTGCTTTGTTGGAATAAGCATTCCTGCATGAGGTTGTTTGTCTTCCTTATATTTTTTATGAGAAGGCGAGCTCCAAAGGCTTTGTATGACGACCATCTGACTCTAAAACAACACCCTTTGCTGAAGTTGAGCTGACCTTTCTACAATATGAAGTAAGCGTCGTCCCTGAACATTTGGTCAGGTTGTAAATCAATTATGTCTCCAACATATGAATAAAAAAGGCTGAAAAGTACGGAAACCAATTTTCAGCTAGTTGCAAAACAGCAACAGCGACAATCTGCATTCAAAGTGTGAGGTCATGGAGTCCGGCCCTTGGGGCCCGTTACCTCAAAACTGCCAATGAAAGTTCATAGCTTTGTTTGCAATTAGAGCAAAGATGGCTCATTTAGTCATTTTTGTTCGTGTTATATCTTGGCTTGTCGTTGACCTTAGTTTCCTATAACAGCTTCAGCATTGCAAATGGCGTGTAGATGTTCTGAGGGATAGATAGACCTTTCTGGTGGAAAATGGGAAGCTTAATTAGTGTGTCCCCTTAAAAGGACATGGATTTGACTCAGTGTCCATGGATTAATTGGGAGTTTGGTCCAATTTTAGTGCGGCAAAGTCTGCATGTTTCTCATAAGAAATGGACAAGGTATGTTAACCGACCTGCGTTTGCCCACAACACGCATTTTTGGAAATCGTCAATAAAACGCATATTCCTGAAATTAGCATATCCGATGATATTTCAGGTAAATTCTATGTAGAATCGTGAATACAAAATTGCAGGCGGTCCTTTTGTAATGTATCAGAACTGGTTTAAGATTCCCTGTGCTTGCCCTTATAGTATAAGTGAATCTTATTTATGCAAAACTGTGTTCCTACATTGGCTTGCTGTTGCGACGTATTACCACTAAAAGCTGCCAAGCTGAAACAATTTCAGAAATTTGAAGGATGGTTATCAAACTTGAAAAGAGTCTTTAGAAATAGAATTTATCATTACAAATCCCACGTTCCGAATTTCAATACGGTTTATCTAAAACAGCCTAAAGTTTCTAAAGCAGTCAAAGAACTACAAGAAAGATTTGTAGTCACTAGCAGGTAAGGCAGGTAACAATTTTGGGATCATCTGCAAAACTATTATCTGGATGTTGTGAAAAAGGAACTTAGTATAAACAATATTTCAGACATAAGAGGAAATGGCATATATAAATTACAAAATGTAATGCAATTTCTACAAACTGTAAAATAAACTGTTTTTGTAGTGTTAGCAATTCTTCAGAGTTTGTATCTAAAATCAAAGATGTAAAAGCACAAACTATCATATGTTTTGATTTTTCTACACTGTACACAAACCTACCCATAGATGAAGTCAAAAGTTCACAGAATTAATAAGCAAATGTTAAAACATAATGGTAAACCACACATACACATTAATTCATATACAAAGAATGCAAATTGGTCACACAATATATATTCAAAAAGTAACGTTAAATCTTATATTGTTGAAACTTTGATAGATTCTATAAAATTCTTTTTGGATAATACTTTTTTTCAATGTGGACCATTGGTTTTTCAACAAACGAAAGGCATTCCAATGGGTAGCAACTGCTCCTTTTACTGGCAGATTTATATTTAACTTGGCTTGAATTAAAGTATATGAATAAATTGATAAAAAAGGACTTCTAAATGGCTACAAAATTATCAAACAATACAAGATATATTGATGACATTGCTTGCGTAAATGTTCAAAATTTCAGTGAAGTTGCTAAAGAAATTTACCCTAAAGATATCCCTTTGGAGGGTAACAATTCAGATAATTTCAGAGTTGTGTTTTTGGACTTGGATATTCAGGTCACTAATGACAGGTTTTATATATAAAGTGTATCACAAAATAAATTAGTTTAACTTTGAAGTAGGTAATTATCTTTTCCCAGACAGTAATATAAAGCTTAATTGTTTGAAAGGTAGGTGTCATCATAGAGTTTGCTTTATATTTCCGGTGCAGTTGTGCATTATTCCAGTCCTTGTTAGGATTTCCCTTGGTTTGTACAGGTGGTCTATCTGCAACTGTATATTTTACTATCACTGGGACTGAATATTATGCCCCAGCTTGTTCCCACTTCAGTTATACACTTGTGGGTGGTTGAACTATGATAAGCTGTCCAGCTAGAAAGGGGAAATATTGGTTCAGGGGTAAGTCAAATTGTTCTTATCTGAACCTATACTATACAAATTTAGTAATTATGGTTTGTTTGACAGGTATTCTTCTTTCATAGTAAAGCTCTGCATTTATAAGCAAAACTGCATGTATTTAGCTAATTCATCATTTGCCACGTTCATATTTATTCTTGATTATGTGGGTTGTCTTTGCTGAATATTTAGCTTAGACAAGGAGCCGCTACTCAGAGTGACACGTATGGGTAAAAGGCTTTTAAACATGTTGAGAAGTTACCCGCTGAAGACCCTTTAATTTGTTTGGGCTCATACAGCCTATGTCAAAATGTTACAGACGTGTGCAATATGGACAATAGTAATTCCATATGTATAAAGGTTAGACAGGGACAGGTTAGCTTATGGAGAGTAAAAAGTTTGCGGAATAGGGTAATAGGTACTAAGAAGTGGTTCTGGGCAAAAAGACACAAATACAATTAGACTTTTTATAAGGTTGTGTATTAAAACACTGTGTAGGTTTCGTTTAAGAATCCCACCAATCTTAGTTACTCCAGGGAGAGAAAGTCTGGCCAGTTTCACATGTTCTACGATTGTTTTCACACATTTTTAGGATTGACAGTGCCGGTTGAGGTCTTTCCACTCAATTTGTAGCACAACATTTCAATGAGGACTTTATTCATGGGTACTTTACACGAGCAAGCAGTGTCTTCTTGGATTTCCCCTTTTACATATCATTTTTCACGATACCAACCCATTTAATTTTATACAGAACCTGTGGATGCAAGTTCCAATTTTAGGACCTCTTTCTATGATGTGTCTCTTTTTCTTGGTGTTGCGGGGGGGGGGGGGCATACAAAAGGGCTAATCTAATCCGATATATCCAATGAGGTCTTGTCTGGAAAGTAAAAAAACCTTCAATATTCAACATATAAGATGATTGTTTTCAGAGAAAGAGTGGCTCGAATGATTACTGAAGATGGTCAAATGTGGGTTTCTAGGTTTATGGGGTCCCAGAAATATTATATTGCCCTCAACCATGATTATTCAAATGCTCACGTTCCACTGATTTTGGGGTTTTTTATTTTTTATTTTTTTTTTTTGTGCTTTTTTTGGGGGGGGGGGGCAAATCTTAAACAATCTTCTCCAAAACCACTCATTCAATTGCTTTGATATGGCACAGAGACACTCCCAGGGACTCATAGTTCTAAATTTGTTCACCATTTGGTTGATATGTTCCTCGTGTAAGGGTCAAACAAAGTTGTTCACTTAGTGGCGCTGTTGTGGATTCCTAATCTTTCCCGATTTTTTTATCAGTTCGGGTACTTGTTGGTCAATACAGCTTTCCTATTGATCACTATGTATGTTAATGGGCATTCCAATGCTAATTCACATTGTCGACTTCTCCAAAACCGTCATCCAGATTGACTTAATGGGGATTAACACCGGCTAGTTTGCATTGCTAATGGAAAGTACATGTATCAATAAACATATAAAACTTTGTTAATACTGGTTGAACAATTATTTGGATGCTTTTGTGGCTTTTGCTGATATAACATTGAATTTTGTAGCCTTTTCCATATTCTATTTTTCAATTTGCTGAGACATTTTGATGTCATCTACATGCATAGACTTTAAATTCTCTACTTGATTTAGAGTTTCCCTGATGTTTACAATGCTGGAATGATTTATATTTAAATTGGTAGAGTCAGATTTTAAAACATCACAAACACAATGCAGGCCTACTTTTGTCTTTTGCCATAAACTCAGCTGACCGACAAGTCAGGGGAATCTAAAAGTGACATGTCTATGTTACCCCTTTTTACCTTTGGCACAAATAATACAATTTGGGTTTTAAGTGGCTAGGCCTATATATTTTGTAAAAACTAAGGTTTGTGTTTATGAAGAAAAGTTTAGAAGTTGCAAAAACCGGTTTAAAAGCACCGATTCCACTTTATGGCTGACTGCCTGTCTCAATTCAGCAGTGAAATTTGATGTTTCACATTGGTATTAGGATATGAATGTGTATGTTTGGCTAACTCTTGAATCTCTTTGCCGCCATTGTTGGGTGGAAATTTATGAATATGGGTAATGTTTTTCTCAACTATTTGACAAACCATTAATAACGATGTACACTTATGTTTTTTTAATTTTCTCTTAATCATAGACAAGATCAATTTAAATTTTGTCAAGGACGTACCTTGGTGGGATCTTAAAACTAGGTAGCTGATCAGCATATGCTTTGTCATATTCATATACTGTCAGTTTACGCTGAAACTGAAGCTTAACTGAACGAAGCTGAGGTTGGGAGAACTTTGTGATAAATGTATATAGATTAACTAAGCATGGGCTGTTCACACGGCCCCCTATTTTGAAATCTTGCAAATTACAGGTCAGTCAGGTTTTATCGTTCAAGTTCAGTCTGAATCATTCATTTTTTTAAATGAAACATACAACAATAACTCAACAAACTATAATACACAGCCTAACAAATTGAATAAACTTACAAACAATTTCACATTCTTACACTGATATAGATATAAATAGAGCTGTAAAGCTGATAAACTATCCAAGGACTTCCCAAGCATGCAATGAAATTTCCCCTGCTTAAGAATAAACTATAAGCACGTTTTTTAATTGCTTTGTATCGAACTTTTACCAGTGTAAGCCCATAGCATTCTTCTTTTTAGGTATTCATTGGACTGACATTGGTTAAGGCATATCAAATCTGTGCAATTGGCGACTCCCCATGCAAATATGTCATTTTTCATGTTTATACGGATAAATGTAATCCAATCTGTGATGTTAACCACTGCCCTTGCATATATTTTACAATTGATGAATTTACAGGTAATGTATATCCACTTGATGCTAACTGCTCACTATGCATACATTTTACATTTGATGTACATACTGATTAATGTACAACCAATCTGTGATGGTGAAAACCCACCATTTATATATCTGCCGACAGATGTACAAACTTCATAAATGCATCAATTGCAGGTTTGAATGACCAAGCTGTGGAAGGATTGTTTCGTTGGTCAAGTGCACGTGGGATGAAGTTTTCAGAATGGTCCACTCAGAGGTTGATCAGAAAAGACCGTTATGGAGATACCCGTTGGACAGCGAGAAAATTTACTGACTGTGTGGCGATGTCAGATAAGGGTTGGCATCAAGTACTATGTGCACAACCCTATACAGCCATGTATGTCTGTAAACTTGATCATAAATATGGTAAGTTCATGTACAATTGGACCCAAAACTGACAGGGTGTCAGCTTGCAAATTATTCGAGTTTGCCTTTCGTCCATGTATCGAAAGGCAGGAGCAATATTGCAATAATAAATGCCTTGGGTGAATATCGTATACAATAATATAAGGGTCTCACACAGGGCACTCATTGCAATAAAAAGCCAAAATACACAAGGGAACAGCTTAACAATAGACAAAAATCTTCTGCAACAATCATCAAACCATAGTTTTATTCAGCTTTGTAGGTAAAATATTCAATTATTAAATATATTAATATATTTGACGTATATTAAAGACACAAACAGTCATTAATATACCTTAAACGTAACACCACTACTATCTGCTCTTCAGGCAAAATACCTGGAAATTCAACGTATAATCAAATATACATTCTTTCACGAATTGTATCTTGCTGTGGATCTGTAGACGGTGGTTTGGCCAATATTTTTGGACATCAGCAAGGCACTTGAAAAAGTCTGTCCATCAAGATTAACATTTCTATTGAAGGAAACTGACATTTCATGCTATTAGCTCAACTGGTGTCATATTATCTTTAAAATCGCTAACAATGAGCTGTCATTAAAGGCCAATCATCTTGTTGGGGATAGTCCATGCTGGATTTCCCCCGGGGTCTGTTCTCGGATCACTTACCTGTCTTGTATATGTCAGGGATACCGTTGGCCTTGTGTAAATGAGTATTAAATTGCACATAATCCTGCTGATACAGCTGAAATGAGTAATTGTGTATTAATTCTTTTGCAAAATGGACAAGCGACCTGCTCATAACATTTAATGCCCTTAAATATGACAACTTCCTGATCTTATGGAAAATAAATTCACATGTCTATTCCCCAACAGGTGTTCAAGGGTCACAGTTTATATGATGATGTAAGTTAAAAGCTCCTAGGGATAACGCTTAACGCTGACTTAAGATTGTCCACTCATATTCCTGACATTGTATTTGTGTCTTTTTGTCCAAAACCAATTCCTATTAGTCATTACCCTATCCCGCAGTCCGAACTCTTTGCTCTCCGTAAACTAACCTTATCTTAAAAGCAGACAAACTGTCACGCATTATGAAAAGTCTTAAATTTCACCTTGATCGACAAACTTAAGAAATTATCATCTTTTATGAGACCAATTATGAAATATGGAAATCCGTTTCGGGATGGTTGAACCCCAAACGTTCCGGGATACTTGAGTTCCGTTGTGTGCTGGCCAAATAGTTACTGGATATTTTGCTGGCACTGTCAATGCAGGTCTATATGAAAAACTTAGATGAAAGAGTCCATCTAATTGTAGAGAAAAGGCCAAATTGACCCTAATGTACCACATACTAAACAATTTTGTCCGAAACAGTTTCTGCTCTATTACTTTTCGTGAACAGGCACCACACGATTGCAATACATAGTGGATATTTTGCATGTCTACATATACGTCTAAACGGCCACGGTTACAGTCATCAACTTTGCAGTACTTCTCTTTCACCGTACAAACTGTGTGTAACAATAATTCCCAAATGTCACGTCTTTCACTGAAATTGAATAATTTTTCTATATTGCAAACCTAACTGGTAATACAAGACTAGACTATTGTAAGGAATTTTTGTATTCTGCACATGGCTATGGAATAGTGGGATGACTGAATCTGCCTGTCTGCATTTTGGTATCACATTCTCCTGTTCGTCTTGTAACATGACTATCCTGGCAGACAGCACTCCCAGTTGACCATGCACGAGTGTAAACATTTTGAACTGTTCTTTTCTTGTCAAAAAAAGTGTAGAGCCAAGCACATTTTCTAATTGCTGCTTCAACTCATTGTTTTATCTGATACATTCATTGAATACATATATTTCAAACCAACAGACTTGTGGATTTACACCAAATATAAATTTGAGTAATTTAATCTTTCTTTTATTACAATTATTCTTATAAATTCATACATAATATAAAAGTATTCCATATTGTCAGAAACTATATTGAAAAGCCTAAGAATGGACAACCTGCCTTGTACAGAAGTTTTATTGCAGAATTGATGCTGGACTCCTGGGCAAGCTATGTCGTCATCATGATGGCACGAATTTACGTATATCATACTCATGAAAGACTTTTGGGACGTTCTTTTATCAAGTTATTTTGTCTAAAAATTTCACTAAATATATAATGTGACCATGTGATATGGGTACAACATAAACATTATTGTGATGTAATTATGAAGGTCCATCATTCACTGTCATTGGTACACAATATACGTTTTTGTTAGTATTATTATAATGAAGGCTCTTTGGTCGCAACTGAATTTTTAAATACATACATTATTCTGGATATTTCCAGAATGTCTGTCTTCACCACAGGGACTACAATATAACGGAACAAGAAACCAAACAGCCAGGGGGTTCACATGTCAACGATGGGACAACCAGAGTCCTCACCGACAT
Organism: Hermodice carunculata; assembly: GCA_964020975.1. NCBI lineage: Eukaryota > Metazoa > Annelida > Polychaeta > Eunicida > Amphinomidae > Hermodice > Hermodice carunculata. The sequence goes on from OZ026623.1 coordinate 30,193,247, forward strand.
GAGTTTACAAATAGTACCTTTCCTAACGACAATTTTGATATAGCTGAAGCTGATAATTACTGCCGTAATCCAGACAAGCGTAGTGCTCCCTGGTGTTTCACCACTAAAAGCTATGAACGCTTCGATACCTGTGACATACCGCTTTGTGACTTAGGTAAACATACATGTTGTTTTATACATTTGAGGTCTTGAAGAGAGTTTGTATTCTCCCAAAGCTTAACGGACCCTTGGCTATGATTTTATTTTAACCGGTTCCTTATTTCATAGTTACATAGGTGGTGGACTGCTCTTTAGTGGTGCAGCCTTATAACGGTTAGTTAAAAATGGGTGGACTGAAAAAGTAAGCTTATCAATTTTCTGCTTTCCCTTCATGGAGGATGTGTGCATTTTTCAAAATTATTATTTCAATCTTTCACATAGAAATTTTGTGTCACTAATTATGAAGATTTTTTTTCATAGGAAAGACGATTGATTTACACATTTTACCAGAATAGTCTAACATCTGCCCCAAGCACAGGATGTCTTATATCCTTTCAGATCAGTGCTATTCTTCAATGAGTTGCGTTTTACGTGTTATCTCAATATGAACGTCGGGTGTCCGATATTTTTCTCTTTTTTTTTGGGGGGGGGGCAATTTCTGGTATGTTTGCTTGCAATTTTTCACTGTACTATGGTTTCTAACGACTTTGTTTTAGACAGGAAGTAGTTATATTTAACCATTTCTGGTCGCCTAAGCTGCTTTTCCCCAGACCAATGCATTCCTCTTAACCTGGTCACTTGTTCCAGTTCTGTTAGTGAACCCTTCATATATAGCATTCTCTTAAGAAATGATTTTTTCTAAATATATTTCAAAACTGTTTGACTTTGAGGTGTCCCCTTATTCGTGCTTTCTCGAGTTGTTACTTTTACTATAGAATCTAACATGATACTGCCCACCTTTTCATCAGGTTTCTTGCGGCAGCATAGATGGCAGCACATGATCCCAGTTAATATGAATATCTCCTATCTCTTATACTTTATGAACACGGGTCACTCAGTTCCTGAAACCTATAAGCCCTTTTAGGCAATTTCCAATTTTTTTTTTTTTCTTTTTTTTTTTCTTTTTTTTTTTTTTTGCTGGGGGGGGGGGTGATGGGAACATGTTCCAATCGGTTTCCACTGATGTTTCACACTAAGCAATGTTAGTTTTACATTCTGGTGTGAAGGCATCTTTAGTTCAGCTGATGTGTCACTCTGCTGAACACAAAGAATGAGTGGGTCCCATTGTCCATTGTCCCTTTGTTAACATTTTTTACTTCCGCTAAACCATCAGCCAGATTCACATCAAACTTTGTGCAAATGTACCTTATGTGGGTCGCTACCAAGTTTGTTCAAATGGTCATGGTCAGGTGATTCTGGATTTGTCGTGATTTTTTAATTTGTTCCTTTGTAACGAAAATATTCAAAAATCTTCCCCCAAACCGTGTAGCTATTTGCTGTGAAATTTCAAAGAGACACTTCTGTGGACTTGTTGGCCATAATTTATTCAATAGCAACAATGGGTTTGACCCTTTTATTATTTTTGTGGGTTTTTGCTTTTCTTGGACTTCCTTCCTTTTTCAAGCTGTGAGATACATCCTCTGCATTTTTAATAATAAAAAAATAGGAAAGTTGGTAAGGGGATATGCTAGCGTTATTTCTCTACAATTGGGATATCAACAAATCTGACATATTAGACTATGTCTGGGTAATTTTGGACACTAGCTGCCTGACCATTCTTAAACAGGATTAGCCAAGTACCTGATGATTTTCTGTTTGTCTTGTTTATTTTGACCTTGAATGGTAAAGAAAAGTTTAAAGGCGGGCCATAGTGCCACTGTGGCTGTTAAACACTAATTGGAAATCACCTATGGGGTGTCTTTTAGTGTGTTGGTACCAAAAAACATTAAAGACGATTTTTTTTTGTCTTTCACAATTTTCAAACTCTGCAAAACCACATACTACATTCCACGCACCACACTCAGCACATACGGGGTTTCCTTTCATGTTTTGTTGTTGGAGTGACCTATGAAGATCAAAGTGATATATTGGCATGTATTGCTCTTCATTTAAAAATAATTCGTTAGCTACATGAATGAAGACCGATATTAGAAAAGTAAGCTGGTCTTAAACAAAGGTGACCTTGATATATTCTGAGGTTCACAGGACAACTTCAATCTGTGAATGCCTGATCAGCTGAGCACAGGAGTGCGGCGGTCCCCTTGTCTGATATTTATGTCATGCCTAAGACCACTTGGTCAATTATTTCAGCATTGCATACAGGGTTCCGTACTGCCAGGCCTGTACTATTGTATTTCAAACAAGGCTCATGTTTTTTAAATGTAGTTTAAAAGCATGAAAGTAACAACTTTGCATCAATGATGATTTTTTTATTTCATTTTCAAAACATGTATGAAATAGTGAAACTATTAGCTACAGTAATTTAATGTTAAAATTATGCAGTATAATATTTGATATATATTAATAGACTGTTAAAACAAGAATCCATGTTTCATTTTATCTGTAGTTCTCTGGCATGGTCTTAAAACAATACCTCACTTAAATGTACAACATAATTCATTGCTGTATAAAATAGCTTGTCACAAGGAGATGTATACAGATATTGCCACATACTGCACCAAATCACTGACATTGAGGCATACCATTTGAATTTTATAATCATATAAAGGTGACAGATTACACAGATTGGAGGATGCTATTGAAATTCCATGATAACTTTGATTCACCGGACATGGATTGAACTTGCACGAATCAGCACCTGACTTTCATAAAGATATTATTTGAACTTGCGCAACTCATACAGGATAAAGAGTAACCCAAATGAGACCTGTCAGACATGGAGTTCTTAACTGAATAGAAACGTCATCAAACCAGCTTGCTGCCTTTGTCATCAGTGGAATCACCCGCTCTACAATGAGCCGCATTACATACTGCATGTAATTCCAGGCACGCTACTACTTGAATAGTGGGTCTTTTTGTACAATGAACATGATATCTAGTATCCTTAATATTATAAGTCAGAGTAGTTTGTTTAAAGCAGTTCAACCTTTGTTTCAGTTGGTACTGAAAGAGTTAAAATCAATTCATCTATATTATAATACGGTTGCTGGATTCATGGTTCTTATAAACGGATCATTCATTCAAGTACCAGCATGCCTGTAATTATATAGAAAGTAAAAGCCTAAGTCAAAACTTTTCTTGTCGGACTTTGTACGCATTTTATCCAAAGAGTGCCAAGATAAGCTCTTGTCTCAGTCCAAAAAGTGGCACTGCAAGAGTTAGTTGCAAAAATTGCAACTAACGTTCATATACACCTGTAATTTAGTGCTTACCGCTGCCCTATATTGCCATGAAACTTAAACTGTGTTGCATGTTATTATACTCGAATTTGCTGCTGGTTAAAGCTGATCATAATATCTTTTTTATATTGAAAAATGTCTGGTAACACGAGTTGGAAAGGCATATGGTGGCAAGGTAAATACAACTAGGTATGGAACAAAATGTCATATTTATGACACTCGACGTCCATGGGACTATTGTGACATTGCACCTTGCAGTAAGCATATTTATTTATACGCTATCTATGGTAAATTTCATCAAGTCTGCTTGAAAAGAAAAGTTGCAAAGAATTATTGGTCTTACCCAGAAAATAATAATAAGACCCACAACTTGGGATATATCCTTTATTAGATAATCTGTGTGCCAGCAGGGTGGCAATGGGAATTTCCTTTATGACAGAGGACTGTTTGAATTACCTATTGACAGAAGCTTTGATTGCAGCTCTTGTGAACTTTCCTCTTTAGGTTGTAAGACCATTCTGTGAGACATGAGCCATAAAAATGCTACTACACAGATCACAAAAGTTAAAACGCAAACGGCAGATCAATTTAAGGAGAAAACACATGTTGGAAAAGCAAGAAATGCTAATGGTCGCCACATATGGTTCATTTCCAGTGTGTATAAAAGACAAATGACAATTTCTTACCCCTGATGGGAAAACAGAGGGCATTGTATAGACACCAGACCACACACAATCCAACTACAACCAGTCACAGGATAATAGTTTTCCCAAGTAGAAATTATAAGTTGTCGTAGCCTAAGATATCTCAAGTATTAGTGGTATATATCCTAAAGAACTTAAAGGCATTATACTGATTATGCAGCGATAGAACTTGTTAATAAAATTACACATGAAATGTATTACAGTAAACTATTTTCCAATAATCAACCTTTGTCATAACACGCACTTGTTTTGTCATGATTTATTTTTATCAATTTAATGGCTTTTAAAGAAATGCAATTATGACTACACTTGTTTGTAGTAAGCTATGTTTTCCACTATCTGTTAAAATGTAATTGGAAGTTGTGATTACATTTTCAATGTGGACATTTTTATGACTGTTTCCAGTCTATTCAGTAATTGGTCAGGATAACTGAGGACCAAGTTAGTGAGAAGAATGTTGAAGATGTTTGCTATTTCAAGTTTATCTAAGGGCCCTGTATCTTTTAACAAGTCGATTGTGTTGAAATGTGAATAGAATTACAGAAGATGGCGGTGCTTGAATGAGCAAGTTGCACAAAAAGGCGAACGGCCACCATTGAATGCAAAGAAAACAACTTCTGCTGCTCTGGCTAATTTTCAAGCGTGATTATTTATTTCTTCACAAATCAACTTCTATCCAAAATACATATTCCTCCTTAGTAAGATCTTGGGTCACATTTCCCTTGTGGTCATGTTGATTTGGTGAGAAGAATGTTGAAGGCGTTTGCTATTTCAAGTCAAATACAATCGCAAAGCCTAGGCCAACAGGTTGACCTGGTGTGGTAAAATGGGCCACAAATTCGCAAATTATGGATCATTTATGCCACGAATGAGTTAAACAATGGCAAGTGCCAACTGCATATAGACCTACGTAGTGTATAACTGTGCATTACTTAATCTTGAGTCTACTCTTTATTCGTGTTTCAATAAAAATAAATTCACTGCACAACATCCTAAAACAGCTAATGCAATGTGGAGCATTAAAGACTGCACGACTGGTTAAAATTCTGAGTTGATCTTTAATAATTAGTACTATTTTCAAAATGTAAGTTAAGATTGTGAACTTCATTGCGTAAAACAGAACAAAAATGCAACTGAAATAAAAATGCTAGTTGATTTCTCGGTTGGTCAGTACAACATTAATATTGTGTGTGATTATGTCACTAAATGAGTACAATATTTCATTTGCAGAGTATAAACCGCAATGGTTTTCCTTCAGAAACAGCTGGTACTACTTGCGCTATACAGTGCCTAGGGAGATCAATTGGTCTGACGCTGAAAGAGATTGCAGAGCAATGGGAGGCCACCTAGCGTTCATCGCAGACGTTCATGAGCAGAACTTTTTAACTCTTCATGCGGGAACTATGCACTTCTTTATAGGTATGCTAATAAGTATATGACGATTCAACAGTTTAAATATACCTAATATCCATTCACCAGAATACCAGTTATGGTAGCTACACAATACCCCGTTAAAAATGTGTGAAATTGCATGGTTGGATTGCCAAGTTAGAAAAGTTCCCTTTTCAATTTCTTTTGAGATCAAGTGGTACAGCTTTGTTTCATGAGAAATGTCACAAAAGACTATAGCTAGGATCAAGTGCAATCACGATTTGACCCTGTAGAACCTTTTTGTTCATGGTTACAAGATTATCTTGCCATAATATGCTTGGGACCAAGTCGACAACTTTCCTTGGCACACTATAAGTGCAATGCACCTGACAGTGATCTCAGGAAAACTGTTGAAAATAACATTTTTTATTATTATACCAGAGACATTAATCTATGTTCTGATTGGCTTATTGGGCATGTAACAGTTTTTACTGTTAACCACAAGTAAATTACTGTTGCCCGCTGCCAATTTTTGTCATTATGGGAACTGCACATTTGACCCGGCCTTGACCCCAAAAATCAAACTACATGCAGCTTCTTAAGTGCACACAAGGCAATGGCCAAGGAAGGGAAGTTCCCGTCTCTCGACATATTATTTTTTCATTTATTGTTCTTTGGTATAATAAAGAAAAGCGTGTCCCTGACTTTGTGTGACAGGAAGAACTGTAAACCTTCAGGATGGACTGTCAACCCGAAGTGAAGAGTTTACAGTTCTTCCTGTCACACGCACGCATGGCCACCATTTCTTGGTTTTTTTTGTTTTTTTTTTTTTTGTTTTTTTTTTTTTTTTTTTTGTTCTTTTTGTTTTTTGTTTTTTTTTTTTTTGTTTTTTTTCTGTTTTTTTTCTGTTTTTTTTGTTTTTGTTTTTTTCTGTTTTTTTTTGTTTTTTTTGTTTTTTTCTGGTTTTTTTTTTTTCTTTGTTTTTTGTTTTTTGTTTTCTTTTTTTGTTTTGGTTTTTTTTGTGTTTGTTTTTTATTAATTCACTAACTTCTGAGGGGATTGTAAAGCCCTGCAGAAACTGCATTTCTATCCAAATTCTACATAATGTGTTTGCAGTCTGGACCTTTTTGTTCTGGTTACACATTACTTTTATATGTATTCAGCAAAAAATGTTTAAATTCTAGACTTTATCGGTCTAGTGGCTCTGTGGTTTTATCTGGATTCCACAAAATAGTTTTGCATTCTAGATAGTGTAATAGTGAAATTTATTTTCATTGCAAATTCCTCAAAATAGGTTAAAATTACAGACCAGATTATTGTTTACACTTCATGGCCCCATGAATGTAAAGTTATTCCAGAAATTGGATCCTAAAAAAGACTGCCTTTGGTAGTGTAGGTAGATTTGGGAGGTAATTACACAGCCAAACCAAAATGCTAAGCAAAGACCAGTTTAGAGATCTAAGGTTTACACATGGTACCTTCAGTTTTGAGATCTAAATGTCAAAGGTTTGCACAAAGTACCATCCTGTTTGTTAAACTGGTCAAAGTCTGCATACCAATCAAGCTTCAATATATCAAAGATAGAACACTGAATGAGGAATAATGGAAATGTGGATGACGCTCATTGCTGAAAAATAAGGCGAAAATTGCTACATGATCAGGTCATGGAAACAAGAGTTTAATGGATAGTCACTGTACTATCCAGATTAGAAAAGGCACAAAACGCCATCATTTGCTTAAACACTCCAAAATAACCTTGATTGAATGACTCATCATGGGAATTGCAGGAATTATTTTTTTCGTTTAATGGTTTTATCGTGCATACAGTGAGGAATGGGCATTCTTTTAGAGTACTTTTTGCAACTAGAACCCTACAGAAGAAAGCATTCTTCAAGAATCATTGTGTAAATTAAGGGGGAAAATTTTTTGTATACCGTCAGAAGTAAACTGGATCATGGAAGGGGCATACTTGCAGCATTCCTTCTTGTATGGTCACTGTAAAGAGGAAGGGGCGTACTTTCAGCATACCTTCCTGTGTCAGCTCTGCACACAAGAAGGAACACAATTTCAACAAGCTGTCAGTACTACATAAAAAACACACATACTTGCAGCATAGATTTTGGAGTTTGGACCCTACAGACAAAGAGGCATACACTGGGCAAATCTGGATGAATCAGTACTGTATAAGGATAGGGATATGCTTTCAGCATTATGTCCTGCACAAGCACTACGTACAGGAACAAACACACATTCAGCATGTCATCTGCATTTAGGGTGCACGGTTGGCCGAGCTGCAACACGCTCGCCTTTCACCTCTGCGGCCCGGGTTCGATTCACGGCCAGAGAAGCATGTGGAAAGAGTTCCTACCACTCTGACTGTGCACGGTGGTTTTCTCCGAGTCCTTTGGTTTCCTCCACCAAACATGTAGGTAGGAAGTATACGCCACGATCTGTGCCATGGAGAGTGATTAATATAGGCTTTGCCTGCTTCGCAATCCATGTAAAAGATATGGGTCTATACTTTTTTTTATTTATGCAGGCAATTATCAGCCAGTCAATGGAAAGGGGTCAGGAGACCACACACTTGTCACAGTCTTCTTGTTTAGCTCCAAATCAGTAGGCCCACTGAAAAATAAGCATTAAATATGGAAAATTTGGGGCATAATAATAATAATAATAATAATCATCATCATCATCATCATCATAATAATAATAATAATAATAATAATAATAATAATAATAATAGTAATAATAATAATAATAATAATAATGATAATGATAATAATAATAATAATAATAATAATAATAATAATAATAATAATAACAATAGTGGTGACGATAATAAACCGTTTTATCTTTTAAAATTAGGGACCTAAAAACAAAAATGTATTTTCAAGGAGGACGACTGGGAATCTGTGTTCTCATTTTACATTCTAAACAGGATTATCGGTCAATAAGACAAGTAAGATGCTACGATGGTCTGATGGTTGTCCCTATAATTTCACGTACTGGGCTTACTCTGAGATCATCATAAAGAAGGTCAACTGGGAGCCTAATGTTCTACCTGGTAACAACTGCGTGATTATGGGAACCTTTGGCTGGCATTTAATACAGTGCAAAGTACCAAGATTGGCTACATATTTCTGTGAATTTGACAAAGAATTAGGTAATTGTTCATCTGGCGTAATAATGCCAGGTGCTTATGTTACTACCACAATAAAATTTGACAATAAACTTATTGTAAATGCATAATTGTTTAATAACGGTAACACTAACTAAATTTCAAATTATGAGCGCCATTTTTCCAGCATTCACGCCATTTGAGCCCCAATCAGAAACTGACCCTTCAGAACTGCACATTAAAAGGGCCACTCACTCTGTACACAATAAGGAAACAGTATTTTACCCATGCATCTGAAGTGATATATGGGCTAAGTTCTGTGAAACTTTCCATTATTAGTATGCAAAGATATGCCCCCTAAAATTAGTTTTTCTTGATGCAACACTCCATCAGATTTTGTTAAGTAAATGGCTCTACCCCAAGGACTCGCTTCGTTTCAATTGTTCCTCTCCACAGTGACTGTGGTTTGGCTATGAGATATACCTGGGGAAGATAATGACTGCTGTACATGGTGTTTCCATTGAGTTGCAGATCGAAGGCACCAGTTTGATAAAGGATTTCAGCTGGTTTGATTGTTTAAGAAAGGCCTTTAGAGGTACAAATTCTGTAAACGTTTGTTTCTCAAACCACAGAAAAAAGTGAAACCATCCATTGGATTTTTACATTAATGACGTGATTTCTCCATCTGTGTAATGCAACGAATATTTTAAACTGGCCAGTTTGCCAGTAACACTGGCCAATTTTTTGCCAATAGTCTTTCTCCTACATATATTTGCGTGAAGTCATCCTTCCTAATCGATTCATTTTTCTCCCCTTGCCGTGCCTTTATCATATTATATTGCAAATGAAAGGATTTGCTCGTAGTTTCCCGCAAAACACTCATTTCAAGAGAATTGTAAGAATGATTCTCTGTGTGCACTTGTGTATCATGTTGCTTAATTTTCGTTTGGCAGTATAATATTGTTTCTGCAAAGCCATCACTATACTTCAGGCATCATCGGTATTGAGTAAAAACGTACAACTATTTCATTTGCTTTTGTTCAAAACACAACGTGGACAAAACACAACGTGGGTCTTGTTTGTTATATTGTGGGTACTAATTTATTAATTTTCAAAACAGCAGACGTTTCTATTGACATGTTTCCAAGTTGCAGAAAGCTTGTAGAATAACTATTTTGGTATTTTGTTTTGTAGTTATTAAGTATACCTCTGTTTTTTATATACCTGAATATCAATGCTCGGGCAGACATCAAGAAAATAGAGTATCTTGGTGGCATTAGCTTACCGATACATACACTAGTTTGCCATTTTTTCTGAGAAAAAAACATTTTCGGTGTTGGATTGTAAAATAGACAGTATTGCACAATTTAATCAGCGATACGGACAGCATAGGTTGCAGGTTATATGGAAGGTGCCTAGCAAGTGACCACTGACCTTCACAAGTTATCAAATTTAATATGGTAGAGCAATAACTCTGCGTTCTCTCATTGACCGCCATGTGGCGCTGCGGACAGCTTTCATCCGGTTATTCAATAGCGGGTCAACCTGAGTAGCGTTGCATACTATGATGTGTTAACGCATGGTGCAAACTGAGCGTTTTTCTTGGCGAATGAAACAACCAAGCGTAACTCATAATCATGATAATGTTATCATTAATAAATACTTTTTGTAGAAAGTAATGCAATCAAGGAATCAACCCAATACACATTGTTGTGGAGTTAATCACATTTGATTTTAATTTTAAGTTAACTATTAACGCTACCTGCCGACCCCCCCCCCCCACACACACACATACAGTAACACTGTAAAACTTGGAAATTCATCAATAATAACATATTACGATGAAGTTGTCTACTTGTCTTTATTTTTGACACAATGACAACACACCCGGCAAATGAAATACAATCGACTAATCTTAAAACGCAATGACCAATGTTGTTTTATCCTACTCGATCCTCCATTACCGCCCGCGATGAACCGGGTCACATTAAATCCTTGCAACAGGAGTCCTACGAAATCCTCATGCTGTTGAGTCCATATTGTGTGCTATGTCGACAATTTGTTATATGTGATCATTGCATTATCTTAATAACTGTCGAAGAAAATTCTTTATTATTGCATTTCTTTCAGCCATTCACATAGTCGAGTGGCGCTACGCAGAAATGTAACAAGCAGAAGGCGGTTCCCGTTCACCACGGTTCAAATGGATTTTTCACTTTTTTAACACAAGATACAAACAAATGCATTCATGCTCTGCTATAATACAATCTTATCTTTCGTGTGTGTAAAATTTATTAGCAGATATTACGTGAAATGGAATATTTTTGGCACTTTGATTGCCGATACATACAATGTTATCACAGCGTTTGCAAATCCACAGAGACCAATGTTCACCAGCATGCGAGTACCCGGATGAAAGCGATGACTCGCGCAGTGTAGTGGAGGTTTCTGGAAACTTAAGAAACTGCCCTTCCCTATTAAAGCTTAAGGTATATTGACCACAAATATGCAGCCGTCATTTCAAAACTGTGACCTGCTGTATAATCTTTATTACCGACATGTTTGCACGTCTTATATATCTGGACATAAATTATACTTCAATGCAAATGGTGATGATGATGAGGATGAGGATGAGGATGATGACGACGACGACGACGACAAATGAAGAAATGTCACAACCACCAACAACGATGATAATATATATTTATAATGGTAACAGCAAAAGGTTTGCGAAATGGAGCTGATCTTCCGTACTGGTGGTATCACTATTTGGCATTTTACCATATCTGAACCTTCACTAAATGTACAGTGGTATGATTATTTACTTTACATATCATACCAGGTCCCTCGTATTCAAGGAAATTGACTTCCAGTGGGACTTACACCTCCGTTAAACTATCCCCCTGGCAGGTTTAGAAATATGTAGCAGTTTAAACCCATTTACACCATGGATTAAGCTATACTTCCTTCTTGCATACGGATTCTTAAACCAGGTGTAACTTTGCAACGCCTTTTTGTATACGGTTTAGACTTTACACCATGGTTGTTCCCTGGAATAAGCATAACCACAGCTAAGCCACCTTTATGCATACAGGCCCTGGTGACTATACATGCCAAAAAAATTGTACATGTATTGGAAGGAGAGACAGTTTGCATTTCATGTACACCGTAGGCCAGCTCAAAGAAGTAAAACTTGTATTGATGCAAACCCTTATAGTCCACCTTTTAAAGGATAGTTGCAATATATTAGAGAATAATGAGAAATGTCATGTGATTACATGTAACCTTTTTCTTAAAAAAATGGATGGATTTCATGTCATATATTGAATTTGCACATGGACTGATTTTGCAGAGTCACATTCTCGTACAAGCATAACAACTAGGAAGGATGGAGACTGCGCAAATTTTATGCACAAATGTGGATCTGGAGAGTGTGTTTGGGATTCACGCATTTGCAACAATCAAAGTGACTGTCTTGATGGGTCCGATGAGCACAACTGTCAAAGCAATGGTATCTGTACACGCGTACTCCCTTTCCGAGGTTAACATTGTGTAAACCTTGCAAAAATGTGTCGTTTGCGAGAAATCTTATTTATGGAAGTATAGCGTGCAGGTACATAGTTCATACAAGTAGAAACAACATTAAAAATGAGGACAAGGTAAAGTCCATTGCAAATGAAGTAGCGTATATGATCATGAATCATCACAAGCTTCAATCTTTTTGTATTTTCAATTGCTGTTAATTGCAAAACGCCTGTCAATTACTGATGCACAGCTATGTGCACAGATTGCACAAATCTTTATCTATGCTTTGTGCACACAATGAACTCTGCTAGCTTGCAAAGTTATGCATGTACTGAACCACACTTAGAACGGGCCTAGATATGGTTTCCATATTCTTTAACATTTCAGCTGCTTGAACTACATCCTCACAAAAAAAAAACAAAAAAACTTTTAGGTAATTTATGCAAACTCCAGGTAAAAGGGGCCATGATTAAGAAAGTACAAAATATCTTTTCAGTCAATTTGGCATAAAATGTGTGTGCAGCTCACATGCGCCACGTGCATCCTCTTGATTGCACTTGTACCAAGTAATGCTACATGAGATCCCATATGTTGGTGGCACTAACCGCTTGGATGCTGCCATTTGTATCTGATCTTCAAGCCTTTGAGGTTTTGTACATTTTTTATACGTCGCACATGGAAGTAAGATATCACAAAGAGGCATTTGCCTCCACGTGTGTGTTTTTTACATGCCTAAACTAAATGACTATATACATTTGTAGAAATTAAATATTCATTCAGTATCGGAAAACTGAAAGTAAACAAGGTATGTGCTAATGACAGTATTCCAGCTATGTTGGGCATGCGTACGTATGCATAGATTGAATGTAGTCCAGTTCGTAAGTCCAGGTGTGTAGTGCAATGTGTTGCTTACAGGTAAAACAAATCCATTGTTAGTCCAATATATTAGAAAATAAAACACAGTTCAGGACAACAAATTTTGAAGGGTGAGTGGCTTTAAATAAGAAGCTTTCAAATCTCTGCGTATGAGGCACATTATAAAAGAAGCTTTTTAATATCAACTATACTTCTATTTTCAGTTTCAGGTGGATTTCCATGCGGAGACGGCAGTTTCGTATCGGTTGCCTCATACTGTAATCGCGATGCTGCTTGTGCAAACAGAGCAGACGAGACGGGCTGCAGTGAGTGCAATTATTAGAGATTAAAATTATTTGAAAATGTTTATGGCCTACCGCAGGTTAGCCGTGGAAAATGTCACAATAACAGTTCTTGAATTTTCTCTCAATGATATCTACTTTAGTGGTGATAACCTCATAAGTTACATTTTATAGTGTGCAGTTTGCTGCAAACATACGAATTCTTTTCATGTATTTTCTGGCTCTTGCTTAGCGTTTCTGCAAAGCCGCATACCATTGGTTTCCTGCGACGTTTGTGACATACCATGCTTTTGGCCATGTGTAGATTTCTGGATAATGGTAACAGAAATTTTCCTCTTTTGAAGCTTTTTTTCATTTTATTTTTCACAAAAGAAGCATGCCTGGTCTGGCATGACGTTCCGTGCTTTAGTCTTTGACAACAACATGAGAACTAATACTATCCTGGCAAAACGATTCCTCCTCTCCAGTTCTCCAGCTTTTGTGTTAAACTACATTTTGCGGTCACAAAAACCAAAAACAAAAGAAACTTTGCATGAGAACAAGGAAAGGTGAGCCATTGTGAAAGATATTTCCCAGCTCAGAGTATTGCTCTTTTCCTGTCTTGCGTGTCATCGCATTCTCATTTCTACATCCACTTATAGTTTAAATTTGCACATTTTTCGAAATAATTGGCTGATTTGGTTCGACTTTTATAACGGTAACCTGTGCACAAGATATGCATCAAGTACGTTTATCCAATAAGTGATTCTGCTATGACGTTTTAGAACCTAAACTCACTTAGGAGCCATATTATGTTATTGGATAGTGCATGTTCCACCATGTGTCGTCTGTCTGTTCACTTTCACATTTTCCTCTTCCTCTGCAAAAAACGCTAATAACAACATCGTCAAATGTGTAGGGGACATACCCCTACTTTGTATGAGTATGCAAAGTATGTTCAACAAGTCAGGATCCATACATTTTGGGATTGACTTGATTTAATTTTTTTGACAATCTATAAGAATTCTTCTTTTGAACTGCTATGCCGATTGAATTGCAATTACCCAGAGATGCCTCTAGAAAAATATGTACAAATTAATGTCTTTGACAGATGATACGCCATTTTGTCATGTTCAACTGTTTCTCCTCAACTGCCATATGGACCCCCTCAAACTCAGCAGAAAGATAGCCTGACTGAATCCCCCAAAATTGTTCACTGGGTTTATGAATTTTAAGTTGTTTATCGTGAACAGGGTTATGCTAGTATGTTATGATAGGTACACATGCACTTTACGCTGGTGTGGATATACATGCCTGTTATAATTTTCATCAAAACCTCTGACCAGCTTCACTTCAAACTAGGTGGAGGATGTACCTATGCTGGGTCTCTGCCAAGTACATGTGTATGTCCAATCAGCTATATCCAACAAACATGTATATGTGTGGCACTACTGTCATTCACTGATTTGCAGTCCTGTTGATCGTTAAAGATACAGGCTGACACTGTTGATAGTGGAATAACACTTTACAAGTATATATATGTAATATTCATCAAACCAAAAGCGGTTCCTCACCAGCCACCACATTGAACGAGGGCTTATGGGATTGTGGTAGTTCTCGACTGCCATACACACAATCAGTGCATATAAAGCTACATGGTACAATCTGACTTCGGTTAGCGTGAAATCCCATATGAAATGCAAAGAATTTTGTGTTATGTCCCAGGGTGTTTTCATAATACTGCATGTGGACAAAGTATCTTCATTTTCTAGATTTTCAACCGACGAGTAAGTGCGAACACCTGGTTGTGTTTAAAACAATGTGTCTGGAGTGGTTTTTTTACATTAAAGAGATGAGACCTATATCATTTCTTGTTGAAAAAGCTGCATTTCTCTGAAAAATTATATTTTCAAATTTGGTTAACATTTATATTCTTATTTGCGCCTGGGAGAACAAGTGGTTCGGTCCATATTATGATGTCTGTCATCATTGCCTCAGATCAACATAAGCCAGGCCCATTATAATAAAATGTGCTTATGCTATCTCAAAACCATGTTCTCTGATCCAAGGTTAATGATCCAAGGTTAATGATAAAAGCTTTATCTATGTACATGATACAGATTCTCTAGGATTCAAAGCATTTCTATATTGTCTCATTCTAATTGATTTTAGAACTTTTATAAATGAAAGAGAGATTACAGAATGAAAATAAATGATGGTCAATGCAAAGAAGTATATCAAGGAAGTATATCAGTCAGGTTCACACCACTCCCAGACTACTGGAGTGAGTGCAGCACACTTGTATGTTATAAAAGAGGGAAAACTTGTTCTCAATGTTGTGAACATTGTTCAAGGAAATTCATCTATCTGACTGATAAGATATACAAAATTGTTTTTTCAAAAATCATTCTATATGCCAACAACATTACGAAAGTCTATGGCAGTACATAAATGTGCCAATTTACAGATTCGTTTTAAAGAGATACACTGAAAAAATAACTATGCAATACATGCATATATACATATAAAAGACAGTTTTCCAATAATTTAAGAAAGCAAATACGATAGATATAAATAAATGCGTATTTGATACGTTTCTTTGGTTCTTGAAATTGTAGGAAAATAGTTACCGCAATCTTGCTCAGTGCCTCTATGGTAGAATTTCATAACTTTTTTATAAGTATGATTGTCATCATAAGCGCTTCGTTATCCTTGTTGTAGCTATACCTTATATATTTTAACAGGTCCTGTTTTCCAAACCATTCACATAAAAAAGGAGCTGTTTTGACCCTTGTTTGTGAAGGTCACTTTCTCAGAGGGTAGACTTAAGCTACTGGCTTCAATCAGATAAGCGGCATTTCTTGCACTCAGGTGATAGACTTTGGCTTCTCACAACAAATACTGGAGGTGATCAGCGATCTTTCACCCGCCATGCATTGGGGATGCATATATACATATATACATGAAACCTGACATCTTCCAATGCAAATTATAAACCACAATTATTAGAAAAAGTGCATGATAGCTCATTTATACCAAATCAACGTTTAATTTCATTGCATCGAACTCCTTTTTATTCTTTACTCTCACAATGTTCTATCATTCAATCGTGTTATCTTTAAACTCATTGATGATTCCTAACTTCTTACTCATGGACCGTTTTCTTATAGTAAAAAAGGTTGAATGAGAATTCGTTTTTGATGCTTATCTCTTCTTTAATAATTTATTGAATTAATTAAGGATATTCTTAATTGCTTTTTTCAGATATTTGCTAGTCCATATAATGGCCTGTATATTTAATCAAAGGGTACATAAAATAAGCACGTCTGGGCCAACCTTTTTGTAGGTAATTGTGTGGTCTCTTTCCCTAAAGGTATAGATTTGAAATCTCCTTTAAACTTACTTACGGCATTGTACTTAGGCATTGCAATGTGGGCATGCATGTATTTATTTTGTATATTAATCAAAAGTGCTCTGAAAATTAAATCGCAACATTTTCTCACCTTCATTCTTGACGTGCTCTATGTATTTAGTATAGAAACAGACTCAAAATACTACCATACAAAAATAACGCCTACGAAGTAGAGTATGAGCAGTCGCTGATGAGAATCCCTTATTGACCTTACCCTTTTTAAATTAGTGGTAATGTGGCCAAACAGGACAGCTGTAAAATATGTCATTGGGCTATGTATTTAGGGTCCTATGATGCCTTAATACAGTCAGTTTAGGTTCGATTGGGATCTTCTCAGCTGCTACCCAGTTCAAGCTGTGCTTATTTGAGTTTAATATACCAAGGTCAGCTGAGGTGAGACTGTATACACAGCCCTTATGATTTTTATACCTTACTGTGGTTAAAAAAGAATCTTAACGGACTGTCTGCAAAGCTACGTAAAAAAATTGCAAAGAACATATGCAAGACTTTCGTGCACAACTGTATTTCTTTTTGTATGCAACATGCAGTATCTCATTTTCCTTTTTCATTTATGTGTTTTTTGTAACAGTTTTTCGGGCGGGGTACCTTCGACTTTACCAAAACCACCAGCAGCATTTTGCACGAAGTCAGTGGAAACGCAGCTGGACAACCATATTTAATCACCAGGTGGCGCTCGACTACCTTATTTACTCGTTACTTAGTGCTGATTTCATTGTAATTATTACAACAATGAAAGCGTTAGCATCCTCTCTATCGCCATACTGAGTATGGTGTCAATGTATATGTTCTAATTTTTCATAAAAAGGCAGTTAAAACACAGTAGCGATAAACCTTGGTTAGCTCTGCTGAGCGATTCATCATCACAAACAAATTTGGCTTAAATTTTGTGCCAACAACTGAATAAGGGTACAGGCACAAATGCATTGATATGTATGCATATATATATATATTATGGAAGGCCGTTTCTTGTTTTATTCAGTATTTGATCAGAAGAACAAATCGATTGCATGAGGTGAGCAAATACATTTGTTCACGTGATTAAGATAGCGTTGGTAAACCTAATTTGGACTGCAAACATCACTCCTGCCAATTTTTTTTTTCTTTTTTTTTTTAGAATTCGGAATATTAGGCTGTCATCTATAATGTAACCAAAAATCAAATTAAAAAGACGTCTACTTTTATGCGACATTTGAAGTCAAGAATGTTCCAAGTTTCAACCCTTCACACACGCGGATCAATGTTTGTTATGGTATACAAATAGCCTTGTCAATCAGACTTAGCACCGTGATGTAATCAGGTTAAACCCGCTGAATTCGAGTGAACAGGAAAAGACCAACATGTCGGTATCAACATTACAGCAAGTACCACAAACGCACAACAATTGCACTTGCAATACAACATGTGGAAAGCTGAAAAAGATAGGCGAAGCACCCATAAGGCCGTTAATTATGGTGGAGAGGATGTTGTTACTAGCAAAGCAAGGTTCACAGAAGAAATGAGTGTCGCTGGGTGAGTGACTTTGGCTTCTGATCGTAACTTAGTAAGCAGCAAGTAGGTCTTGCGATTAAATTGAGGCAATGTTTGAATTGACTAATACCAATTTATTGGCAAAATGGCTATACATTGTAACTTTTGTGTGTGAAATTTTATCATAAATAATTTGACCAAAAACAAAAAAAAAACAAAACAAAAAAAAAAACAACTTGCAGGCACCAGACTTTCGTTCACATCTGAACTCGATGGCGCAAATGAAGTAAACATGGAAACCCCTATTATCACTCGGCACGTCCCTACACTCAGAAACCCTTTGCTGACAGACCGAGCAACTGGAAAATGTAAAGAATTTGGTGTTTTAATGCTACAAAGACATACATTTCATGCAGGCTTGTTGAATTGCGTGAGCAAGTGTCACGTAAACTGCAGCTGTCGGAACCTATACCTTCCGCTATACGTACGAGTACAAATCAAGACAGAGATCTGAGCTAGTAATGGCAATGCTGACCAGAAATTGGAATGTGGTTTCAGGTGTACTTCGATACATGTATGTGTTTTTGCAAACTTATGTGGTGATCCATAATCAAGAGTCCTCAGTAAACAATTTGTGTGTTTTTTGCAGGTACAATGCGGAGGTTTTTTTTCAACCAGCTGGTCATCTCGATCACCGCCATGAAAATGAAGAACAAGACCCACAAATAAATACGGTGGTTGCACTACTGTTCATGGACCTATATAAGTTGAAAGTACGGTTTTCCTTTTTCAGACAACTACTCAGTAATAACAAACAAGCATCAATATCGTCCAGTTTCAGTGAGAGGAAAAGACAAAGCCAGAGACATATGTTTCAGGTTCAATACACAACCAAAATTTATTATTATTATTATTATTATTATTATTATTATTATTATTATTATTGTTATTGTTGTTGTTGTTGTTGTTGTTGTTGTTGTTGTTGTTGTTGTTGTTGTTGTTGTTGTTGTTGTTGTTGTTGTTGTTGTTGTTATTATTATTATTATTATTATTATTATATTATTGTAATTTGCCTAATGGGTTTCAAATTTTAAATAACAAGTTCATTACAAATTTTCATTATTTTCTTATGACAACGACCTTATAATATTTCAGTATCTTTACATTTATTATAAGATTTCAATATCTTTACATATTTTCAATTTAAAAGGCCTGGTATTCATGTCAACTTCCCTGATCGTGGTATTGAAGAAATTATGCAACAAAACAATGCAGGCACTTTTAGGATTTTAAAATTTTATGTATGCACATGAAAAAAAATCAATTATATAATTCTTTATTCATTATTTGTTTGATGACTTGCATTATTCATTTAATGACAATGTCCTCATAATATTTTATTATCTTTATGTATATCCAGGTATTCATGTCAAATTTTCTGATCATGGGATTGAAAAAACGTATGCGACAATCAGTCCTGGCACAATTTTTTGCTTTTTAAATTTTTACACAATGCATACGAAATATATTAATTATATAATTCATTATGCATTTTCAGGATCAGGAAATAGGACCTGCAGAGTGCCAATTCACCTTTCCGCCATGTGTCCTTGCGCTGAGAAGAACCATGCTACCCAACCAAGTCAAAGGGGAAATCTGGCCAGAAACATATGAGGTTTCCATAGAAGAGTTTTGTCGTGCCATTATGACTGTTAGAAAATGGACATGTGAAATATGGACTACTGGTGTGAACAAAGCTTGTTGAGGCTTTTGGCTGATGTTTATTGCTTGTGGATCGGTAGAAAATTTGGAACACTTTCAACTCGGCCGAAGGATATGGACAGGCGAAAGCGAATAAATGAGTCTTGTATATATTGTCAATAATCTTGTTTTTTGTACAAAATTAAAGATCTTCTTGTTATATCCTTGCATTTATCAGATTCTATATCAAAATTGTCATAACACTTTACCACAAATTTTACATGAAGAAAACCTACTAACAGTTTGGTGAAAAGGGGAAAATAGTATATATGGACAGTTTTGTTTTGGTGCCAAAACTTAGGCCTGCATTGAAATTTTATCATTGACCCTGATATACAGTTCATTGAAAAAAATGTAATTATGAGATGGATTGTTACCGATGAGTGGTACGGAACTACTTGTACAATATACCATATTGTACCATATTGTTCCTAACTGGACCTTTTCGGGGGGGGGGGGGGGGTTATAGCTTGATTAGGTTTTGGCTAATGCTTATTGCTTGTGGATTGGTAGAAAATTTTGAACACTTTCAGCTCATCCATACATCTTTCATAAATGGTTTCAGATTATGAAACAAATTTAATACATTTGAGTGCATATTTCAAATTATTGTCTGAATATAGATACACTCTACCTTCAAATGTGTATTTGATAATTTGAAAGGACATCTTATCCTATAGATGTCGATGAGGAAAACACCAGGCCACCAAGCTGTTTTTACATTAAAAAAATGACAACAAAAACGAGTATTTGTTGAACTCCCATTCTTTTTTATACAAATATATACAGGTAATGCAATGGTTGAAGACCACAGGGTCCTGGCCTGAAAGCTGCACCGTGAAAAAACGTCAATTATTGTCTCCTTTGGCAGCGACACTGGAAATCGTATTTTAAGTCTGCCAGACTGTAATGTCCAATGTTTCCACTATCACAGCATACAAATTTATGGTTTAACAGTCCACTTTTCAGTTTTGCACTGGATATGAAACTTGACATATTTATTAAGAATTATGGGGTCCCGGGTCGGGATCTGCACTATGACAGAAATGTCAAATAAAAAAAATTGGAAAAAAAACAAGGTCAATTATTATCGCATTTGGCAGACACACTGGATATCTTATTCTCAAAGTCCAAAAAATTAGGACTGACTTTTACGTAATGTCCAATGTGTCCACTTTGATGGCATTCAAATTTATTGTTCAACAGTCGACTCATTAGTTTTTGCGCTGGATATGAGACTTTGTTTTCCTTATTATTGTTTTTTTCACTTGGACCCCAGCATGTGCAACTTTACATGAAATATAGTCCATCTGTTTCACATGGGTTTTACACATCTACTCCTCCTGAATGGGACATTCTTTCGGGTGTCCCTATCTTCCACACCACATGATGTAATGCTTTATTGGCGTTTTGTGCAGCTCCCACTGAACAAGTCCACACAAGCTCTTTGTCAGTGTGGTGAGCAACGGTCGCATTGATCCCACTACTGCTGGAGCTCGTGTCTGTGCTGGTGGCCTGAAAATAAAATTTAGCTATTTTGAAATGAAGAATACCTCTATTTTGCTCCCTCCACAATAATCACTGGTACATGTCGCTGTAGTATATATCATATATGCTTATTCTCCTGTTGAAAAAAAAAAGAAACAAAAACAAAAAAAGGATACTTTGGTACCTACTTTTTGACAGCATTATGAAGGCATACCAAAAGCCATGTACATAATGGAAGCAGTTTGCTATGAAATGCCAAGGCTGACATCTGACAGTGTTTGTATATGAAACATACCAGCTAAACAGAGGCAGAACGCACCTGCATTGTGTTTGCATCCTTTGATACTCCCATACCATTATGCTCCATACAGTAACCGCTAATGAAGGTTCTCCCTTTCAGAATTTCAATGCTTTTATAACAGTAAAAGAATCAAGCACTATCTTCAGGATAATCATATATGATGGTCCATGTTATATACAACTATCTGAAACCTTTTGCTCAAATTGAGCAACTGGTAATCAGAATCTTGTAAAAAAAAAAAAAAAAAAAAAAAAGCAAAAGAAAAAACTACTTGCCAGTAGCTGTTTGTCCCTAAAGTTTGGTCGACTTGGAATTTGCACCAGCTTGTTGGGCCCGTTGGACACTGGTCTTGTGAGGGTGGGTCGCCATAGTGGCCCAGCATGGCCCATGTATCCTTTGCAATCCGGTACTGGATCCCCAGCGTTGCCAATAAACTCGCAATCCGACAGATCTGGTCGCCGCTTGGTATGCCACTCGCCTTCTCCGGCTACGTCTACCGTGTCTGCCTGGTCACTGACAACTGTCCAGGTCGAAATTTCCGCAAACTTGCGTCCGGTTGCAATTGATGTACTCCTTGCTGTATAACTAGCATCACTATCAATCTCCCTCTGGTTCTCAACTCGCGATCTAGCAATTCTGTCCAGCGAAGAAGTTTCCCAATTTTTTTCTCCTTCCTTGACCGTCACATGGTTTTCGCGTTGAATTTTGGTCAGGTCGTACAAAGTTGTACAAAACTTTCCGAAACACTGTGCAAAGTGAAGCAATGCCATTGTGTTAATAAAGCCATTCGCTTCTTTGATCTGTCGTATGAGTCGTAAGCGATGCCAAATTTGCTGGTCCCCAATGTTTGATCCAACATATGAGCAGTGAGCGATGTCATATTTGTAAACTTGACAAACAAACTGTAAAACCGCGTGTTGTTGTTTGTCATCGCCGCCATTTTGAACACGGGGGCCAAAGTTGGTTGCCCGGAGTGATAATGTGATTATGGTTATCCCCCTTTGCCCCACCTCTCTCATTGTCTTTGTAGCAGGACACTTGAGAAACCATCACAAGGAAACCACAGAATAGTTCAAGTTCAAGTGGAATGACTTCAAAGATTGTGATTTATTGACGGCTTTTAATGTTCATTTTTTTATGACAATGCATGGAACGTCTAATAGGTTCTGGTTTCTTTTCACACAAGAAGAGTCGTAACAGTGGAGTGAATACAGCTCAAGTAACAGCCGAAAATGCCACCAAACATGGCCAGATTTCCTTTTGGGGCCATTTTTTGCGGTTTCGTTTTGGCGACGACTTTCCTTATTTTTATTTATATTTTCTCAAAAACGGGTGGACCAATCTTGACGAAATAAAAAGGAATGAAAAGATAACAATATAACTTAGGTGCGGCATCCTGCGTTTGGATATATATATATTTTTTGTGTGTGTGTGTGGTTTTCGGAATTCTAAACTCAGAAAAGACACCCTTTCTACAGCTGATAAAATGATAACTATTCCTTTTAGAGAAAAAAATGCCGAACCTGGACTCCTATTTAAAGTTTCATTTCACAAAATTTCAAGGTTGTAAGGAAATTTTTATTCATTTGCCCCTCAAAAAATCTTGAAAACAGACCCTTATGCAATAGCCCGGCTCTTGTCTCACGGGTGCGCTTTTTCCGAAATTTTTATAGCATATATGAAATCTACAGATCTTGGCAAAAATAAATATATATAGTTTCATGGGTGTAAAAATATTATCCTTGACAGAAGAAAGGGTTAAAGACCGCAGTGGTAAACACGCCGAGATTTACCAACGCTACCTTAAGTACAGTCTATTGGTTCCTGTGAATAAATTGATTTGATCTTCAGATTAAATCGATTTGTTCTTCTGATCAAATCGATTTAATCAAATGAACAAATATATTCTTATTTGATCACATGAACAAATACATTTGTTCAGATGATTAAATCGATTTGGCCAGAAGAATAAATACATGATATTTGATCATCTGAATAAATCGAATTGTCCTTCTGATCAAATTGATTTGATCACATCGTCAAATGTCCCCTAACTTAATTAAATTGACGCTCCCTGTCTGATTTGTTCGCCTGATCAAATATTTATACTTCGGAACAAATCACTTCTGCCAGTATTTGATCCACGCATCAAATAAGAAAACAGGCAAAAGGTGCAATATCGAAATGTCCGCAATATCTTCGACACGGACTTCGCAGACATTTTATGGCTTTGTTTAGAGATTTAAGCGGGTGAAGCCTTCTTTCTTTGGATATGAGCCGTGTACAATGCATCATTAATTATCATCTGGTAGTGAAGAAACTTGTATTTATTCAGGAGATCAAATCTATTTGATCACGGTAACAGATATATTTGTTCAGGTGAATAAATTGGGATATGCCTGATTGTATTTGATCAGATGAACAAATGAATTTAGTCATGTGAACAAATGCATTTGTTCATCTGATCAAATTCATTTTATTTGTTCCTCGGAACAAATCTATTTGATCTTCTGATTAAATAAGTTTGTTCTTATCATCAAATCAATAAGATCAGAAGAACAAATATAATGTATTTGATCACATGAACAAATACATTTCTTCATCTGATCAAATCGATTTGATCATGTGATTAAATACTTAGTCTTCTGATTAAATATTTATTCACCTGAACAAACATTTGTTTATAGGAATAAATTTATTTGTTATTCTGATCAAATATGGAATAAAACAAGAAACGGCATTCCATAATATATATATATATATATATATATATATATATATATATATATATATATATATATATATATATATTCTTTGACATAATTTTCCTAATTCAACTCCTGACGTAGATCATGTGATTTTTTTTCAGTCTATCCACCATGTACTAGTTCGGAATATCGCTGTGGTAATGAAAAGTGTATTCAAGTGGAAAAGCGATGTAACTTTGAAGTAGACTGTACAGATAAGTCTGACGAAAAAGATTGTGGTGAGTGTGTCGTCTAATAACTTTAATTCTCTAATTAGGAAGTGACAGTACAAGTGTTTCTATGAGAGGAAGGATACTCAAAATATGAATCTTGCGTTCTTGTATCAACACAGGTCAGATAACAGAAAAGGTCAATTTATATGAAATATCAATCATGCATGCTCATATCAAAACAATTTTAACAAGAAAGGTCAGTTGTCAGATAAAATGAATACTGTGCTCTTATATCAATGCAATTCAGTTAACAAAACAGACCAGTGAACAAGAAAGATCAGTCAACAAGAAATATGAATCTTTTGTCTTGATACGAATAGAGGTCTGTTACCTGGAAATACAAATATGATGCCCTCATGTTAAAACAGGTCTGTTAACAAGAAAGGTCAGTTAACAGGAAATAAAGGATACTCTGTCCATACATCAATACAGGTCAGTTAACAAGAAATATGAATCTGGTGTTCCCATATCTATACAGAACACACTGGCGTTTGTTGAAACTGCTTAAAGTGTGTATACATTAAAAAAAAGTTTATTATTATAGTAATAAGTCTGAGCTAACAAGAGAGCCCTGATTGGAATAATCACATTACTACATCGGGTGTTGTTCATGAATCATTGGAAGGTATAGTACACGTAAGTGTTTAAATACTGAATAAAGGATAAGCAAAGAATCGGAATTGCCGCCAATAGGATGTATTCATATCTAAATGCGGTCCTACTCTAACACCTATTGAGCAAAAGAGTGAGCCACCTGCATCAGGGCAGATCCATGTATTTAGCAAGATCACAAGTACTTTCTCAACAAAATGAACAACACAAACACAGAACAATCTTAAGAAAATTTATAAACATATATTTGAAACATAAAGGATGCCTAAATTGATTAGATATGGGCTCTCTTTTGGTTGAAAATGTGTTATTTATGGATGTTTATGTAGTACATAATACAAATCTGCTCTAATCTTGGTGAAAGCATCAGTCTGTTGCCCCAGAAACACAGGAGGTGAGCAGGATCCCAGTTAAATATGAATGTCTCCTATTATCTCGAAACCATTTACGAGCAGGTGGCTACGAAGCAACCGAATGTTTAACTAAAGAATTTTTACTTTTTCTTTCGCTGTCAACTTAAGTGACTGACAAGTCAGGAGAAACAAAAGGGCGGCATGTATCTTTGTACCTTTGGTGGATAAATTTTGGGTTTTACCTGTTTGGACCTGTACGGTTTGGTCGGTTGTTAATGAATAATATATTTGCTTCAGAGGCTTGTTAATGACGATTATATTTGCTTGAGCGGAATGGTTTAAAACCACCAGTTGGCTTTGTGGGTGACTTCCTGTTTCAAGTCAAGAGGGAAATGCATTTCTTCATATTGGCATTGGAAAATGAATGCTGATGTCTTGGTGACTCTTGAAATTAATTAATTAATTTATTTATTTATTTGTTTATATGTTTATTTATTTATTTATTCATTTATTTATTTATTTATTCATTTATTTTTTATTTATTTTTTTTATTCTATGGATCATGGGGTTTCATGAACTCGTTGATAAATGCTTCAATGGCTATCTTGCACTGTTCGTTGTGTTCTCCGATGCATAGTTGTAGTAGAGTTAGAGCATGTTTATTTTGTTCAAGCTTCATAAATATCACGGAAAGGATGGAGGCCTATTTTCTTCTTTTTCTGTCAATTCGGCTGACTGAAAAATCAGAAGAACCAAAGAGTGGAATGCCTACTATACCTCTTTATATCTATGTTGCAAATAATACACTTTGGGTGTAAAATGGTTAAGCCTAAATGTTTTGCAAAATACTAAAGTCTTTAGTTCCTGAAGGATCTGTTTCAAAGGTTGAAGGAACCAGTTTAAAACCGCCAGTTGCCCTTTGTAGATGACTGCCTGTCTGTAGTCAGAAGTGAAATTGATTTCTTCACATTAGTGTTGGAAGATGGATGTTGATGTTTTTGTTAAATCTTGAATCTCTGCCTGTTGCTGTCCTTAACGTTGCTTTCACTGTTGGGATAAAATTCATTTATATGGTTCATGTTTTTTCTAAGCTCTGTGCTTTATTCCCGTCTGCGTTACACACATGAGTTAAATATGATGTTATGAGTGTATTCCCTTGCTGTAGCATATCCATAATTTACAGATACATATGGTGAGTCCAGTGCATTTTTGTGCCATGATGAGTCCCGCATCCCTTGGAGATACGTTTGTGATGGTGTGGCTAATTGCCCGAACGTCAGACCAGAAGACGAAGACTTTGAAAAATGTATGTCTAACAAGTTTTAATAACACACATATATATAGCTCTATATGTAAAATGTCATTAACCCATGCCTAAGATATTACACCCAGATATACGGCCAGGCCAACCGCTGACTCAATCAAAATAGGAAAGCAAATAACTTTCTCAATATGAACGAACTTGAAGCAGGAAGCATACCTGTGTGGCAATGTTGCGTGGAGGAAGGGATAGTGGGTTAGTGTGCACTTTTCTATGACATACAATTAAGACCAAAGTGACACCCTAGCAAGCAAGCAAGACTGGCCCCTTTTGGGCCAATGCAATGTAACATTGGTCCAACAGTGGGCTAACCTGCATTGCTATCTGGGATATTTCTACTGGTACAGTATGTAGATAATAGCATCAGACAGACCTGAAGCAAATAACTCGCGATGCCACAAACCGCACATGTGTGTTTCAGGCAGGTCTGCCACGCCAGAAGGCTTTAAGTGCAAAACAGCCACTTTCAAAATGGAGCATTCGAAGGTGTGCCTCTATCAGGTTGATTATCTTGGGAACTACAGAGGGTGTCGTGACGGATCCCATTTGGAGAATTGTGGTAAGAAAATGTAATGGTCTAAGCATATCACTATCAAGGTTAGTCTAATCTACCAAGTCTTCTGTGTCTATATATTGTTTTCTAACTTAATAATATCCATCCTGATACTAGCATTTGCCTTTGGTGATATCGCTGTACAGTTTCTAAATTGTGTGTTTTATATTTTTAATTGTACAAGCAAATAAGTAGATGTAACTGGCATTCACTCTTTTTCCTTGTAACCGTAATGATTGCATTTGGAAACCAGGCCACAAAATATGTAACACGTTAATGTGGCATTGTTATGCATGCTAAGAGGATTCACAAATTGTGTACTCTACACAAGATGCATGGCTGTGTCCCCTCAACATCATACATTTGATCATTGCTACAGCTAACTACACTTGCCCAAATGGGTACGCCAAGTGCCCTGACAGTTACTGTATACCCATAGGCAAAGTGTGTGATGGCACTTTGGATTGTCCTGGAAAGGAAGACGAACTTGGATGCGGTTGGTCTTTTCTTTTACTTTTTGCTTATCTTCACACCTGTTAATTGTTTTTACGTCAAGGAATTATAAATGTTAATATCACCAGGGTACTTTGCCATTTGTAGCTGAGTTGTATCTATGAGGCGATAAATATGTTTTAAGTTATTTACACACGTTTTTAGTACATACGCTTTGTTGTTGTGTAAGCATATACACATGCTTTTAGTACATACCAGTTTTTGTTCTGTACGCATTATGAGTCTTTTGATGTGCATCTGACATCTGCCATACCATGTCCAACAGATTGCCCGGTGCCATATCATTTAAATACAACCCATGATGTTCTAAGGTCAATGCGTCAATTAGCTCTGACCACGCATTTTCAAGTAGCTTTCTTTGTAAGATGCAAAACATCAGATTACATTACATTAATATTACATCGCAATAATTAGTATGGAGGTATACAGTTCTTTACAAAAACTGTACTCGCAGCTAGTGGCATTGTTGACTGAATTTAAACGTTTCCATACTTTCACAAATATAGCTTCATGTCAGAGTTTGCATATAAATGAATCTACATGCACCCTGTGGCTAATAAGGTATTCCATGGGGCAGGCTAGGGCACGAAATTTTCTATCAGCCCTGAAGTGGAGACCATGTTTGTCAATGGTACCCTGCCAGCCGTGTGTCAAACAGAGAGATGTAAAATTACTATTACATTTTCACATGATAATATTAGAATAACATCAAACTTAAGGAACCCCGCTTACAAAGCAATGAGTGCTCAACCTTCCCTGTGTGATTCCTCTTTGATGTTAACCTACTATATATATCACCAGCCCCCAGTTGACAGTGCCCTTTATATTTGATTTGCAGCCTTATGCTTAGATACGAAATTTGCTGTTTAGCATACCTCCATGATGCCAATGGAAATGCAGTGCATTCTCTAACTTCTTTTGTTTTAGTGGATTAACCAAATGAGTCGCTGAAAAAAATAGTATTACAATTCAGCAATAGGTTTTGTTTCACTCAGAACTCTCCAGGAACAGTTCCTTATGATTTTTCCTCACTGCCTGTTCTGCCTCCAAACCCAGCTTAGAGAACGCCAATGTCATTCAGTGTCATCATTAAGCCCGTTGTCGTCCATGTCATTGTCAAGAATGTCGTCCTCATCCTGATTGTATTTTTTACCTCTTGTGACTGTATTTTACCTCCTTATGATTGTTTTTGTGCACGGAGCAGTTTTTATTTTGACGTTTTTGGGGTGTAAGAAGAATTAATCAACCTCATCAATTAAAGCATATCAAAAATATATTGTGATTGATTTGTACAGGTATAAAATTTTCACATCCGTCAAATGGGGATTTATGTCCCATTATTATGTTTGTCAGATAAGCACGAGTGCCCAGGAATGTACAGATGTACAGGACAAACGAACTGTATTCTGTTGGAGCAAGTTTGCGATGGCATTGTACACTGCGTGAATGGGGATGATGAAGACCTGTGTGGTCTCGTCTGCCCTGACAAATGTGTATGCCGAAAAGCTGATTTTAACTGCAGCTATATGCATCGATCCAGCGTGTCCATGGTGCTGAAGAATTTAGGTACAGACGCCAGACGAATTGTAGCTACTCATAACCATTTATCACACCTGGTTTCTCTGTCAGGATATACGTTTCTCTATGACTTGTGTTTGTCGCATAATGAAATAAAACTTTTGTTACCTGGGGTGTTCAAAGAGGTTGTGAATCTCCTTTACCTCGACATCAGTTACAATTCCCTGTATCAATTATCTACCAACGCTTTTATCGGCCTTGGCCGACTTAAGCTACTAAAGCTAGAAGGCAACCGATTGGCCAATATAGAGGGTGGCGCCTTCAACGGACTAACGTCATTGCCAAGCTTGAAGTTAATTGGTCATCAATTTCAGATAGTCAAGAATGGGCAATTCCGTGGCTTGGAATCTCTAAGGAAGCTATATTTAAACAGGAACGGGATACATACCATTGAGGCTGCAGCATTCCACGACTTACCAACGTTGATAGAACTGAATATGTCCGAAAATGATGTGAGGAACTTTGACAAATTTATGTTCTCCAAGCTTACAAAGCTCAAAACATTGATCAGTGATGAGCATGAATTTTGTTGTAGTCCCATATCTCCAGATTCGGTGACACAATGTTGGCCACGCGCTAATCTTTTCTCAAGCTGCAAGGATCTCATGGCTAATGTAATGTTGAGAATTTTGTTGTGGATAATGGGAATTTTAGCCTTTTTAGGCAACTCTACTGTCATAGGTGTTCGAATCAGATGTAAGGAACAAAATAGGGTTCACTCATGTCAGGAACAAAATAGGGTTCACTCATGCCTAGTTGCAAACTTAGCAGGCGCAGATATATTGATGAGTGTATATCTTTTGACTATAGCTGGTGCAGATCTCAGGTACGGACAGCGCTACATTGAATATGATAAGCAATGGCGTTCATCACCAATTTGTGGCCTTGTAGGTACAGTGGCCTCAACATCATCTCTTGGCTCTTTAGTGATGCTACTACTTATCACTTGCAACATATTCCATGCGATTGTGTTCCCCTACAGCGGCTTTAAATTGAAAATGAAGACAGCAGTTTCACTTGTCTGGGCAGCATGGCTTCTGGCATTTTGTCTGGCAATAAGCCCTGTGATATATTATGCAAATTCTCAGGGGGAGTATTATGGTCGCTCCGTAGTTTGTCTACCACTGCACATCACGTCGGAAACTCCCACAGGATGGGAGTACTCTTTCTCAACATCATGTATAATTCCAACATTTGTAACTCTACTTCTACTAATAGCGTACACATGGATGTACTGTGCTATCAGGAAAACAAGAAAATCCGTTGGAAAGGCAAGTTCTCACAATGTCCGCGTATTCCGTCAAATGCTATTGATCGTTCTAACGGATCTCTGTTGTTGGATGCCAATCTGTATCATGGGTAAGTTATGCAAGAATAATGAATGTTACCTACCAAAGCCCAGTGCCCCCCTTCCCCGAAAAAAGGAAAAAGAAAATGAAAAAAAAAAAAAAAACGGTACTCTCTTGCCCAAAGGTGTACCAACATGGGATACTTAAGTCGCAATTCGAACACCTCTTTCAAATCTGAATAAATTATAGTTTCAGGTTGTGTAAACAGTGTCCAAACAAGGCCCAAAAATATGTGTAAAGGTATGTTAGACATTTTAAGTTCAGATTAAAGATACAGCTTTAAATATACTATTGAAGTGCCCGAAAAAGAGAATTTGGAAACATCTCAAATATCCAAAACCGCATGTCATATTGTAATTTATATTTGTTTAATATATAAACACATTTCACAGTCAATTTTACACATGCTGGTACACCAGTGACGGTAATCTAAGAATAGGTGAGATAGGAGAACTCCCACGGATTCAGACTTATAACTCGTGTACAAACATATGTTGAGTCAAGGAAATATAACAGCGGGTACAAAAAGAGAACTTTTAGTGATTTAGACTTGCAATATACTGGTCAAAATTGGCAAAGTTTAAACGATTGAAAACTCAGAATATAAATTTCCATCTTCCTATTTATACATTTCATACCTTAGCAAATATTTTAAACTGCAACAAAATGCATAGCGAAAGTTTAAAACAGCACTGCAATGTGCCTTCATTTCAAACAGTAATGGTGTCAAAAACTGAAGGACAGTTCTTGGCGTGCACCACCTTAGGTGCACATGATTTGCAAATTGTCATCGTTAATCTAAAACATATGCTACACAAATTTTTAAAAAAATATTAAGTTGGCCTCCTCAACAGACTCCCCTCTTTTTTCTTTTTATAAAGCACTTGGTCTGCTCAGTTTCTATTGGACTTTATTTATGCTAAGGGTGATACAATAACAAGTAAAGCACCAATGAAGCACCAAGAAAGAGGTTGTTCTTTCTCACCTTGACCTGTGATAGCCACTTTTCTCGCATACCCAGAGCATTCTTCCCACATGATACCCATTTCAGTTTCACACACCCTTGCATAGTTGCTCTGCGAATTAAATGGCTTCCAACCCATATGAGGCAAGTTTAAAAGGCGTACCCTGTTTAATAGAGGTGGCCAATCATGTTCATTAGGGACGGTTTTTTAGGAAAGTTTCTTAAGGAAAAACTGTAATAGTCACGTGACTACTTTAGAATGTCATTCATATTAATGTGGAGTAAGAAACCTGTTTGCAGTTGTGGCGCATGTAATGTTCTTTCTTATTAAAGTGGGTCTGCCAAAGTGGCATCGACGGAGCATGTTCTGTCGCTGCAGAAAGTATTTTGGTGATTAAGGATGCAAAATTAGGTATGCGAATAAAAAAATTTTGTATACATTGCATATAGGACGGTGCTGGGACATTCGTTGACCAATTTTTCGGTTTGAGTGGCAAAGAGCTGATGAACATTGGGGACCTAAATGTTTATTTGAGACAAGACTTTTTATCAGGCCTGGCCCCTCCTTGGAAATTATCGGGAACCATCCCTTGTTCTTACACCAGTGGGCTAACGTTTGGGCCAACCTCGAAAATCGAAAAAAAAGCCCCCACTTGGGTCCCAATACGGTCCTAAAGGCTCTCCGATACTAGATTCTCTTATATATCCATGTGGAGACCTAGCAGAGGGTGTCAAGCCGCAGAGTACATGGAATATATTCCGTTCTCTTCATAAAAAGCATGTTTAATAATATAAATTGTTTGTCACTAGATGTATGAATTTTTATCCCTGGTTAAATTAAACTTTCCAATGAAAAAAAATATTGGTAGCAAACTGTACCTGAGAAATATCTATAAAACGTTTACAGTAACATACAGGTCCGCCTGCAATTTTGGGGGAATACCTCATTTTTCCTAAGGATGGCGTCGTGACATGGCGTGATATCGCTTATATTAGTATATCAGAGGCAGGGCCACACATACACTTGATATATCTGAAATAATTTTGCCCTATGGCGTTGCAATAAAATCACAATTTAGCATGAAATGCCCTTCCTTTTCAATTTCGCTGAAAGAACACTTACATGCTGCCTTGGGATGTTTGGGTGTGTGTGCCTTCCAGGTTCAATATCCATTATTGGAACACAAACTCATGGCCTGCTATTCTCTTGGTTTCTTTGTTGATAATCCCTGCTGTACATAAAATTCTAACGCAAAATTGTGTTGATAGGAGGCGGTGCATCAAAACTATATGTATACATGTACAATAAATACTCTTCAGACCATTTTGCGGCTTATGATTTTGACATGGTTTAAACTTTATTTAAGGGGGAGACTTCATCGTCATGAAATGAACCCTTTCGACATCGAAAGAAGGAAAATGGGTACAGGCTACTGAATAGGTGTACCTTTTGTTCTTCAAAATCTGAAAAAAAAATGTCATTTTGGTTTCATAGCCTTCAAAATTGCATGAAAAATATCTCCAAAAGCATGCAAAGGTTCACCAAGATTCCCATATACTTTTTATTTCAGACTTGCTGTAAGTTGTGATGCGTTTTCTCGTGTGCCCCGACTGTCAGTTACGAAGACTTGCCCCCACCTGTCTCAATTCAGGAGACTTACACCCTTCACTGTCAGTTATCGATTTTTCCCAGGGGTGGGGTGGGAAGGAGTGGGGGTCTTTTTTCTGATGCAGGTATTCCAATATTTACTTGATGTGTTAATCATTTAATATACCAGAACAATATGTGTACAGCAATGTGATGTGTTTGGCTTTTGCCATTCGATGTGCAGGTTTTGCATCACTTGGAGGAAATATTCATCTCTCACGCGGTATATATTCCTGGTTTGTTGTTTTTGTTCTGCCGATCAACTCACTGCTAAACCCCTTCATCTACACGATCTCGCCATTTCTTCACTCGAAAAGGTAGGTATATCAATCAACGTACAGCTTGATGTGCAATCGTTTACAATAACACGTTCGTTAGGCATAAACTGACCACATGGCATATGAGTTACTGTGAACGAACGAAACAGACCTTTTACGTGCAAATTGTTCGAGCAGAGGTTTTGTGAATTTTTTGGTGAAATAAAAAAAAAGAAGTTTCCAAAACTGCTTGACCAATTGGTTGGAAATTGCATAGTGTCCTTTTTAGGGACCCCCAGGGATTAATAATTTGTTGAACACGTAGTACTGTGATGCTTTTCTGTTGTTTTACCTTTTTTTCTTTTTTCTTCTTTTTTTCTTTTTTTCTTCTTTTTTTGTTGTAATTTGGCGTTTTTAGTATTCTGTATTTGGTCCACCAAACTTTAAGTTGATTCTTCTTGAAACTTAGTGAGCTATTTACCTGGACTAGATATCCACCAAAATGTTCACCACATGGTGATGCTAAGATTTTCTAATTTTTACCAAATTATCAAAATTTCGAAAAAATAACGATTCAACTCTCTTAGTTCAGTTAAGTAGGTACTCGTATGTCACTGCACACATTTCTATCGATTGCAATGAAAGCCAATGGGAATTTTGAAATTCACATTTTCAACTTATCAAAAACTATCCACCAGACTCACTTCAAATGTAAAGGGTATTCTACCGTGGGTGGGTCTCTATTGAGTATGTTCAAATGGTCACATTCCAGTGATTCTCACCTCAGTTGACTTGTCAGGCAGCTGATGTTATAAGATGGTACTTTGTCGGGCGTCGGCGTCCCCCTATCAACAATTCACATTTTTACTTCTCAAAAACTGTAAACCAGATAGATATCCAACTTGATAGGGAGGTATCTTGGGTGGGTCCTTACCAAATTTGTTCAAATGATTACGCTCCTTTGATTTTCCGATTTTTTTTTCAATCCATTGGCAAAATCTTTAAAAAAAGTCTTCGAAACCGCTCAGCTAATAGGAGACATTCATATTTAACTGCGATCCTGCTCACTTCCTGTGGTGCTGGGGCAACAGACTGATGCTTCCACCATGATCAGGGAAGGATTTGTATTATATAGTACATAAACTTCCATAAATAACACCTTTTCAACCAAAAGAGAGGCCATCTCTAATTATTTCAGGCATCTTTTATGTTTCAAATATATGTTAATACATTTTCTTAAGATTATTCTGTGTTTGTGTTGTTCATTTTGTTGAAAAAGTACTTGTGATCGTGCTTAATACATGGACCTGCTCTGATGCAGGTGGCTCCCCCTTTTGCCCAATAGGTGTTAAAATAGGCCCGCTCTTAGATATGAATACATCCTATTGCTTTGAAATCACATGGGGACAATGCTGGCGACTGCAAACTTTCATTTGTTCAGCAGCTGTTGCTGAATTTTTTTTTTTCTATTTGATCATGAATTATTGTGTATTTCCCAATTTTGACTTTTTCCACAACAATCCCCTATAGGATTACAGATCTGAAACTGGGTGGATATTGAGCTCGTGGGAGGGTTGAACAAAGCTATTTACAAGGTGGTGATACATTGGATATCTGATTTTTAAGATGTGGCTACATGTCGCTTAATACATTCAATTGATTACCATAGAAGTCAAGGGAGACTGCAATGAAAAATCACATTTTCACTTCCTTTCCAAAATCCTCATCCCCTGGACCTCAGTGGGAGTTATTAAGGGTTTGACTGTCATGGTCAGTTGAGGACGGGCTGTCCACACAGCCTTCTGATTTAAATTTCTTCATGATTTGTGTATGTGGGTCACTTATATCTAAATTCTACAACCTCAAATTCAAGTTCTGCTTGTCTTCCTCTTACTTCAGCTCAATCTGAAGCAGCATAGCTCAGCTTTAGAGTTCTTTTGGGTTGAATACATGTATATTAGCAGAGGATGGCCTCTTCACCCAGCCCCTTGTTGGTACAAACTGCCAGACTCGAAAACACACTACAATCATCAAATACATATAAAAAGGCTTGGAATAAAATTACATTTTCCTGTCAGATTTTGTCTGTTAATTTTGGTAAAGATACACGAAGCTCTCAATTTTCTTTATTTATGCACGCGGTAAGTGTACTTTCTAGTGTAAGTACACCATGTGCTAAGAGGTTTATGTACTTCATGAAACTTTGGACCAAAGTTTTTTTTTTTTTTGTTTTTTTTTTTTTGCGTTCAAATGATCGAAAAGACGAAATGTCCAATCATTAGTGTGCAAGTACAAAGATTTCTCTGTGGACTCACTTGCTAGTGATAGTGTGTCACTGTAA
The DNA here is from genome assembly GCA_964020975.1 of Hermodice carunculata. NCBI lineage: Eukaryota > Metazoa > Annelida > Polychaeta > Eunicida > Amphinomidae > Hermodice > Hermodice carunculata. The sequence continues at coordinate 30,229,361 of OZ026623.1, forward strand.
ATCGTGCCATGCAACCTTATGAAACAGGCAAATTGAGCAAAAATTACTTATTTTCTGGCCTTATTTTCAATTTCTTATTACAGGTCAAATAACAGAAAGCATTTGGGCTCTGGAGAAAAGGTGTTTCAAAATGTGAGCAACTTGAGCAAAGCAAGACAAGGTGTGTAGTTGCCAGCGATCAGTGATATTGGCTTTTTCCCAAAATGTTTTTGTGTAATTTAAAAGTACGGAAACTGATGTTTCAACGCGCACATAACTAGGTAAAGATTTTAAATCCAATAAGAAAGGAATTCATGCATGGAGTCTGATGTTTTACAAGTACAAATATCGTTTGTGTCTTATGAAATGGTTCTGTTGATATTTTACGATTACGAGGTATTGCTTTTTGTCATATAAAATGGTTTGGTTGGGGTAATGCAATTGGAATGATCGATATCTGCTGCAGAAACAGCAAATACTGCACAAATTTATAGTGTTCAATTTTATGGAGAAAATCTCCTGAGGAAGCTGTTATTACTATTGATGTGTTTCATTTCATCAGAATTTACAACAGAGATACACTTGTTTGGTCCACCGCCCAACCACACGAAACCATATTGATAGGTATGAAAGCCGATTAGACCCACTATTGGGGCGAGGTACCCCTTAAATTTAACTGTAAGGTAGGGCCGCGGAAACGACAGCTCTTTTTGTCCCGCCCCTCATACCCCAAAGCCCCTGTTTTATGAAATCTTTCTCTCTGAAAGACACTCTGTGTTTTCGAACACACTGCTACGTTTCTTCCTAAAATTTATGAAACTTAATGTAGAATTTCAAACTTCCTGTGCGGTTGTTGCACGATGTTTCATTATTAAGATATATATGGGAGGGGGGGGGATAAATATAATATCATAGTATTTGAGAATTGTTTTTCATGTGAGGGAGTGAGCGCACAATTCCTGGCAGTTGGTAGGTCAGTGATTTTTACAATATTACAATTTTACAAGTCACACCCACACAATAATAGTTAGTTAGTACCCAGCAAAACAGAAATGAGGCTTTTCGAAACAGGCAGGTATATATTCTATAATGAAACCAAGACACATGTATAACACTTTAACATATCTCCAAATTCAAAAGAAACGAAATTAGAATACATGAAGTGAATGACTATGATATAAATGCAATACAGTGATTTGTAGATTCTGTTACTGGTGTCTCAGTCTGCTTTAGTTAATTTATTTTGTAGTGACTTACAATTTTGACAACAGTTCGCGTAGCATGAAATAAAAATGAAATCAGGGGAATGTCTTTCTTTCTTTTTCCCCGTCTTTTGTCTTTCTTTCTCTAACTGTTCAGCACCCCTAATTGTAGCGCGCTCCCCATTTTCGAAAAAAAGAAGTCAGTGCACGTGGGGAAAAATTAAAAGTATGTGAAAATTTTGGACTACACATGCAGTCAAAATGGACAGGAAGCAACTGGTTGGGACGAAGAAGTCATGATGAAACAAAATAACATCGACACTAAAGTCTCAAGAGTCACAATTTAACGAACACGCCTTGATGTGCTGACGCACGGCAAGACAGTATTGTAAGAATGATACTACTACTACTACTACTACTACTACTACTACTACTACTACTACTACTACTACTACTACTACTACTACTACTACTACTACTACTACTACTACTACTACTACTAATACTACTACTACTACCACTACTACTACTACTAATTATTATTATCATTATTATTTACGAGGATGGAAGTGAAAATGAGGGTTAGGGAATACAAAAACCTTTGACTACATGCAACAATGTTATAAAGGTCAACAAAACGAATTTGCCTTACAAAACTGTGTCTTGTGATCATATCTATGTTCAGATGATGATGTGATTACCCACACGACCGGATCCAAAGTTAACAAAGGTTGAATGTTGGGTTAGGACTCGCATAAAAAACTTGCTCATGTTCCAAGCGGTTTGCATTTTCGGAACTGGTAAGATGTAGGCAATACAATAGTATTTACCATGTCAAATAGGACTTATCCGGTTAATTTCTTTGCAGATGACCCGTCTGACCGCGAATTTGTCGGACAATATGCAAGCAGACACATGTAGACACGGGCTTAATGTTGTGCTGAAGGCTGATTGGTGACATAGATGGCAGCTGTTAAGGTTGATTGACATCTGCTGTGAGGCCCACTGTCAGGAAAACCCCCCACCCCCACCCAGCCCTAATCCCGTACGCAATCATAAAAACACAGAGAACTTTCTCTGTCAGAGAGTGTTTCAAAAATGAAGTTCAGTTTAGTTATTGAACCAATAATAGGTCTAACTGTTACAAGTATGTTGTTTTTCTTATTTCTAGGATCAACCATATTTTTTGTTCCCTATATGGATGGCTCACTCACACTTCGTGAATATTTACAAGTCCAACATAAATCAGTGAAGGATATTGTGTTGGTTGTCAGAACAGTCTGTATATCCCTGTTGAAGCTGGAGCAGTTTGATCTGTACCCGTCACTTGCTGATGATAATATTTACCTGATTCATGACGACAAGGTAACAACACTCACAACCAACTGTATTTGACTGTTGTAAGCAACGGTAGATTGTTGCTGCCAACCACAGTACTTTGTTTTATGCTCATCAGCAAGTGGTAGCGCTATTTTCCTATCAAGTCTACAACTGATCTTTCATGAAAAACACATTGTTTCTCAAATTTCCAAAGGAAACTAGACATACCTTCAACACAAAGCGTTTACTGAAGGGTCCGCCCTAACAAGCCTGTAATTAGGCTACCGTTTGCTGAAATTACGTCATGGTAACAGCAAAATCTAATCAGTTTATCTTGTTAGGGAAGATAAGCATAATGCCGAATTTGAGCAAAATACATGGAGGCATTCTGTAGATATCGGGTTAAAGAGAATGTGCACATCCGGACGGACGGAAATCCAGGCGGACATTCGGACGGACGAACAACCTGGAGTCATAAAGGGTCCCCTCATGGGGCGGACCCTTAAAAATGCCCGACAAAAAAATACCAATTACTTTAATGTTGCACCTAAATTTATTGATAAAGAATTGGTAAAAACTGTTTATCACACCCATCATAATACTTATTTGGCATTATTTTTGCGGGGATGGGTACACTACGTCCAAACAAGGTCAAGAAAATCTGCTGATTCATTGTTTTCTAATCTTCTGATATAACTCGAAATAGCCTCTCACAATAAATGTATTGAACAAGATCCACGACACGGGGTGTCAGTTTATAGCAAAATTACCAATGATTTTTTTTTTTTTACTTTTGGGCAGAAAGAATAAGAAGAAATAAATAATTAACAGTACATGCTAGTATTGTGTAACGCTTTTTGCTTATCCTTTCACTTTGTCATTAGGAAATGCCACAATGAAAAGGGAAAATGTGTATTCAGCTGCAAACACAACTCAATAAACAAAATTCCTGCAGGTTACAGATATTTCTCCCCATTTGATTGCATTTCGGAGTCGCCTAATATAAAAATGATTACATATGCAATTTTAGCTCTGCTGATCAAGGGTAGTAGAGCTCATGGGATTACTCATGTCTGTGCGTCCGTCTGTGCGTTCTTACAAGTTTTGCTCTTGAGCGCGATTCAGTCCACAGTTTGCAAGATGTAAGTCAGTTTTCAAGATAGTCCCATTCAAATTTCAGGACTTATCAAGTGTATAAAAGTCTAGGTCGAGTTAGGTATTGGTGACGCCACTTACAATATGAAATGTGTTGTGACTACGGTATGAACGTGTGTCGAGCCAGCGACCTTCGGTTCCAATCACCTAGCCGAAAATCGGAAACGCACATACCAACTGTACCAAATCCCCATCCCTCAAAACAATGCTTTAATGGCGGCCGGTATGAGTGAATGTCATAATCGACATGGCCCAGTTTATTGTATTTATCCTAGTACAAATGAAGTACTGTGTTCGGAGTTGTCACAGATCAGGAACTGTTCATATGTGAGCCCACCAGCATCAAAGGAGCACCAAAATTATATATGGTTTGTGACCAAGGAACGGACGGGTCTAGAATTATGTAATATGTGAGTCAAAATGTGAAAATCATGTGAAAGCTCTAGCATCCGTAATGTTTGATACAGCTTCAGGAAATTTTCTGGGATTGTGGAAGAGATCAAAATCTCAGTGACCTATGATACCAGTGGTGATATCTATAATTTGACGGAAATTGGGAGCCAAAATGTGTTTAAAGATATATAATTCCATATCTCGAAAAAAACAAAAATTAGCCATGCCAAACTCAAAGGATATATAGATCATGCCCAATGCTAATATGTCATATCAGATCAGTGACCTTAACCTATATTTGTTAGGTTGCTAGACCTTTCAAGTTGGACGAGGTGATTTTGAAAAACGCCCGGGTGTAGCTTGGATAACAATAGCAAAGAGACTTGAGCCTCCAGATCAAAATTGCCCTTGAGAACATTTTATATAAAACTACTTAGTGCCCCACTTTTGGGGTCACCTTCACTCAATGATTGCGTAACCCTTATATCTGTTTCAAGATTATTAAGCATCTAAGAAAAGGATATTTAATTCAATATCTTAATAAAGGATTAGGCGAATAATGCCAAATGTACCACACATGTGTATTATGTGGAAGTTTGATATTGTAAATGATGACTTTAATCAATGTTTCAAGGTCATAGAGGGAATTCTTTTCAAGAAATGAATATTTGGTGATGGTGGAGCAGATCATAAGACCCACGGGTCCTGGTCTAGTTCTAGATTTAGATGAAAAGTACCAGTAATTGGATTGCATAATGAACCCAAGCCCACTGGATCCATTTGATCCACTGCATGAGTACACTTCATCTTCGTCCTTTGTTTTCGTGCCAAACAACTTAAAAATACAAATTTACATATATTAACATCTTTTATCAGTGATTTACTTTTTTTATGTTGTTGGTACGCTTGAGTTGGTTTCTAATTCATTTTCTTACTGTGGAACGTTTGGGTGTTTGGTTCTCTGCTTTTGCAATCAAAACATTGAGAAAACTATGATAATAGATCAGATAACTCGCCCAGGAAGTTCCATATATGCACGTAGGCCTCAGTACTGTAGTCTTCAATTGAAACTTGGTTGAGCAAAATGCAAAACTTTTGAAATTCTAAGCAAATTTCTCTATATTAACATAGTTTCGGCAACCGTAATGTTGGTCCGACCAATTGAACCCCCCAGGCTACGGCCCTGGGCCTACTATCTGCCTCACAGGTGCCACCGCATTCTTCACTTACTGCAATAAAAGGCCTTTGGTAGGTAATTACTGTGATTGCATTATTTTCAAGATTTTTGCTTTTTGGACCTTTCATCGAGACTTTACTCTGGTTATACTGATATACCTATACATATATATATATATATATATATATATATATATATATATATATTATACCTTGCTTTGTTGACGATGTGAAGTACATCAATGAGCACTGGATGCCATATAGCATAACGAGCGAGCGAAGCGAACGGCCGCTGCTATATGGTATCCATTGCGAGTTGATTCCTTCATATCGTCTACAAAGCATGCTATAAATTTTTTATCTCATGTTTGGGTTGATTTTTACATTTCAATACACAAAGCATAAATAAGAACGGCAATTGCAGAAAGTGTTTTGCTCCTCATCAAGACAATTACCGATGAAACAGGAAGAGTACCGATACCACAGCCAGAGTGCCGATACCACCGGAAGAGAACCGATACATCATATCCTGGCACTGTAACTTTTAGGCCTATGATACGGTATTTATACAAGCCTGTTATACTACTTAAATCGACCCACACATGATATATATATATATATATATATATATATATATATATATATATATATATATATATATATATATATATATATATATATATATATATATATATATATATATATTGTACACAGATAGGAGCTGAAATTCAAAACTAGCTGCACACCCCCTAATAGTCTCAAACACCATCCGTATTACAGATATTTAGACTAACAGATAGTCCCCAGACCTATTGCCGTTATTTGCGGTAATCTGCGTGATGTTGTTGCTGTGCGTGTTCTTACTGCCTTTGGCCGCAGTTTGTTGCACATCACCACACCTCTCCAATGGGCTGGACAGCAGGCATATTCAAGTGATGTGCAGCAGCTTGCCGCCATTTGTGGGGGAAATGCAGTACTGCTGCAAGTTACCGCTGATCATCGCGGGAAGTTGCATGGCTCCCACGGGATGCTGCATTTCACCGCAAAAAATACCATTTACCGCAAAAGAGTGTAACTTGTGCATTGACTTTTTAGGGTCCAGTTGCAGCCTTGTGTCTGTCCCCCACCATGACTACTGCCAAAGATGCCAGTGACACTATATCCTCCTTTGGTAGAGTGTTGGCCAAGATGCTTCGTGTTGTAAAACACCAAAGAGACCAAAATACATCACAAGAAAATTATAGACCTGCTTAGCTGGAGTCGGAATATAATTTTACGGGGAATCCATACAAGTATTCTACAAATCACACGCACATCACTTTGCATTCTTGCCAGCGATGTGTATTTTCATGCTATAGTTATGTTGATGCTAATAAGAGTTTTCCATATTAAAGACGTGTATCTGATCTTCATTTGATTTACCAATGCAAAAACATAAACCGATATCCTTGCAAAGCAATTGAATGTTTGTGTGTATTCCATTACAAAAATACATATATGTAAGGCTATGGTGTTGACTTCCATGTAAAACCATATATAGCATTTCTTCATTCCTTGAAGGTATCATTTCTACTTGGTATACGTGTCGTGCAGTAATTGTAGTTTAGAACAGAATTGTTAATTTATTGTACGTGCATTCACACAGGGAGGCTAATGGAATGTCATCCTTGAAAATGCCATTCGAATGTACGCTTTAATAAATGTCCTTGAAAAAGTTACTTGTACTGCATCAGTATAGTTATTTTCAGGGCTCAGTACTGAGCTCAAACCTGAGGGTGTTGGGCTGGAATGTATGGGCCTAGTGCTAGTAGTTTTGAGTAGATCTATTATAGCAGGATGCGGTAATCCTGACGGTGTGTTCACATGAATATAAACATTTGTCCCACTCTTGATCCGCGCCTTTTGTAAAAATATTATTGTCTGAAATTTATTTGTTAATGGGAATAAAGTGACTCATAAAATTGAGGTACATTTAAACTTCATTGTTGACCAGGGTATCCCCAATGAAGATGCCGCGGATTTTCATGGTGGAAAGTGCTATTTTATCATATACGTCATTGCCATAAATGTTTTACTTTCCCACCTAAAGTAAGACTGAATCAACAAGTAAGCATCCAACCCACGAGCAGGAAAGGTGATGACCCCTGCATGTTTTGGTCAAAGGTCTCATTCAAATTGCCTTTCATTTCTGTTAAAATTAGTCAACAACATTGAAGCAGATGACATTTAACCCCCAAAGTTTTGATCGGTTATAGAAGGGTTACAATCGTTGTTGTTCTGCACACAAACCACATGTATACATGAACTGGCGGAAATTTGCCAAGGAGTCTGAAAACAATTGTAAGTGACATTTACATTTTTGTGGGCATTGCAACAAACATACTTAAAGCTTGCGCTCTGGACAGCCAGTAATGTCCGTCAGAAATTCATGTTTTGCCGCTACTGATCAAGCCAGTATAAGCAGTAAAACCATTGATCACGACCATACATGTATATGTAGTATAACTATTGGCCACAACAATATACGTGGTGAAACTATTGACTAATGTAATGTATGTACTGAAGTTATTGACCACGACAGTACAAGTGGTTCAGATATTGACCATGACAGTACAAGTGGTACAGGTATTGACCATGAAAGTGCAAGTAGTACAGATATTGACCATGACAGTACAAGTTGTACAGATATTGACCAAGATACTACAAAATGTGTTTACTTTAGAGGTAGAGCTATTGACCAAGGTTATAAAAGACGAACAGGTTTTTACCAGCACAAATCATGTACAGCTTTAGGCAAAGTCAACATAGTAGTAAAACCTTTGACCAAAACAAAACAGGTAATTCAGCGATTGCTCAAGACAAGACCTGTTGTATAGCTGGTGGCCAAGGCAATATGTGAAATGCAGCTATCGCCCATGGCAATACATGTACAGCTATTGACTGAGGCAAGAATCTACATGTCAATGCAGCACAGCTATTTTTCGAGACAACATCTGAGGTACACCTATTGACCAAGGCAATACAAGACGAACAGTTAAAAATCAAGGCACTACATGTGGTACTCCTGTTGACTAAGAAAATAAATGTAGTACAGGTAGTGTCCAAGATAATATTAATTAAATGAATATATGTAGTAGGCGTAATGGCAAAGAAAATACATGTACTAAAGCTATTGACTTTGGTAGTGGACATCTGTCATTGACTATGACATTCCATGTTTTACAGCTATGGATCATGATTATACAAGTTGTACAGCTATTGATCAAGGCAAGAAAATGTTGTACGAGGGGGGACGGGGGGGGGGTCTTGATCACAGTTCACAGGAAAAAAATTGTTTTCACAGTTCACAGGAAAAATTGTTCAGCTTATATGCATATTCACGATTCATGAGCAATGGTTTAATCACGAATCCCGAAAATTTATTTTATTGTTTCACAGATCATGGAAAATAAAAAGATAGGATCACGAGTCACGAAAATACCCTTGCCCCCCCCCCCCCCCTCTTGTGCAGCATATACCCAAGACAATACCTGTGGTACTGTTGTTGGCTAAGACAATAAATGTCGTGCAGCTTAAGACCAGTACAATATATGTCATACACAAATTGACCAAGACAATACATATCTTACAGGTATCAATCAAGATAATACAAGTAGTAAAGCATTCAACCGAGGCAATACAAATGTTACAGTTATTGACTAATAAATTCAATACAGTGAAACCTGTCTTAAGGGACAACCTGCAGAATCTGTGAACAATGATCCTTTCTGACGCGTGGCCACTTAAGGCTGGTACAGTAAAATTAAAAAATGCTAATGGGGATGTTGAGTGCTTGTTGTTTTTTTCTACTGTACACAATGTTACTCCCCACGTATATGATGTTTCGTTTCAGCCTTGTCGGTTTTAGTTGTGTTTTGTAATTAAAATTGATAGTGTCAACAAAGTTGACATGTTTTGTGTGGTTTCGTAAAGTATATTGACGCAGAACACGCAGACAACGGTTTGAATGCAAAAAAGAAATAAGATCATATGTTGCTCTGCCAGATAATTGTTCAGCAAGAGTCATATTTATCGTTAAGTTGGTAATATGAAACAGAAACTATCATGGGGTGGATGTATATTTATTGAAGTGATGACAAGGTCGATGTACAATTGTTTGAACAGATGTGACAGCAAAATAGATGTGCATTTTTCATAGAAGTGACAACGAAATAGATATACATTTCTCAAATAGAAGTGACAAAGAAATAGATGTACTTGTTTAAATGGAAGCGACAAGTAAATGGATGTATATTTGTTAAATACAGGTAACAACAAAATGGATGCACCATAATTAATAGACAAAGTGGAGAGTAATTGAATACATGGCGATTGTAACACTAAAAAGACTAATTTTAACTGTCATTTCCAGTTGTCAACCAAAAATGCACACTTTTTACATGGTCGGTTCCTTTTCCAAATCGGTAAAATGTGAAATAGGTTTTCATTCGGTGTTTAGACAGTTATTTCATATATGTTTCACGTGATTGCATTGGATGACTTGTCTGTGCGTTCATCCAACACTTCAAACTTTTAATTTCTGTAAATAAATTGTCAGCTACATCCTCTTTAAACTTTGTGAGACTTCCTACCAAGTTTGTTCAAATATCACACTTCAGCGATTGTTCACATTTCCTTTCATCGGACTTTTTCATTATTGTTTTTAGAATTAGAAAATCTTAATACATCAAATTCTCATAATTTGTTAGCCAATTGTTTGTAAATTACATATGGACACTTCTGCTGACGCTGAGGCCCCAAGTTGTTTAACAGGTGGTACTGCACTTTTTTAAATTTGAGATTTGGATGCTACCGTAGTTTGTTCTAATGTGAAGCAGTTACGTGTCATTTCCTGATACTTTACCATTTTTGAAAGTGTGTTGTGATATTTGCAAAGTCAATTTATTCAGGCTAAAGCTTTCTCGGAACTCAGAATGTGTTTTTTTCCATTTGACTTACAAAAGACGACAAAGCTAAAAATGACCATATGTAGAAGACGACACGTGTAAATAGAGCGATAACTGTTACTGAATGATATAGGCATATATGAAGAGTAAATCAGGATGTTCCCAATTGAGAACACGAAAACCACTATAGCAGGGACAACTTAGCCTAGGAAAAGTTATTATAACTAATTAGCAACTTCTTTAAACGAGATACAAGAGACTAATACTGCTTGAAAACATTATAACATTATTTGGTTTGTAACCACATAATAGACAATGAGTTGTTAGACACAAAACCATTTGGCATGGTACACACATCGTTGTTGTTATTAATATAATGAAACTTTATAAAGTTTGAAAAACCAAAATAGCTATGTGTATGAATTTTGTCTTTTATACAAGGAGAGCTTTTTGCAGTAGATTAGGAATGTAATATCGGATGCTGGTTTTTGCTTATGTAACGTGTGGTTTCGGAATTCTTGCCTTTCGTCTTGACCGAATATAATAAGAAAGCTTAGCTATAGGTGGTTCAAACATACTACTAGAAATATCTGTTAGCTTCATGTTTAGAATATCGGTAACAAAATTTTAATGCTTTTAAACGTAGAATGTCATTAGGTTTCAACATCTTAGATTGTTTCAAGAGAGGATCCATATGCGATTTATATAAAGCATTTAAAACGAGACAAGCAGCCTTCGTTTCTAGTATACCGATATGATCTTCACATTGCGTGAAGCAAGGATGCCAAAATTCAAATGTAACAAGAACGGGGGATTGTACATAATTAAAGGGCTTCTTGGAACGTATTTGGCGAATACTTTCGAAAATCCCAATTACTTCAGAACGCTTCTTACCAATTTTATGCAAAAAGGCATTCCAAATCAAATCTCGTGTAATCGCAAACCAAAAAATCGATTTGTTCTGTTCTTGATATTAAAATACAATCAATTTTAAATCTTGTGTGAAATTTAGTTTCTTTTGTGAGAAATACAATATCATGTATTTTAGTTCTTGCTGTGCCCAATGAAAGCTTATTTGTTTCTAACCAACTAAGGACTATATTAAATTCAATATTTATTAATTCAGAAAAATCATCAGAAACAGAGTCAAAATACATACAAAATCCATCAAAGTTTTGTCATTGGCATATAGAAAGGAATCAAATTTTGATGTGGCTATGTACATATCATTTGTAATTACATATAATGGTAGTCCTCTTGTAAGGCCAGGTTTAAGTTACTGATGGGTGACCCTGGCCTCTTTACATTTCTGCAAGACCACTTTAGTATGTGCTTGCAATGTCCACTGAACACAGGACTGTCACAGTTCTCTTTGTTCTTTTTTTTACTTTTTGTGTGTCCATCGTGTGGGTTTATTAGAAAAAGAGTTGCCAACATAATATTCAGATATGTATTATAGTGTATTTTCGTCATAGAAGTGGACCCAAAGCATGTGGGCAGCTATGTTGTAAAATATAATTTATGAGCTGGTATGTTATGCCATGGTGGGCAGAACGCATATAATTTTGCATGTTTTGGCTGTTTTGTCAAAATGTTTTGAGTAAAGCAGAGATGTCAAGCCCATAGACTCGCGTTTTTCTGGTCAGCCGTATTATCTGTTGCACTTGTTTAAAGTTATATGGTTCTAAAACGTTTTCAATGAAACGAAAATGTAATTGTATTGGTGTTGACATGAGTCATTAAAAAGTGCGACATAAAAATGGTATTTGTGTTATGTGCTTTTCATTCAAAACACATCAGGAAATGTCTTTATCCAGTAATTATAACTGTATCATCCAAAAAAATGGAAGATACAATCTGGGTGATAACCTTGTCCATATCACCACAGTGCAAAGGTCACTGAGAACTACTTTCCTTCTAAATTCTTGTAGTTGGCGCGCTCAAGCATGTAGTTTTCAAATGACCCAATTACTGGATCCTGCGTTACAGTTATTCATACACAAAGCTATGCAAAACCTTGTTTGATAAAATAAACGTTGAGACTGTTCTTAATTGTCTGTTTTTCTGTATTTAATGATGAGAATAAAATTACCGCTATAATTACTGGATAAAAATAAAACCAGCCACGTGGAGGAAACTCGTCAGCAGACTGGCGTCATTCACGCGGCGGATCACTCCTCGTGCAAGCACTGGGAGTGATCCGCCGGGGGAACGAGGCCAGTCTGCTGACGCGTCTCCTCCACTTGGCTGGTTTTACTATTTTATCATGTTCGTATAGATGACATGTCTTGACAGGTTGTGTTCTTCATCATGCTTGTTTGAATTGTATGTGACCTAATGGTCGATAAAAGTATCCTGCATATTGTCATGCCGCACAGCAGTGAGGTTTTGCAAACAAAATCATGAATCCGAATATCCCTGTATAACTCGAACCAACATGTCATGCTTGTATTAGTTCTCATTCTTGCAAAGCCGGGATCATCTCAACATGCCCTACCCCAATTTAGTTCGCTAATTTAACACTTTCAGTCCTATAGTCACCACAGAAATTGCCCTCTTCAGAATTACCTTAAAAGATTCCAAATTAAATCATCATACAATTTCTAGTATCATGGTGCTGTTATTTCCAGGAAATAAAAAAATGTCCAAGTCGACAGCTTTTCTCGGGATGCTTAGGAAAGCTATTGACTTTCAAATTTTCCCCTTACAAGTTTTGTGGCCCTTATGAAACCACTTGATGATTTTTGCAGCAATGTTTTGTTTGACAGTTGACAGCCAAATGCGTGAAGGCATTTTGCTGACTTTTATATACAGTGTAGCCTTCCTCAAGTCTCACTGGACTGTCTTCCGTATATTATTTAAAATCAAATTCATTTCAAAATAAAATTTTAAGTAAACACACGTCGTAGCCTCATTCTCTTAAAGTACAGGTAGGCCCTTCAAGTTACCTAGCTTAGTACTAACGCCGTGGAACGTGTATATATTCAGATAACATTGACTCCAGATGATTAGCGCCTGGTGGTCTGCACTGTGTTTCTTATCACACAGACAAGTGAGTGGTCATAAGGCACCCCTCTTTCGAAGTTGCTAATTGAGCTACTGTGTAATGAAAGATTAATTGCAGTCCACCCCGTCAGGCGGAGAGCGTCCAGTGAGACTTGTAAAGCTTGCCGGCTTGTCACTGCTATGAATTATTCATGAGCAGCCAAGCATGTGACTGATTCAAGGCGGTCTCAAATTTCTTGTGTTGACTGTTTATTTACATGCAAGTAGAAAAACGTCAGTTCTTGCCCATGGCTATTTCGATTTTGTGTTAAAATTAATGTTTTCCTTCTATGATGATTTAAATACTCGGGCCATTGCTTGAGACAATAAGAATGATGTAACTTTGCAAAACTGCACAAAAATAGGGTGATTTCATAGTCTTGATCTCGATCTCGATCTTTTTTTGTCTCTGCGCCATGGTGTTTATATCGTTAGAATGCTCAGAACCTTGTCTATTTTAACAACAAGCCCTCCCATTGGCTGAAACAAAAGTATTTTAGGGGGAACCCCTTCAAAACTGCTTCTGTTTCAAACAGATGCGTCGTTATTTTAGTCGGAAACTACAGGGGCCCAGAATCGATCATATGGTGTTTGCTGTTAAATCAAAAAGTTTTTTGGTAGTACTCGTTGCCTCATGTTGTGAGGTCTGGCTTGAAAGATGGGTGACATTTGTGTGAACACAAGTGAAGATTACGGACAATTTATTGTAGCAAGAAACAAAATTTAATGCCGTAAATTGGTCAGAATGACAACATACTACCACTGTACCAGTCTTTGCGTACAATAGAGCAGAGGGTCCAATTTTTTCACGGAAAGAGAGTAAAATACGCCAGCCGCAGATAAACATGGCTCGGGTGAAAATACCGCTACTACTTGTGTTTATCATATTGACAGTTTGTCAGTAACTGCGATAAAGTGTGTTTATGGACTATTTACTGCAGCAACAAGCTCTACCACTATAATTTAATGACAATTATAACACACAACCGATCTTCAGAAAAAATTAAAGAGGAACCATCGTTCATGGCACTAACCAAGAAAGATGCGGGGACAGGTACCCATGCAACTGTATTCACACATGTTTGACCGCTTTGATCAAATCGTGATTGAGATCGATATATTCCCTTTGTTAGGGTATAGGGCAAGGGTTTTGGTTTAAATTGACAAAAGAACCACATAGAAATGTAGAGGTCTTACTCAACAAAACTGAAATCTTGACATGGATCATTTTGCATTAATGCAAAATTTAAAAAGTTGTGGTACTGATTTAAATTCTAAGATCTGTGAAAACCCCGGATGTTGTGACGTCACTCCCACTGAATTGATGGTAGTCCAGAGTGGGCTTGCGCAAGTTTAACAAGTCCCTGGTGTCGGCAGCCGGAGGGAGACGGTCAGCTTTGTCTCGCCTGAGTAGCCAGTTACTAGCCATGCATTCATCGAAGACCACTTTCCACTCAGTCTTATCGCAATGATAATGGGATTAGAACTGACTAGCACTCCATACCTGCTACTATTGAAACCGACACGGTGGCAGTGTCGACCAGTTAAACAAAATAATAAAAAACATTACAGTAGGACCTACTTAATAGCACCGTGTAGTTGGCATAATATTATTCAGTTAACTCTCTGGAGGGGAAAATGTATCGCACTTCTGGTTGGGACCACGGGATGGGAAAATAAGGACATGCATCAGGGACTTGTCCAAGTCTATATATAGTTATGCAAAGAAATTATTTCTACCACGTTAGTCGTCCTTACGGCCCTATTAATTCGACTTTTAATTCCAAAAGGACATTAAATAAAATAGACATTGTTACACATGTTTACCTGAGACTAATACATTTATAAAGTATACATTGTTACACATGTTTACATGATAGATATACTTTTATCAAAACGATACACTGCCATTGTAGTGCAGAATGTTGCAACGTGCGAGTGCTGTTTGCTCCAATTCTGCATATAGAATCATAGACACTTTGGGGTAGCTACAAGGACAATTCTCCATGTAACAATATATTGGCTGCCTAAGCAAATCCTCGTGTAAAGTCGCCTGGACTGTTGATAGTCGATTTTTAGTCGTATAACCCTTAGCAGCCACACACAAATTGATATGTAAGGACTGTTTGACTGCTTAAACACATACCGTGCAGGTACACGGCCTGCTAAGGAAAGCCTAGATACAAAGGACCTAACTTCGAGAGATGCACACATATGTCAGACCACCGAGACCTAGGAATGTTCCGACAAGAGAAGATATACTATAATTATATGATGTAAAACATATATTTCGTACCTTTCTGCAGGAATGGCATGTATTTAACTCATTACACTCCTTCTAGCAAAGCTGTTGACCTGGGGTAGTCTCTCTGTAACTATAGGCATAACGGTACTTGAATGAAAGGTCTTTTTACAAAGAAAACGAATATGGGATCCTAATGACAATCCAGACTTCTGTAAAAGTAAATCGATTTTAGATGTGATTAGCACTGAAAGAGTGCATATTTTATGTCTGTTTGCCATTTTCCCAAAACCATCACTCACATTGTGCTGCACCTTGCTGGTAATTCATATTTTCAACTTCTTCTCCAAAACTGTCAGCCTGTTTTGCTTCAAACCTGATGGGGATCTCCCTTGGGTGGGCCTCTACTAAGTTTATACATATTGTGATACTCCAGTAATTATTTGAGTTTCAATGGTTTGTGGATTATTATTTTATTTTTATTTTCTTTATTATTTTTTGGGGGAGTGGGGAGTCAAAATCTTGAAAAGTCTTGTCCAAAAACACTTTGGCAGTTGCTTTGAAATTGATTAGCAACACTTTTGGCAAATCTTGCAACTTAATGCAATTTGTACAACAAGTGGCGTTGCGACTTAGAACTTTCTTTTTTACTTGTCCAAAGCCATCAATGACAGTACAGGGAAACTTAGTGAATGTTTACCTTGTTAAATGATAGTCTAGTTGGGGATGCTATTGATCTTTTCTTTTAATTTGGGTATTTGTCAGTTAATGCATACAGCTTGTTGAGTACAATGTTATTCTGTGGGGATTGCCAAGGTAATACATCTATTTTACTTCTTCGTGGAAACCATTTGCCACATGCATTTCAAAGTTTGTAGTGATGAACCTTGGGTAGATCTCTACCAAGTTTGTTCAATGGGTCATTGTTCAGTGATTTTTGCTTGCATCGTTGGGTTGACATTTGTGAAACTGGGTCATATTTTTTCAACTGTTGGATGATTTGTTTATTTGATTGTTTTTCATTTTGCTAGAAAATTTCAAAAAGTCTTTATGAGTGAAACTGCTCAACCAGTAGTTTAACAATTGTACTAGGGCCACGTCTGGCGACCCCTATAACTTAATCTGCTCAGTATGCTGTAATTTTTCTTTTTCTTTTTTCATTCAAATTTTGCATGCATTCACCCTTTTTGACTTCTCCAAAACCATCACTCAAAAGGAGGACAGAAAGTTGCTCAGTATGTGGCGATACTCCAGATACCTGTAAAAAGGATTATGTGAATGGCAGTAATGTTAGTGCAGATATTCCAATTCATTACCACTATAATGGGACTTCACGTTTTGAATTCTTCTCAAAAACGTGAACCAGATTCACTTCATAAGCTTGATGGGGATGTAACTCGGATCCGTCTCTACTGAGTGTTTTGAGATGATCATGCTTCAGTGGGCTCTTTTTTTCTTTTTTTTTTTTTTTTTTTTTTTGTTTCTTTTGTCTGATTTTTATAAATTGCTTTTTCCATTAACAGCTCTTTCTGAAGATGAGAGAAATCATTTGATATGAACAGACATATAAAAAGGCATGCGGCCAAACATTGGCCTCGAGAAGGCAAAGTGAGAGGTGTGACACATGCCTATCTAGGTCATTAACGTCTTCCATACTATGCATCAGCTATCATTTCCCGTTCATCTATTTTTTACAATAAAAGGGCTTGCTTTTGCCAAATACAAGGGAAAGATAAGCTGTGGTCATCACAAAAAAGCACGTCTGGGAATTTAAGGCTGTGAAACATGCTTGGTAGTTTCTGGCTGATAAACCATTTGAAAATTCCTTTGGCAGTTGTTACATTATTGACTAATTAATGTATAGATGTGGACATACAACGTGACTTGAAAGGCTATGGAATGTTATTGAATAGCTAGTTTGCTCGAATCTTAATACCATTCAGCACCTGGTGAGCCATCTGAAGAGAAACGTGCACCATAAACAGGATCCCCAGGCATATTTTGAAGACTTAAGATAATGTCTTTTGCAGGAGGGGTACAGTGTACCCACGTGGCTGATCAGAGAGCTGACACAAAGTACAAGAATGCTCAGCAAGCAGTAATGACAATCTTGGAAGGTACACATCCTATTGAATGGAAATGATGGCTTTGCAGTGACAAGGTATTCCACTGACCAGTCCAATGATTTCATTTTGTCTTCTGAAAAAGACTGAATTTTTTATTAAGTACACTCTGTGATATACCTTACAGAACCCACACAGTTTACGCTTGAATGCTACTGTCTTATGGACATCCTTGCGAGCATGTGAGACTTTGTGTGCCTACTTGTAAGCATAGCTTCTTTTGTTCGGGTTTGGTATAACAAACCAAAATAATGCTATCATATATATGTTGATTTTATCAGATGCAGACCTTTGGAAGAGGAAACTTATTTTACTGTTTGAAGTTTTTAGCAACATACATTATCTGAAGAAATAAACAAAATGTATTTGCAGATTGACCAATAAATCAGAGTATGATTATAGTGCCTGGAACTTATATGGCAAAATATTTAAAGATTTCTCATCAAGAAAGGGTCTTGCTGTGGTGACACCCTATCTGCTATCAAAATACAAAATATATCCAAAATAGCAGATCAGGTGGGGGGGGGGTGTCATTCTGTTCCATCTTCCAGAGGCACCTATCATCACAGTCTGGGCCGAAATGTCAAAGACCACGACAACCTGCCCTGACAAACGTGTAACCTATTCAGCAAGAGGTAATGGCCCCTTAATTTACATAAATGCTATAGTGCTAAAGTGGAGAGTTTAGAGTTCAATTTTTGATCCGCAAGCATAATAGCCAATAATACAGACAAGATAGTATCAGAAAAAAACACATAAACCTTTCATGTCAGACAATAGAAATGACACCTATGAATGTGACACTTTAAATAGTATATGCATACGAGTTCAGACTCGGTACACACTGCAGATAACATTAAGGCTCTGGTACCTGTTATAGGTGACATTGTTGTTAACAAAGATCATGTGTTTGAAGCCCATGAGACTGAACAACCCATTGGTGAGACTGAACCAACTTATACTGTCTGCAGTATTGTTACAGCCACTAGCAACATTCAACATGAAGATGTGGTTCAGGTCACAGAAGTAGACAATAAGAAGGGGCTTGTATCAAGTCCCTCCCAAGCCCTCCCAAGCCATACGTATAACGTCAACTTGTGTCAGTGATGGGTCTGGTCAATCTCAGAACAAGAAAGTGAAGTTACCTCAGTGTACTGGTAACAGTTTGAGTGAAGGGCTTAGTCTCTCCCTGGATACAGAGGTTAAGTAAACTCCAGTGGACATGCATTAGTATGACTGATGAGCATGGTCCCTCTCAGACCATTAAGCCAGCCCAATGTACCGACAATACTTCAGTTAATTCCAGTGCAACACAATGTATCTTTTGCAGTGAACCAGGGCTTCAGAAGCTGAAATGAAGTCAATTCTAAAATTATATGCATCATAAATACACAGATTTGTCCACTTATCAACTTTATCTTTTTGTGTTCTACTGGTAGAAAATTTCAATGTCAGAGATGTTCTGTGGTACCAGCAAATTTCCAGTATTTAGTTCAAGCTGAGAGGTATGGGTCAAAATACTCTCACAGTGCCGTACACAATACTCCAACCAGATCTGAGACACATACTGAGAATCTGTATGTATAATTTGCATCTGAAACTGAACAGTCTTCTGACCTGCCAGTTTTACTTCATGCAACACATAAGCAACTTTTATACCTGGGTGAATACAAATCAACTGTCAGAGAAATCGAATAGAACCTTGTAAAGAGAGTGCTTGAATGGCCAAGAGATCACAAGCCTGAAATGTCAGCTTATACAAAGGGATCCTGGTGTTGCTCGCAAGTAAGTGTTTGACCTCAGTGCACAATTGAAACAAAATCCTCAGAAGTACAAGAACTTCAGTCTAACTTGAAAATATTTCAGAAGGAAGCTATGGAGGTAAATGACCTCAAGGCACAATTGAAATTTAATGCCCTGAAACACAAGTTCTCAAATTTAAACTAAAAGCACTACAGGAGGCAGTAAATAGAGTCTCTGTAAAATTCCTCTGAAATGCAAGCATGAGACAACCAGAAAACATTACAGGATGAAGTTAATAGATTTTCTGGAGTTTCCCTTTCACACACTGAGACAACCCCTGTTATAGCAGATGGTAGGCCACTGATCCAAACAGCTTATGTCACTATGGATGTCAGGCTAAAATTCACCCCACCCAAAAACCTGGCAAAACTGCCTAAATCTGGCCCTACTCAGCAGTTATGCAGGAGCAGCCTCTAAAACACCTGGTGCTAAAGCAGTAACCCAGGTTAAAGCTACTGCCGCTGGTTCAAAACACAGAACTGCAACCCAAAGTAACAAGATCATCATGCCACATTTGGATCAACCTTTTGATGTGTTACTAATAGGTAATTCTCATTGGGGGGGATGTTTGCCCGTAAGCTATACAAACACAAATGCTGCTAATCTGTTACTTTAGATATGATATCTATTAAACGAGCCTAGGTTTACATTCCCGAATGCAGAGTGAAACTGAAAATAGTGGTGTTAAAAGTAGCAGATAACAGCTTGATAAATTACAGCATGGATTCATGTACAAAGCAAACAAATGAACTTGTGAATCACTGCAAACAAAAATTTAGCTGTCATTCTATCCACATAGTACACACACTTCCTTTCCTGCTGAATACAAAAGGGCAGTCAAATACTCAGTACAATGAGGTTTAAGAGTATAACACCAAGCTTTCGTCACTTGACATTATACCCATACCATAAGATAATACGCTGCGAAACTTGGTGGCATAAAAGAAGATGGTGTTCATCTTAATATGGGTGGGCTTTTGCAGTTAATAAGGTGCATCATAACTGTACACAATCCTACCCTGTATCTTAACCCTTTCCCCCTTAAACCAGCCAAAACCAGCTGGTGGTCAAATGTCATCTGCTTCAGCGTTTTCAACTGATTTCAACAGCAATTCAAAACAATTTGACGGAGAATAGAAGATGAGCCCTGTCAAGACAACATGACCCTGGTCAACAGCTTTCCTTGGCATGGGTTGGGCACTCCCCACCATACCGAGGAAAGCTGTTGACTCAGTCTTAATTCAAGGGGGAAAGGGTTAAGGACTATGGTGAATACAAACACAATGTACCCATAGAAAACAAAGACTGTGTTAAATCAAAATCAAAATTCAACTTATGTGAGGGGACCCCATGCTCATGATAAAAACAATATGCACTAATATGGCACTACATCAGTGCAAAACCATTTTGGACCCATGAAACAAAATCAACACAATCACAGCAGTTTGCCTAAGCTTAACAGTTGTACACACTGCTGTGAAATAGACCCAATAAGTTCTATGACTCTGTACGTTCTCATAAGTCACAAAGCAATATGCTCAGTCTGTTAGAAGACTTCATTAGGAGGTGCAGGATGTGCTAATAATACTAAACCAGTGATAGACCTATAATTCCCTACCTTATAAAGTGCCTGTTATGGTCATAGATTAACCTGATGGTAGTCAATTGCAGGTCTGTCATTACATGGGGGTTAACTTGAGAGCCCGTGCTTTCAAGTGATTTCTCAGGTTGGGCCTGCCCACTAAAGGAGACTGCTTACACCCTTTGGTGGACCTGTAATTAGTATAATATATAATCTCATGCCTCATAAAGTGCCTGTTATGGGCATAAGTTAAGATTTTGGTAGTCAATTGCAGAGACTCATTAGGTGGGGGTTACGTTGAGAGCCCATGCTTTTAAGTGAGCTCTTGAGTTGCACCAGGTCACCAGGAGAGACTGCTTAAGCCCTTTGGCTCACTTATATTCCACGTGATCTTGAAATATTAATTTTCTAAACCCTTTCTACACATTGGCCTTTACCATAATGACACTCTATGCAGACCAATATCTCGATTGCTTACATCAATATTGATGATTTACATTAGCGTATTAATGGTCAAAGACTCTGTAGAACTGAAGACACTGTCTTTTGTTCCTTAGTATGTAAATATTATATTACATGTTTACTAGAAACACATTGTGGCCCAAACGACAATTTTACTTTACCTGGGTATTTGCTCTATCAGAATATTAGAAGCCAGAGCTTGAACAGCACTCTATAATTACGGGAGCTTTATTGTCTGCATAAGAAGCGAAATATGCAAGGGCGTAAAGTTGTTGCCAATCACTTCTAGTAAGATTATGTGCATTAAATCGTGTAAGAGTTTTTTAGCTTACTCATGCTATTTACCTAGTAGTCACATATGTAAGTTCTAAAAATATCATCACATTCAGTTAAAGGTGATGATGTATATTATCTTATAGAAATGGGTATTGCAAAAGTGTAAAGTTGTTGCCAATTAATTTTAGTGAGATTATGTGGATTGATTTGTGTAAGTTTTCTTTTTTTTCTAACTTAACCATTGTATTTATCTAGCAGTCACATCTAAGTCCTTACCATCATAATATTCAGTTCAAATTCTAATATATTTTATCCTTTTAGAAATGGATATTGCAGTGTTTCGGTAAGTGCTTTTTCTGTGTATATTTCAATGCAATGACAGCTACTGCCCCCAATTATTGTACAGATGACTGCCCTCATATCAGTGAACTTCTTCATTATAACTATAACCAAGACATACGCTTAAGTAGAAATAATGTGGATTCTCATACCATGGATGCTCATGGTTGACTGACGTTTATTGTCATAATGTAAAACAAACCACTGGTATGTGTGTATTAAATGGATTTACACTGGCAGACTATTTTTGGTAAGTTTTAAATTTTAAGCCAGAGTGAATTACTTAGTGTGATCGATTATATGCTATGTTCTACAGATCTACATAGCAATATTAAGTATATCCATGTACATAATCCTTTGCATCTTTCTATTCATTGTTTTGTGTTCTGTCCACAGGCCTGTTCCGGCCTTACCCTCTGGACATGCTTTATCCTTTACCATCAAAATATTGTTGGTCTCCTGTTGCTGCTCAGAATTTCAAAACTGAATTATCTTCTATTTTTTCAAACAGGAAATGTACCTAACTACAGTGTATTCTACGATGTTCACAATTGATGATATCACCAAAAAATTCACTGGTGTCATAATTTGTGCTGCTGAGAGAGCTTAAGTTCAATGTTTTAAGGGTTGACCATCTGTTGCCAAAAGAGTCCAGCCCCGTATGTCTAGGTTTAAAAATAACTGTAAAGACTGCTTCGATCATGAAAGCAGAGCTCTACAAAGCTGGCTGGAATCTGTCGGCACCCTTTTTCACGATGATCTTTTTAACATTCACTTACATCAGGTTTTAAATGGCCGGAAGAGAAAGTACAAGAGCATCTTCAATAAGGAAAAAGGGAAATTATACAGATTAAATATCATGCGCTAACCTGAATCTTTACAAAGACATCCAGATAAGTTTTGAAAACTTTTTGATATGTTAAAAGATTTCGACAGTGAAATTAGATCCCAAGCTATCTCCAGCAGTGGATGGGTTGCATATTTGCTGACCTGGTAAATAAATGTGCTCAATTATATTTATCGCATGAGCAATCTATGGATGGCTTTATTAATTGCCATTACAAATCTTAATTTTTAATGAGCTTAATTACTGAATACAAAATATTGAGATTTTAAGGGCAATACCTCAGCTCAAAAACGGCAAAACTAGTCGCTTCGATGGTATTTAAATTAAATGCTGAAAGTAGGTCAATCTGTATTTTATCTACACTAAATCATATTTTCAATGCCCTTATATCTACTGGTATCTCTCCTGATTCACAGAGGAGTAATTCAGTGACTCACCTTCATTAAAAGGCCAATACATGCTTCCCGGATAACTGTAGAGGCATTGCCATGAATTGTAATTTGTGTAAACTATCCTGCAGTATCTTAAACAGACGACTGTGTCTCTTTCTTGATACTCATGCTTGTATACTCTCTTTCCAAATTAGAATTAAAACGATTCACATACTGCCGATCACATTTTTGCTCCTAAAAAGTCATATTGATAACTATGTCAATAAGCTGTTTAAACGTTAACAATATTGTTGTTTCGTGGATGTCAAGGCCTTCTACTCTCTATACTACAATACCTCATGCAGATTTGAAACGTAGCATTCAAACATTGGTTTTTAAAGTTTTTGAGAAAAATAAATTTCAGAAAATTATAATTGGTCATAAACATGCTTTCTTTGGTGATTCTGCTAAGAATGGTCAACATGCATTTGACTATGTTGAGTTTATAAAACTGTTTGAATATTTGATAGATAATAATTACATTCGTTTTGATGATAGTGTCTTTAGACAGGTCATAGGAATTTCCATGGGTACAAATTGTGCGCCACTTTTGGCTAATCTTTATTTATTTTATCACGAGTATAATTTTCTAATGAAAATGGCAAAAGATAAGAATTACCATGCTAGATCATTTAATTTAACTTTCAGATATATAGATGATTTATTACATGTCAACAACAAACATTTAAAACATAACATTACATCAATTTATCCTAGTGACCTGGAACTAAATGAAACCACTGAATCGAACATAACATGCTCATTTTTAGATCTACTCCTATTCAATGATGGTGGTATATTAAAATCAAAAGTGTATGATAAAAGAGATGATTTCAATTTTGATATAGTAAATTATCCATATATAAGTAGTAATATTCCTATCAATCCTGCTTATGGTGTCTATGTCTCTAGACTAACTGCTTTCGCAAGAAACTGTACTGATTTTAAAGATTTTGCTGATAGACATAAATCACTTTTTGGAAGACTTATTAAACAGGGATTTTCCAAAATAAGATTAAAAAGGGTTTTTCTTAACTTTAAAGATAAATATCAATATGTTCTACAGAAATATCATGTTGTTTTATATGAACATATTAATAAGGTATTTTCTGAGTGTCAGTAAAACACATAGAAATATGTTTATGTATTTTAATGTTGTAGCTGAGATTGTTTTACCATGAGCTTGATCGAACTTTCAATACTGGAACATAAAATTTATTATAATTACAACAAATATTAAATAAACTAAGGACCATTTAAGTTCTCAGGCATCATGTTGAACAATACAGGCCTTCTTTTTTCTCATCCTTTTGAATATAGTGACAAAATGTAAGGAATACTTACTCAGCTGATGTGAGTAATATTTTTGTAACGAATTTTAGGCCTATTGTGCTGTTTTTTCCTAGTGAGAATGGAACATGGAAGAACTTAACCATGTTTCATCATAAATATAATATTAGCATCAAATTTAGTTATCCTGTGTTCACGTGGAAACTTTTTTTGGTGTTTAAATTCAAATTTTGACATGTTACGCAATTCTAATGTAAATATAGTAGTCTCACTTAAAATTCTTAATTGTCCTGTCATTGTTTGGATGATGTCTGTGAACTATGGTCAAGTAATTACCTTTTATAACTGTACATTAACATTAAGGGCTAAATTTGTTTTAGGCCTACTTTAAATGAATGTGAGTGTTTTCCAAAGTGGGAGGATTGGGATCCCGTAAAACTGGTTTAACCCACTGCCAATACGTTGGTAACCTGTTCCAAGTCAGGTAGAGGATACTCTCATTCGTTTAAATATCATTACTGTTGGTCATGGATTCTTCTGACGACGAACACTAGCATGTCTGACTATTTCGTAAATGATCCTGGATCTGACAAGGTTAAACTGATATTTGGTTTGGTCTCATCACTATCATTGAGAACTGTTATCCACTTCTCTTTTCATGGAACCCTTACATATTTGGTAACAATTTGAACATTCAGGCATTTTCTGCACATATTGCAGTGCAGTAAGTGTTCCAAGTGTAGTGAAACTGATGTTGTTTTTTATAAATGTCTGATGAATCTAGTTTGTTATTGTGAAAGTCATGTCAGGTTGGCTCAAAGTGTTTAATGTACTCTTCCTCTGTCTCTCTCTTGTATAAATAATTAGCATTTAAATCAACTGACTGACAAGTTGAACTACGTCTGATTATAAATGAAAAACTTTAAAACTGTTAAAGGAATACAGTTATACTTACCTTTAGGAATTCTCTCTCTCTCTCTCTCTCTCTCTCTCTCTCTCTCTCTCTCTCTCTCTCTCTCTCTCTCTTCATAAAACCGAATTCTTTCTCTGATAAAGGTCGTAGAATTTTACAATAATTAGGACTGTTTTACAGTTTGACCTTTTGGACTTTATAGAACCACGAGTTAGATGTGCATTATGCTTGCCTGACTTACAGATGACTTACAATGGCATACTTCATTTTTGGAATTCTAAATTATTACCCTAATAATTGACTTATTAGATGATTTGTGGGATTATATGCTTTCTTGAACATTTAAATGTCCTTTCAAAAATACTTCTAGAAACCAACTTGAAATGTGACTGCTATCCTTACAAAGTTTGACTATTGTAATGCATTTTTGACTACGTTTTAATGATTTGAGGCCTAATGTCACTTGCTTCTGGCTGATGTTTAACATTTGAACCAATGTACTTACTATATTTGGAAATTCAAACACTTTTCTTTTTGAAATACTCTAAGTTTAACTCCTTTAAAACAACATCATGTCTTTAACTACATACCTAAAACACATCGAATTATATAATCATGTTGTTTAGATTCTTATTGATGGTCATTTTAGGCCTAGAGGGCTTTTCTGATGGATTGGTGTTGGTGTCGCTTTGTGGACTTATATGGATGATGATCATTGTTGAGATGGTGGTTGCAAGTAGTACCTTTTTAAATACTGAATTTTATTGACATTTTCAACAAGTTAAGAACCTCCACTTACAAATTCTCTGATGTGCTGCAAATTTTGGTCCCTTTTCATAAATTGTATGGTCCTGTATATGCATGAATGATGCAACTGTTCAAGCCAATTTACTGAAATAGGCCTATAATTTCAAACAAATCTTTTTGCATTCAGTCATGTGAAAACTAGATAAAGTATTTTCCCCCTATGGACCTTTGCACTTACGTTTTGGTCTCTTTTGAGTAAATAAAATACGAACTATAAATTTATATGTTTCAGCTATACATACCAAGGAACATTGCCTTTGGTCGGAATTGACTTGGATTTGTTTCGTTAGGACTATGGTTTGGATATGGTAATGACACTGTCTAATTTGATTCAATATCATGGAGAGCTTTACTTTTTAAATTAGCAAAACCTGGTATCAGTGGCAACTTCTCCAGTATTATTAGTAACATGCGTGAAAATTGTATCCTATGCAGCGAAACGTGAATTGGGTTGTAGTAACGCCTTTACATCATCTGTTGGAGTGAAAAAAAGGTTGTGTTTTGAGCCCTGTGCTCTTCAACTGCTTCGTGTACGATCTGCCCTGTATTTTATCTGACAGTTCCAAACTGGTCCATCTTTGCGACACCAAGATTAGCTGCCTCATGTACGCAGATTATCCGGTCTTGGTGCCGCAATCTGGTGCCGGTCTATAAAATGCTTTAAATGCACTTGCTTGCTGCTGTCATAAATAGGGTCAAACGGTTAACTTAAATAAGACCAAAGTTTTAATATTTAGTTGTAGGGGTCATCACCTTGAAAAACTCAATTTCTAGTCTGAGAATTGTACTCACGAACCTGTTAACTCTTATTGCCATTTGGGCATTGTTTTTACCCCGTCTGGTAATTTTAAATATGCAGCTGAGCCCCTCGCAGACCAAGCTCCAAGGGGCAGTCTTCAAATTATGACAGTTAAATATAAGATACAGTATATTATTGCCCTGTAAATTATTTCACGTTCTTGTGTTTTCTATATTTGTAGCTATTGTGGCGAGATTTGGTACCCCCTTTTTTCACTAAAGCACTTAACGGGAGCACCCACAGCAACTTATGTGAGAAAATTCCCGTTGAAAGAGTTGGTGCCAAATTCTCCAAACATATATTAGTAAAATCTGATAATGCAGCTGTACGAACTGAAGTAGGTCAGTTTCCTGTCCTGGAAGACATACTACCTCAGGCAGCCAAGTATTGGCAAAGACTCCATATACTCGAACCATGTAAACTTGTTTTTAACGCCTATAGGCAAACTCAATTATTAGAAACCGATAACTGGGCACTTATTATGGGAAAGGTATGGGATACTTTTGGACTTCAGAATATTAGCTACAATTTTGATATCAATAAAAGGCATACTGCATTACTGAAACTGAAATTATGTGATAACCATATTGGTAACAGCTCGAATATATAAACCATGTTAACCAGGACGGATCTAGCAATGGTTTCACATTACGTACACTGAGATTATTTCAACAACAATATGCAATTGAAAACTACCTGCATATTGCAACCTGTAATGAATGGCGTGAATTCACAAAATTGAGGATAAGCGTTCATTCTTGACAGATTGAACTAGGCAGACGCCTCATTCCTAAAATACAAGCCGATATAATAGGCGTTTCTGTATAATATGTAAAACTTACGTTGTTGAGGATGAAATGCATTTCATGCTTTATTGTCAAGGGAATGAAAAAGAAAGAAAATTATGGGAAGACATTTTGTTGAGTTTTACCAATATTCACAATCTTGGTGATTGCGATAAAATTCATTTCCTTGATGTCGTACAACTCTGCTGATTCTGCAATCTTTAAATTAGTTTTGAACCTCGTAAATGCATCTTCTTTACAGTGTCTTAATATTTAATTTGTAGTTTGACATTCTACAGCCAGCCTTTGTTCCATTAAAGTGTATACCATTTCCCTGTGCTGATTCACATTGCTTATTTCTTGCTGCCACCTGCTGACAACCCTTGTTACTGTTATTCCTTTCTTATTATGTTGGTCACTGAGGAGCCCGTTAGGGGCCTGTAGGCTATATTTTAGTGGTTTAATTAGTCATAATACGAACATTTTATGTACATCTTTATCTCTCTATGCTTATTTTATTATCTTATGTCCTATTGTATTACTCATGTCCGACTGCCTTCGGATTTTGTTTGTCAATACAATATTGAATTCTTGAATTATTTAACGCCGAAGGTCACAGACATCTGTATGCACATAAGGGTGTTGCATAATAATGAAACCTCTTCAGAAACTCGGTTTGTCACACAGGATAGTGACTTGTATTGTTTCATTACCATACAAGTTGTGTACATACTTCTGCGCCTAGCCAGTAGATGTCGCTTTGGGAGAGTAACGGAAAGGTTCTGTTACGTAGGTGTCTCATTGTGCATGAAATTGGCTTTTGAATTAATATTGGGAAAGGTGAATTTGACTTTCTTTTTTCTTTTTTATCAATTTTTTTTTTTTTTTCATTTATCATTAAGTGCACGATTGTTGTGGGCCTCGTTAATGCCACCTATGGCTGCCTCCCCGTCCACTTGAGATAGCCATAGCCATGCCAAGCCGTCTTGATCATGATGGACAGGTCCATGCGTAATCCTCCCATCACCCATGTTTTTTACCCAGTTTTGCTCAACATTACACACGTAAAGCGCGCTAAAACAATGGTCAAGTATTTTCAAGCACAGACAGGAAGGCTCACTGACACCAGACAACAGTCTTTCTGTTAAGTATGGTTTGTTACTTTCTTTCACATTCAGCGCATGTGCAGTCAATCATGAGCTCCCACCAGCTGGTCTGGACACATGTAGCATCCCTGGGGTATCAAACCAACAGCCATGGTCATAGGGAAGTGCAGAAAAGTGCACAATGCATTTCACCAAGAAGTGCAAGGAAAGGTGCACTAAAGGCGCATACATCGTTTATCGAGTACAAGTTCTAGACTGCATATGTTTCGTAGGAAAATGCGCTGCAAGTGCGGGTGCAAATATGTAAATAAGACTTGAAATCCATTGAACTATACTGCACTTTCTGCCCATACATTGAAACCCGTGGACATGGATAAACGTCAGAATATTCTGTGCATGATATGTCAAACATGAAAAACAAATGTAACCAGTTGCTACCTGATTCCACATATTCCCATGTTTTTGGAAAAATACGGAAGAACTCTTACAGCTCCATATTTTAGAAGGAGGAGTGTTGTGCACTTATACATTGGGATGTTGTTTTTGAGAACTAAAATGTACACAACAAAACGCCTTACTCATATCATAATACAAACAAAACATTACGATTTCAAAAAAGGTTGCCTTTTTGAAATAAAAAATATGACCGCATCCGATGAACCATGAAACAAAGTTGTAGCATTTTGATTCCTAATAGTTCTGCAGATTAAGTGAATACAAAAAAAAACAATTTTTTGTAAAAAAACTTCAAAACTATTATAAGTCGAGGCATAGTTCCAACTTCAATATATGAAAAATTGATCCTTTTTCAAAAATTCATCCACGTACTTAAATTCAAGCCAGGTTAAATATAAATCAGCGAGTAACAGGGAGCAATTGCTACCCATTGGAATACCTTTTATTTGTTGAAAAACCAATGGTCCAAATTGAACAAAAGTATTATCCAAAAGATATTTTATAGCATTATCAAAGTTTCAACAGTGTAAGATTTCATGTTACTTTTTGAATATTTATTGTGCAACCAATATGCTTCTTTGAATATGAATAAATATTTATGTGTGGTTTACCATTATGTTTAGATATTTTTGTAAATAATTCTGAAAGAGAACTTTTGATTGCATTTATGGGTAGATTTGTGTACAGTGTAGAATAATCAAAACATTTGATGCTTTTTGCTTTTAAATCTGTAGAAATGCATCACAGTATTTACGGAATTTATTTCTAATTGCAGTCAAACACAGTGTTACTACCGTTGATAGCTGGTCAGCTGTACATTTTGAAGCACATGCTATAGATCTTGATTTAGAAGGGGTTTTACGTAATTTGGGTATCCAGAACAAAAGTGGAATAGGGGATTCCTCTTCAGAAATTCTGATATTACTTTTATTTTCATTTTTCAATGGTATGTTTGTGTAATTTATATTTGCCTATTTCATACAGTAGGAATCAAAAACATTATATGTAGCCTGAAAAATACTGTAAATGTTCAACTTCGGACATTTCCGAAATTTTTGTACCTTTCTTCATCAATTCCTTTTAAACTGAATTTTGTGTTATATCCAAATTACCTGTAAATACATGCTTGTGGTATGTATCAACAAAATTGGAATATTTAATGTTAGACATACAGTCACAATTTTTATTAGCTGCAATATCTTCAAGAGTAATTGAAGCTTCTTGTAATTTATGACTATATGTTTGAATTTACTTTTGTATCACACCCTCATTTTGCACGTCCCAGAGGAGGACCTGTTATTCCTGCCCCTAAAAAACAACTTTGAAAAATTGTATTCCCCACCACATTCCTTATTTACCCCCAAAATATTCCTCCCTGCATGAAAAACAAAATTCTGACACAATCATACCTCGGTTTTTCAAAATACATGAAATCATATTTTGTAAATAAATATCAATGTGAATGTACCATACCTATCTGTTATGCATACAACAATGAGGAAGCTATTATTTCACTGGAAATAAGGTAAAATTTTAGTCTTGTACTTTTTTTCCTCAAGCATGAGCATTTTGGATCCGCAATAGGAATGTTGTACAATACGTCATCTCTCCTTGTAGGTGGCCTTGGCGAGAGTCATCCTAAGTTAGGGTCTCCTGGCAATTTTGTACTGCTCAAATTGGTTAAAAAACAATGCCTTCTAACCTATTTTTGTGCGTATATTTTGTACATTTTGCTATCTATATTTTAAAAAAATGATTCTGATTCTTTAAAAATTCCCATTAAGAAACGCCAAGTGCAATCTTCATATACTGATTAATCACCCTGTGAAGTTTCATAACTGTAGATTAACTTGGGAGATGCGCACGACAGACTTTTCCTTTCAGACATGGTTGGGATGCTTTATTTTACAAGGTGCTACACCTATTCCATAATACAGGAGTACAAGTTGGAATGGCATCTCTTTCTATTATAGCTTTGAAGTTATTCAAGATTGAAAATTTCGAATACTGCTCATTAGCATGATTTAAATGGCTACAACTTTTGTTTTAAATTCATTAGCTGTGCACTGGTCAATAACCCCCTGGTAGAAGTTGGAATGACATCTCTATCTATAAAGGTTTTGAAGTTATTCAAGTTTGTTTTAAATTTTCAAATGCTGCTAATTAGCATAATTTAAATGGCAACAACCTTTGCCTTAGACTCATTACATGCGAAATGGTCAGTAACCCCCTGGTAGAAGTTCAAATGACATCTCTATCTTTAATAGTTTTGAAGATATTCAAGTTTTAAAACTTCAAATGCTCCTAATTAGCATCATTTTAATTGCTACAACTTTTGTTTTAAATTCATTAGATACGCACTGGTCAATAACCCCTAGCAGAATTAGAATGACATCTCTATCTATTATACTTTTGAAGGTATTCACGATTTAAAATTTCGAATGCTCATAATTTGCGTAATTTTCAAGATCTTCATTCCTCTGTATAAAAAGGTCCAACTCCTTGTATGGAGGTACAATCATGCCAAGTTTGGAGTTTCTATGTATAACACTGTCCGAGAAAAATGTCGGACAAATTTGCTGGTAGAGAAGAAAGAAAGAAAGAAAGAGAGAGAGAGAGAGAGAGAGAGAGAGAGAGAGAGAGAGAGAGAAAGAAAGAAAGAAAGAAAGAAAGAAAGAAAGAAAGAAAGAAAGAAAGAAAGAAAGAAAGAAAGAAAGAAAGAAAGAAAGAAAGAAAGAAAGAAAGAAAGAAAGGAAAAACAGAAAAGTGTGTGTTGACACACACACACTTTAATTACTCCTAACAGTGGTTGGAGAGCTTGTTGGTAAATAAGATCGCCGGAGGAAAACGTGTCATCCCTTTTTTAAACAATTCATAACAAAGAAAGTTGTTTGAATTTAAAAATGATTCAAAAGTACAGTTTCTGACCACCGCTCCTCAAAATAATCATGTGGGTCCTTTTGCTTTTTTTTTTTTTTTTTACCTTGCTTTCTGTGTATAAGATTCATGTTATAGTGCGGTGATCGGCAAAAAGGAAAAGGATTCTTTTTTCACAGCCGACATAAAGTGACATGAAAAGTACTTTGATCTGAAATAGCTTAAAATGAAACAAGCTAGGAATGCAATAAAAAGTTAGAAAAATTTGAGTACTCTCTCCGTTCGCAGAAAACATCGGCCGTGCTTACATTCTCCGATATTGTTTATATTTTTCTTGAACGGAGACCCACAATTATAATGAAATGAGTTACTCGTATGTGGTGGCATTGACAGCAAGTGCCCAGTCCTTTTCCATATAGATATCCTTGACCCCAGGCATTGTTATTGTACAAGAAACAATGTAATATCACATGTCCTCATTTTCAATTGTATCAATGTCACACATGGAACACTCTCTTTGCTCCAGTGGTATAGCGGCCCGTTTCTGTCGCCAAAGTGTGGGCGCTGATCCTCAATTTAGTCAGTGAAAGCTTGTCTTTTCATGACTGGAATGGACCCGGTTAGATAGGATTCTGACACAAATTTAGATTTAAATTTATTATAATTTCGTAATTTGAGTCAGTTATTTTTACCAGATCCTCTAATGTGGTTTAGCCACTGAGATTCGTAAGTATACTGCAGACGTTCTCTTACACAAAATACAGTGCCGTTGGTGTTATGACCGCCAAAATTGTTCCATGTTTCTTGCATACCAACACACTCTAAAGTATCATGTATATCTTTAAGCCTACAATTATTTCCTTCGCGATATTTTATATGGTTTTCCAATAGACATGAGTAGACCAGCAAGTTTTTGTCATAGCTCATTAGGTGAAGCCAGTATACTACCAATTTACATATAATTTCAATTATTATGGGGTAGCTGCTAAGTTCACCTATTAAAGTTAAATTAGTAGCTTTTCTATGTACACCCAGTATATATTTACAATATTTAGTGTGGGCCCTTTCCACCACTAGCTTATCACTAAGATTCATATTATTTTCAATAACTTTCACTAAGTGAGGGGCTCGTTTTTCGCTACCATAAGATAGGATGGGGAAACTGGGTGAATCAAATAAGTTCATACACAATTTGACATTGTTGGTAATGGGAAATTGTTGTAGTATAAATAAAGCCTTATTGGCTTGATTTTTCAATTTGCCAACAGCATCTGTGTATGCATGAAGCATGAAAGTCTATACCCAAGTAGCAACATTTCTGTGTAACTTCACATTGTCGTTATCAAAATGAATACTGGACATTTGATTAGTTCACCAACTTCATTAAAAATGACAATTTTTGTCTTTGACAAATTTACGAGTTTCCACGTATGACAATATTAATTTATTTTATTGAGTGCAATTTGAAGCCCCGACGCAGATGGCCAGATGGTCAGCATACAATAAGCAATTCATTTAAAACTCAAGTAGCTCAACTGGGTGGCATGTGCCATCGAATATTTCTGGCAAGTCAGAGACAAGAAATTAAATAAAATTGAACTCAACACACATCCCTGTTTCACATCTATGTTTGAGGGGAAAGATTCAGTATATCCATTTTCTGTTTTTACGCTGTATCTTACCTCTCGGTACATACAAGACAAAATATTCAAGAAATTTCCACCAACGTCGTGTAACAAAAGTTTGTAAAATAAACTTTGCCTCCAGACAGAGTCAAAGGCACATCTAAAATCAACGGAACAGACATAAAGATATTTTTAGAAGTATGGTTAAGATATTTATCCCTTAGTGTTTTCATCGTAAAAATGTGAGCCGAAGTTCTGCTTTACATTTTAAACCCAATTTGATGTTTTGCTTTTATATCATGTGTGTCAGCAAGGTTGCACAGTCTGCTGTTAAGGATTGAACAGAATAGTTTGCAAAAGTTGCTAGAAAGGGCCATCCCTCTGTAGTTCTCTGGTTTCTGAGTAGCTCCTTTTTTATGGACAGGGGATAATATGTTTCCTCGCCAAGCAGAGGGGAAAGTTCCATTACGAAAAATGTTATTGAGAGCTTCATGAAGTAGCGAAAGCATAATGTCAGAGCCACTATTAATCATTTCATTTAGGATCCCACCTACCCGAGGAGACTTCCAAATTCAACTGGACAACTTATTGCAGGGTCGTGTACATGCACATTTAAATCCTAATTGGGGTGTTGGCTTCTGACGCTGTGAGGGGAAGTAACACTCTAAACCCCTTTAATTTTCAACATCATACCCTGAATCACCTACAATTAAGTGACTGTGGATGGTGCTCCATGCCCGAGAAGAGCGTTGGAACTAGACTATGCAAACAAGATCAACTAGAGAGGAAAATTTGCTTCGCAGCAAATCTGTCTGGGTGCCTTCAAAATGAGAACAGTTTGAAATGATACACTTTGCCATTGTTGAACATAATCTAAATTTTATGTATTAGCCTAATTTTTATAAATTAAAATGCTCATCTTTGGTTCTTGGTTCAAGGGATGTGACCATGTCCCAAACATATAAAGTGATGTTTGGATGAAACTACTATCTATAATAGTTTTGAAGCTATTCAACATTTTAATTTTGTATATTTGCCTAATTTGCCTAGAAGAACTATGGTTTATTGTTCATTGGATGGGGCTATGCCACAATCCCATAAATTGAAGCAGGAATGGCACCTCCATAATAGTTTTGAAGCTATTAAATATTTACATTTTGCATATTCACCAATTTGCATAAATTAAAATCCTACAACTTTGGTTCATGGTTCATTTGATATGGCTTTGCCACAAACCTACAAATTGAGTTGGAATGGCATCTCTATGTACAATAGTTATGGAGATATTAAAAACTTTTAAAATTTTCCATGTGCCTTATTAGCATAATTTGAAATTCTACAACTATACTGTCCATTATAGTGGCAAGTGTCACAAAGGTATAAATGCACGTTGAAGTTTTGAGTCATTCTGCAATCGAAAGGAAGAAAGAAATTGGCCTTTTATTTCTTTGTTAATTTATTGGAGATAAAAGACCACCGGTCCTTTGTGTCAACTTTTGTCTGGCACTCGTTGATTAGGGGTGGTCTTAAATTACAAATACCACTGTACAGTGAATCCTCTCTACAGTTGCGACCAGAGAAAAGCGCCCACTCCTGAGAGGGTTAGCCCTTCTGGTCAGTATTGATGAGTATATGTGCATGTACAGTGTACACATATTATAATTTAGACGGATGTGTATATATGCAATACAAAACTGTCTTTTTTCCTTTAGTACATAAACAAATGTAAACAGAAGCTGTCAAGAAAGTACATAAGCATGTACCTGTGAACCTAGACAAAACTATATTGTCTCAGTATTGGCTTTGAAGAACAGGCTTCATCTCACTGGTTACAAGAAAATAAAGACAGGAAAGTGTCCACTGAAATGACACATATATTTGCACTTCCTTGGTCTGGCTGACTCAGCTCTGTATGTTGTCTATTTTTAACAGAGGGTACACTCAGGCTTGTTCTGCCTAGAAGTCCAGAGCTATGAGTTCCCATGGGACTGAGCTCAGTAGACTGACATTGCCTAAGGCAAAAACAGGCCAGCTAGGCCACCAGTGGAAGCAAAAGCCTGCCTGGAACATATGGCAGCATGGAGTCAATCTGTTCCTGCATGAACAGAAAGAGATATTTGTATTCAATTGAGAGCCTCATTACACAATTGTTGGGAGTCCCCCACCCCCACCCCACGTCACAATTTGCTACAGGACCGAAACCTTGCCAAATTGTACACTCAGCATGCAGTTGAAAGCCTGCATGTGGATTGGGGAGTAATTTGGTGAATTTAGCATGCATATAAATTCCCCAAGTTTTGTCTGTGTGCTATTGGATTTGCGAGTTGCCTCAAACCTATAGGTGTAAGTTAGAACTTGGTGTCTATCTGCTATAGTTTGAAAGATAAGGAGCTTTTAAAATTTTAAGTGCCCTTAATTGGCATAATTTTAAACATCATAACTATTCCAAGTCAGGCGCCTAATTTCACTGGTAGGTCAGTCACCAGGGCAGGTTTGGTGGTTTTTGGAAAAGTAGGGTCCGAGAAAAACCTGGACAAATCTGCTCGTAAAGAAGAAAGAAAGAATTCTTGGAAAAACAAAATGTCTGGGTTGGCACCAAGACATAATAACTATGGACTCTTACCCGACTTTGTTCATGGGGACTGGTAAATGGATTACCAACGATAAAAATTACAACAATCGAGACAGTTTTCCTACGGGTACTGCCTTTACCTGTTCAACATTGATCCAGCCAAACAGATGCAAGATGTCATGCCTATAAATAGAAAAGGCAACATCAAAATTGAGGCCAGATTTGCTCAACCACTTCCAACAACAGTTGACCTGTTGATCTATGCCAATTTTCCAGAAAGTTATCGAAGTGGATTATTTTCGTAACGTATACCAACAATGAATAACTAGAAAAGAAGATTTGCTTCACAGCAAGTCTGTCTGGGTGCCTTCAAAATGAGAACAGTTTGAAATGATACACTTTGCCATTGTTCAAAATAATCTACATTTTGTGCATTAGCCTAATTTTTATAAATTAATATGCTCAGCTTTGGTTCTTGGTTCAGGGGATATGGCCATGTCCCAAACTTATAAAGTGATGTTTGAATGAAACTACTATCTATAATAGTTTTGAAGCTTTTCAACATTTTAATTTTGTGCAGTTGCCCAATTTGCATGAATTATAACCATAGAAGAACTTTGGTTTATTGTTCATTGGATGGGGCTATGCCACAATCCCATAAATTGAAGCAGGAATGGCACCTCCATAATAGTTTTGATGCTATTAAAGATTTACATTTTGCATATTTACCAATTTGCATAAATTAAAATCCTACAACTTCGGTTCATGGTTCATTTGATGCGGCTTTGCCACAAACCTACAAATTGAGTTGGAATGGCATCTCTATGTACAATAGTTTTGGAGATATTAAACTTTTAGATTTTCCAATCCCCCTTATTAGCATGATTTGAAATTCTACAACTATACTGTTCATTATAGCGGCAGGTGTCACAAAGGTATATATTCACATTGAAATTTTGAGTCCATCTGCAATAGTTTGGAAGATATGGTGCTTTTAACATTTTTTGTTGCCTCTTAAAATTTGCATAATTTTAAACATCATGACTGTTCCAAATGAGATGCACCATTTCACTGGCTGTGTCAGTCACCATGGCAAGTTTGGTGGCTTTTGGGAAAATAGTGTCTTGAAAAAAACTCTGGACCAACTTGCTCAGAAAGAAGGAAGGAAGGAAGGAAAGAAAGAAAGAAAGAAAGAAAGAAAGAAAGAAAGAAAGAAAGAAAGAAAGAAATTGGCCTTTTATTTTTGTTAATTTATCTGAGATGAAAGACCACCTGTCCTATGTGACCACTTTTGTCTGGCATTCATTGATTAGGGGTGGTCTTAAATTGCAAGTACCACTGTCCAGTGAATCCTCTCTACAGTGAGCACCCTTGCGACCAGAGAAAAGTGCCCACTCCTGAGAGGGTCAGCCCTTCTGGGCAGTATTGATGAGTCTATGTGCATGTATAGTGTACACATATTATAATTTAGAAGGATGTGTATACATGCAATACAAAACTGTCTTTTTTCCTTTATTACATAAACAAATTTTAACGGAAGCTGTCAAGAAAGTACATAAACATGCACTTGTGAACCAAGACAAAACTATACTGTCTCAGTATTGGCTATGAAGAACAGGCGTCATCTCTCGTTACAAGAAAACAAAGACAGGAATGTGTCCACTGAAATGACACAAATATTTGCACTTCCCTGGTCTGGCTGACTCAGCTCTGTATGTTGTCTATTTTTAACAGAGGGTACACTCAGGCTTGTTCTGCCTAGAAGTCCAGAGCTGTGAGTTCCCATGGGACTGAGCTCAGTAGACTGACATTGTTCAGGCAAAAACAGGCCAGCTAGGACACCAGTGGAAGCAAAAGCCTGCCTGGAACATGTGGCAGCATGGAGTCAATCTATTCCTGCATGAACAGAAAGAGAAACTCTGTATTTTATTGAGAGCCTCATTACACAGTTGCTGTGAGTCCCCACCCCCACCCCAACCGACACCGCAATTTGCTACAGGACCCAAACCTTCCAAAGTGTACACTCAGCATGCATGGACAGAGAGCTGTGAGACATGTTCAAGCTAATCAATTATGAATGCAAAATGGTTGCTTGGCACCATAGAGGTCAAGCAATACAGTAGGGACTGAAAGTAATGTAACCTCTGCCCACGAGCAGCACGTGAGCAATTTGCGAGCACGGCCAGCAATTGCCCCCCGAGCATCCCAGGCGTTTATTTCAGATTGAGTCCCTGTGTTAATGTGGGTGCGTGAGAGGGTGGGTGCGGGTGCGGGTGTGGGCATGGGTTGCCCCTGAGCACCAATGTCCATTTGGCCCACAAGACCAACTGCGCCAAGATGAAGTTGACAACATCTATATACCTGCATGATATTATACAATTTGTGCGTACATGTACATGTACAGTTATATATTTCTCCCATTTGGGAGATATAATGAGTATTATGAGGATCGTAACTGGCTTCTTCATTTCGTTGGAGCCAACATTTGCTTCGCTCTTAAACTCAGAAAAGTATGGGCAGCAGATGTCTCTCTCTGTCTCTCACACACACACACACACACATTACTGTTATGTAATCCAAGTATACAGCTCTGAATTTTCCAACTGATAACATTATTTAGTTGCTATTTAATGTGTTGACACATCCTATTTTATAAATAACACAGGGGTATTAACACTTTATACATTTATTTTACAAGACTATATATACAGGAGCACTATTGAACAGTCAATGAAAGGCATAAAAAAGTAACATTGCGAAATTCTGACGGAGCATGTGCTGTGCCTTTTTTCCCGTTTTTTAATTCTTTTTTTGTTTGTCTGTTTGTTTTTTTCAGTTGTAACGGCCTGGGGCCTATACACAATAAACTTATCGTATCGCTTCACACACACACACACACACACACACACACACACACATAGCGTGTCACTAACTAGTAGAGATACATCGTTTTTCACCTCATAAGACATAACTGGGGACATCATCAAGTGGGAACACACACGGCAACTGGGGACACACACTTTTAACTGGGGACTTCCCGTTCTTTACTGTCCAACCAAAAAATAACCCAATGTTCTTTTCTACACAACAGGGGCAATCCTCATTATCTAAGTGGGGCCATTTTAACATGATGTTTAAATAATAGATATGTATGACTTCTTTCATATGCAGAAGAGTAGAGAAGTGGGGACGTCCTCGGTTGAAAAATGGCCCCAGTTAGTTTGGAAAGAACATAAATGTGTCCCCAATCGTAAGGTGTTAAAAACCCACATTGTCTCCCTCTCTCTCACACACACACACACACACGCACGCACGCACGCACACATACTTTCATGTACATCCCCAGGACGTATATTTTAGTTTTAGTTTAAACGTATATATTTATACTGGATTGCCCAACAGTACAAAACATTGTCTAATCTAGGGGTTCTCCAGACACGGAGACGTACAATAATATATGAAAGACTCACAGGACAATACAAATCATGATAATGTGACTATGAGATGACCGTGCATGATATAAATTTGACTACAAATACTATAGACTTAGAATTGTGATACAACAATTCAGCAATATGTGTACACAGATGCATGCAAACAAGCTTACGCACATGTTTATACACCCACATGCAACGACCATTGGTGGTCACTGAAGGGGAGATACTGGCCCGACCATAATCTCCCACTCCCGGCGTTCCACAACATGGCCAGCCGGGGGTGAGGCGGCGCATGATGCACGAATGCATACCACTGGATACGGCCAAAGCACTATGGCGGCATATACACACTGACACCGTGAAGCCACCATTCCACCCAGCAGCTCGCGTGTTCATTCCCTGCCTGGCAAATGTCAACCACTCTGGTACTATGGGAGCGCAAGGCATTTCTCCAATACTAAAATACAAATAGAGATATAAAAATATTCTGACCGGTTTCTCAGAGCATACCTTAATACCAATGTCAGCGAAAGTCTCGTGTTCTTGCTTTGTTGGCTTGCCTGCTTAGCAGGCCTTAGCAGACCGAAGCAAGCCAGATAGAAAGATGGCACGAGATGCTAAGCAGGCACGCAACTAGCCCCTTTCTAATTTTCTGATGTAGGTGAAAGACTGTAAGCCATAATTTCACCCCCGATTTACTATTTACTATTTACTATTTCAGTGGCAAGCGTTAGACCGTGGACTAGGTCCATGTTTACACTGAGTCCGTACCCCAATTTTCAATGGTATTTGTTTCTTGTCCTGAAAAATATAATGTAGCGAAATTTACAAGTCACTCAGCAGGCAACAGTGTGGGGGCAAGGTTTTCTTTTTCGGAGTGACTATTCTCACCGTACGGTTAGAATAGTGTTTTGGGGTGGGGTGGCTGAATTAGGAACTGGACGGATCAGAATAAAAATTGCCTAGTTTCAGCGATTTTGTACTGAACTGTTATAAAAATTGTTTGGGGCATCGGATATTGCCTCCTATTAAAGCAGACCAAGCTCTGTGTTACCCCAGGGAGAGAAAATATAACTTGGAAGGCAAAATCAGATAGTTCTTTGTCACGCTATTTATAAAAAGTGCTGAAGTTTGAAAAATGCAAGGATAACAATGAGCGGGGGAAAGAATTTGTTTAATGTTAATTTCAAGTCTGTTCAGTTTAAGGTTATATAATTTTTGGTTAACTAGAAGAAACCTATTGCATTCCAGATCCACTACTTGCATGTAAATGGAATTCTGCCACTTCAGATCTTTGATTACATTAGGACACCGTACCTATCTACATGTACAAGCAGGTCGGCGAAGAGACCGTGTTGATGCTGTAGCTTTATCTTCACGGATCGGTGCCCAAGGTATGCTGAATGCATGGAACCGGGAATGTCAAAACTTCAATACGAGCAGTTACAGTTGCGATGCAGGCTGTTTATTAAATCATAAACACAATAAGTCAATCCATAGGTCTACTGCTACAGTTGCACTTTCTTGTCTCTTCAATGTATTCAGAATTGTCCGTGCATTAAATTTGTTTTCAATTCAAACAAAGGTTCACTTTGACTATGAAGTTAAGGAGAGGGGGGGAGGGGGAAATGCCCAGTGTTACTGATTCCAGCGAGGTTTAAATTCTTCAGAGTCCAACGATGTCCAAATTCCCTATGTCCAGCCTTGTCCCAAAATTGTCTAAGTCCAGTGTTGTGCAGATTTTCTAAGTCCAGCCCTCTCCAGATTTTCTCAGTCCAGCCCTCTCCACATTTTCTAAGTCCAGCCTTCTCCAGATTTTTTAAGTCCAGCCTTGTCCCATAATTGTCTAAGTCCATTGTTGTGCAGATTTTCTAAGTCCAGTTGTGTGAGCAAGCCAGGCCAAGACTTACTGTCGATCCTATGGTGGTTTATTCCTTACATTTGGGGTTGACGGGTCCATTACTCCAGTTTTAGGGGGAACATGGGCAATTCCAAAATTTGGGATGGTTTGGGGCATTATGTCACGTTAAGGGGGGACAAAGCCGGTGATTGCTTTAGTACCAGAAAACATAAAAAGTAACAAAAAATTGACCATTGCCTCCCAATTCAGTGCACAGCTCATAATACCCATTGTCATATATGTTTACCAAACTGTTTAAATGCTCAATCATAATGCTTTTTACATATGTGAACCAATGTGAGATATTTACCCTCCCACACCCTCTGTATCAGTACATAGTCAGGACACTGTGGGACTGCCAATCTGTATTTGACAAAACCCATTTATGCAAATAATCAGAACATCTTACATGGGAAAATCGACAATCCACTTGTGACTTCAAGAGGTGGGGAAGGCAACAATGAAGGATACACAGTACCTGCCAAATTTACTCTCTAACTTAAACA
This sequence comes from Hermodice carunculata, assembly GCA_964020975.1. Taxonomy (NCBI): domain Eukaryota; kingdom Metazoa; phylum Annelida; class Polychaeta; order Eunicida; family Amphinomidae; genus Hermodice; species Hermodice carunculata. The sequence goes on from OZ026623.1 coordinate 30,271,755, forward strand.
CACATTTACAAAGTAGTTCATACTAACGGGTAGTTACCAGGCAAAAATCATGTAGTCACAAGTACAATCTAATACATCAGATACGATAAAATTTCCATAACCACCTGATTTGCAATCCCCTAATTATGAAATGGGCAAGTCTTCACCATAATTACTTTTAGATAACAATATACAGCAAGGATGAAAAAGAAAACAAAATTTCAATTCCCTTTAAAGTTCAATAGCTTGTTGATGGCAGACTCACTCCTTGACTCTTGGACGTCTACTGCATCTGATACAGATTCTTTGTTTACAAGCTATAAATTAGTTTGGGTGTTTTAATTTAGACCAATTCACGCCCCCATACAATACAACAAATAGTGCCTTACAAGCCGCACATCACATTTACTGAAAAAGTTGATAGTGGTTCAAAATCTGACTTTGCATGAATTGTATGAAAAGAAAGTTGAAACATTTTGGATAGAAAGCTACTTTTGAAGACCAAAAAGGAACTATTTCTTGCAAAAGTTCAGAATCTCACATCTGGCATTAATAACCGACTTACACCACAACAGTGAAAAAGTATAGTGCCTGAAAAATACAATCTTATAATACTCGTTCAAGCTAACACCAGTACCTGGGGTGACATACTTGGCAAATATGTTACTAAGGTTACATTATTATGTAGCAAAGGTGATTTTTAAAGATAGTTGGTACTATTTGTTTGTAAACAACGCCAAGACTCCACATCTGGCTATAATGACCAATTCACGCCACAGCAATAACAAAAATATAGTGCCTGGCAAAGAGCACCCTTGTGACACTCCCAAACTGGTCACAAGTTCCTCACTTAATATACATGAGGAATATTTGAATGAATTCATAACATAGTAGATCAAAAATATGTTTAATAAGCTTTCTGGGACTGTTTGTGGGCCAAATTTACAAATCCCACATCTGGCAGTATACAAGCATGCAGTTGCCCAATTAACCCTGCATATTTCTCTTTGGATGTGTTCCCTGCCACTACTATCACTAGAAAGGAGGCATTACACTTAATTGATTAATTATTACCATGCCTCATTTGCACATTAGCAGTGAAGAGGAAAACTAGAAAAGAAGATTTTATAGATGATTCTTGTTATCCTCAAGAAGATCGCTTCACCTTGATAAGGCACTTTCGGCTCTTTCAAATTTGTACAATCACTGCCTGCTTCGTTGCATGAGAAGCAGACTCTGGTTTTTTTTTTTTTTTTTTTTTTTTTTTGTGTTTTTTGTTTTTGGTTTTTTTTTTATTATTTTTTTTGTTCGTTTGTTTTTTTGTTTTGTTTTGTTTTGTTTTGTTTTGTTTTGTTTTTTTTGTTTTTTTTTGTTTTTTGTTTTTTTGTTTTTTGTTTTTGTTTCTTTGTTTTTTTATGTTCTGATGTTTATGTACAGATAAATTTTCCTGGAGGTAGAAAGCCTGCTTCACACACAACCTGTTTAGAAGGCCAAGCACCTTGGACTGATGACTGGGTCCAGTAGCCAGATAAAAATGGCATGAGTCAGCTAAGGAGGCAAACTCAGTCACTGTCTGCTATATATAGAAATATCCCAACTAATGTTTGGCAATAGTAATGGCCCAAAAGTAAAGGCATCATTTTTAAGGAAAAACTAATAGGCTAGCGGCAAATGCTTCAAAAGTGCCCTAAAAATAGGTGCAACCCCAACCAAAGGTATAACAAAACACAACCTATATCAAATTGTGCGTAAATGTCACCTTTTTACAGAAAAATAGGTTGTGGAGTCCGAAAAGCGTTTTTGGTATGTTTACACGCCCGTTTCTATGGCAACCTCTGTTTTTAGTGGAAAATGACTACTTTTCACTAATTTTTTAATATCTGCCTTAATTTTAAAGATAAGCACTCCAAATTTCATCAAAAGGTAGCACTAACCTTACTCTTTCAGCAGTTATTAAGCTTAAAAAATTTATTTGATTAACATCATTATTATTATAATTATGAGCAAAATTTTGTCATCTATTTGGCAATATAAATACCTCTATTTGTTAATGTTGTTTGTTGTAGTTGCCAAATTAAACAAAATGGGGGTAAATGTTAAATAACAAAGGTAATATATATCCAGGGATATACTGATACCAAATTTACTGGAGTATATGAAGTGGACACCATTACATGTCTGCAAATTAGGCTTCAAATGTTGGGGTTTTTGAAGCCATTCTAGATATGTATATCACACATGATGTGCTGTACCAATGCCAAAAGTTAGATTTTCTTGAAAAGTGCTTCAAAGCATATAGAACATAGAATCCCAATCGTCTTATCAGCATTTTTCGTTCACAGTCTTTATGGGTCCGCCACGGGGGGGGGGGGGGGGGGGGAAGGGCCATTATGTTTATGGGTTGTCTGTCTGGCTAGGTTGTGCAAAAGTGCCTCTCCAGAACGCATTGTTGGAATTTGAGCAAATTTAGCATATATATTACCGAAAAAAAATATGAAGTGAATACAATTTAGAAACCCTATCATTGAATTCATGCAAATGAGGTCATCTTCAAATTAGGATTTTATAATTTATGTGTTGAGTTGTAGAGGCACCAGAAAGAACAAATCTGGGCACATTTCTTTGACTTCCAGAGTCCATGTCGGATTCTAACTCTGCTATGTGATTGTCTCATTATCAGTGTTATTGAGAATGACTGTGCATATTGTCAAAATGTGTTGCATGATTGAAAATATACACATGGTGAGCTGGTTTATTTTCTAAAATGAAGCTTGGACCTGGTAAGAACACCCTCGTTTTAATGTATTTGCAGGTTAGATAATTTTGTACCGTGAACCTAAAATCATGATCCTGGAACCGCCATCCAAGTAGCCACCCCCTGCCAAGCTAAATCCCAATACCCGTGTTTTATGTAGCAAAGCTCTCAACACAGGAAAAGGGACTTATTACAAAACTACTTTGGACAAGCTCCGATATATGCTTGCCTCCACCACAGACCGATCAGCTGCTCAACTACCACCTACTAAGGATGCATTTGAGCAACATGTTAAAAGGGCACAATACCAATGTGCCACCTGGTGCCACAATGGCATTGATCAATTACATGCAGCTCTTAAAGCACTATCATTTCGAGACATAAGAAAAATCAATGAATATTTGGGTCTTACTGATTTAAAAAAAACACTCCCGCAAATTTTTTTGTGAAATTGTGTTCGCTTACACAACAACTATTTGGAAACCAGATTCTAATAAGAAATAAATAGATCAAATGTCTTGCAGCACTCCTTTCAAACACAAAATTATTGATTCACTAAACATTCAGTCTAATTTGTTCGTAACATGATTCCCAAGCAGTGCAAAATAAAAAAATCCCCCCCCCCCCATTATTTCCTATAAATATGGCAACAATATTGGATAAAGTATCATGAATTACAAGAAATTTCTGGCTTCAATTACTCTTGAAGATATTGCAGCGAATCAAAATTGTGACTGTATGTCTAACAGTAAATATTCTGATTTTGTTGATGCACACCACAAACATGTATTTACAGATAATTTGGATAGTATACAAAATTCAAGTTAAAAAGAAATTATGAAAAAAGGTACAAAATTTCGAATATGTCCCAAGTTGAACATAGACCGTATTTTTCAGGATACATGTGATGCATTTGATTCCTACTGTATGAAATGGGCAAAGAAAGAAAAAATGGAATTTCAGAAATTTGAAGGATGGTTATCAAACTTGAAAAAAGTCTTTAGAAAAAGAATTTATCGTTACAAATCCCACATTAAGAATTTCAATACGGTTAATCTAAAACAGCCTTAAGTTTTTTAAAGCAGTCAAAGAACTTCAAAAAAGTTTTGTAGTCACTAACACAGATAAGGCAGGGAACAATCTTTGGATCATCTGCAAAAAATATTATCTGGATGTTTTGAAAAAAAAACTTGGTATAAACAATATTTCAGACATGAGAGGAAATGACGTATATAAATTACACAAACAATCCATTGATAATTTGATAAATACAAATAAAGATGAGATGAAAAGGAATTTCAATATCAAAATCTCTGAAGAGGACTCCTCTATTCCACTTTTGTTCTGGATACCCAAATTACATAAAAACCCTTTTAATTCTAGATTCATAGCCGTTGCTGCAAAATGTACAGCAAAACAATTATCAAGAGAAGGAACATTGTGTTTGACTGCAATTAGAATCATTTTCGTAGATACTGTAATGCAATTTCTAGAAACAGTGAAATAAATTATTTTTGGAGTATCAGCAATTCTTCCAAGTTTGTATCTAAAATCAAAGATGTATCAAAATAAAAAAATATCAAATGGTTTGATTTTTCTACACTGCACACAAATCTACCTATAGATGAAGTCAAAAATTCACTTTCAGAATTAATAAGAAAATGTTTAACCATAATGGTAAACCATACATTAATATTAATTCATATACAAAGAAAGCATATTGGTAACACAATAAATATTCAAAAAGTAACGTTAAATCTTACACTGTTGAAACTTTGATAGATGCTATTAAATTTGTTTTGGATAATACTTTTGTTCAATGTCGACCATAGGTTTTTCAACAAATAAAAGACATTGCAATGGGTACCAACTACTCCTCTTTACCGGCAGATTTGTATTTAACCTGGCTTGAATTTAAGTATATGGATAAACTGATGAAAACGGACTTTCAAATGGCTACAAAATTATCAAACAACGCAAGAAATATTGATGACATTGCTTGTGTAAATGTCAAAATTTCAGTAAAATTGCTAAAGAAATTTACCCTAAAGACATCCCTTTGGAGGGTAACAATTCAGATGGTTTCAGAGACGTGTTTTTGGACTTGGATATTCAGGTCACTAATGACAGGTTTTGTATTTAAGTCTATCACAAAATAGATGAGTTTAACTTTGAAGTCGTTAATTATCCTTCCCCGGACAGTGATATTTCGGACACTATTGGATATAATACGTTTTTACAGACTTTGGGGTTTGGTCGTTTTTGTTCTAAGTTTCCGGACTTTGCCTCTAGAACCAAATTTTATTTACAATAAACCTGAGTCAGGAGGATTGAAAGATGTACTTTTAAACAAATATTTCTACAAATTTTGCTGTAAATATCCCGAGATGGCTAGAAAGCTTCAATAATTTAAGAGATTTTAGACTTTCCTGTTTTGCTACTTAATTTTATCTTTTGGCATCATCCTGTTTTAATGTTCACCTTTCAGACATTTTAGGCTAGCTTGTTTTCTGTTAGGTTAACCCCCCAGGGCTATCGTTAGCAAGTAGCCGCCTACGACAGTTACAAGCTTGCCTAATTGTACTTGATTTCTGGTTAATATTTTCATTACATTCTCTTGACTTAAATACAAAGGACTTTCATTCTTTTCTGACTTGCCCCGTAATTTTACTGTTAGTATTTAAAGATTATTAAAAAGTTTGGCCACAATAATTTATAATTTTTAGACTTGTCTGTTTTGCTACTTAACTTTATCTTTTGGCATCTTTCTGTTTTAATATTCACTTTCAGACATTTTAGGCGTAGATGTTTTCTGTCAGGTTAAACCACCCTAGGGCTATCGGTAGCAAGCAGCGGCCTACGACGGTTACGTGTTTGCCTAGCTGTACTTAAAATCCTGTTAAGAAAAATTCTTTTGAAAACATGTTTTTGGCATAATGCTAATGACTTTCATTCTTTTCTGACATGCCTAAATGCACATTTACTCAATATTAAAAAATTACTCAAAATTGACAGTATTTTCTCAAATGTCATAAACCTGACACATTACGTTAATACATTGACTCAGGGTTGGCAATGAAATAGAGCTTAATTGTTTGAGGAGTAGGTGTCATCATGGAGTTTGTTTTACATTTCTGGTGCAGGATGTACATTGTTGCAGTCCTTGTTAGAATTTCCCTTGGTTTATACAGGTGGTCTAGCTGCAACTGTTTATTTTACAATCACTGGGACTGACTATAATGCCCCAGCTTGTTTCCACTTCTATTAGACACTGGCGGATGGTTTAACTAGGATAAGCTGTCCAGCTAGAAAGGGTACATATTGGTTCAGGGGTAAGTCAAATTGTTCTTCACTGAACCTGTACTAAACAAATTTGGTAATTATAGTTTGTTTGACAGGTATTCTTCTTTCATAATGAAGGTCTGCATTTATAAGCAAAACTTCATGTATTTAGCTAATTCATCATTTGCCACATTCATATTTATTCATTATTATGTGGGTTGTCTTTGCTGAATATTTAGCTTAGACAAGGAGCCGCTACTCAGACACATACAGGTAAAAGGCTCCGAAACATGTTGAGTAGTTACCCGCTGAAGACCCTTTAATTTATTTGGGCTAATACAGCCTATGTCAAAATTTTACAGAGGAACGTGTGCAATTTGGACAATAGTACTTCTATATGTATATAGGTTAGACAAGGACAGGTTTGCTTATGGAGAGTAAAGAGTTCGGACTGCAGAATAGGGGATTGACTACTAGGAAGTGGTTTTGGACAAAAATACACCAATACAACAGTCACATTCCTAATCCTAAAGTGTGGGACCCAATGTTAACGGCTGGGAAATGTCTAATGATGGCTACCTCAAGCCTTTGATGTATACCAAGGAGCTAGTCCCACTGGAAGTCCGAAACTTGACTCATTTGTATTGCACCGATATTGAGTGTACTGTCGCAAGAAAGTGCCATTGCCTCCAGACAGGAATTAAATGTACAGAATTATGTCCATGCTTTGGACATGAGTGTGCAAATGACACTTTGACAATGAAACAGACAGTGATGATGAGGATGAGGATGATTAAATCTTGGCCTAGAATTTCCAAACTGTGACTATCATTGATCAGCTTTCTGTATTTAGTGTGTACATGTACTTATACTGTTTTCCTTCACTAAAAGGCATCTTGAATTATAGTTTGATGCCAGAGATACAGTAGTTATGTTTCAGGACTCCATGGGATGGTTCACTGTAAATTACGTGTAGGTGTGAATACATGGTACAATGTACTATTTTACTTGATCAGTTGTATTGGCAATTGTAATGACGGTTCCCTAAGCAAACATGACATATGATAGCCATATTAGCAGATTAATTGATATGCATATGGTATACTTATATAAACATGATAAATAAAACTTGTTTGAGTACTGCTCCTTTGCCATTTTCTAAATAAACGAAACTATATCTTAGTAAATACAGTATGTTATCCGACGCACAATACTTAATTTCGATGTAAATTTCATATATTTGCATAAATTAACATTTGATAATTAAGCACTTTGAACAAACTCTGTATTTTGTGACTATATTAGAGCAATTGAGCACATTTTGGTGTTTATTTAGCCTTTCCACAAGCAGTATCACCAAAGTTATTATTTTTAAGGACAAATTTGAGTTGTCTCAGAAATGGCATAGGTTGTCATGGAAACGAGCAGAAATATATATGATAAAACGCTTTTCAGATTCCACAACCTATTTTTTCATGAAGAGGACACATATACCTATAAGAAAATATAGGCTATAACTTGTTATACCACGGGTTGGGGTATGGCCCCTGAAGTGCCCTCTATGCCGCAGGTCTATAAGCAAATCCCTGCTTGTACTTCCTGGCACATTCATGACGGGCTTTAACATTTACACTGTAATGCAGGTACTTCGCCGGCTGAATGACTTCGCAGGCAGCAACCTTGAATGTGACTCGTTCTGGTCGAACATCACTGTGGAATTGCCTATCCCTTGCTATAAACAAGGAGGCTACACTTCCTTGCCATAAAGAAACCAACATCTTGAGATATACAATGTAGTTTAAAATAAATGCTGTTTTCAGTTTGCATCTGTTGTTGCCTCTGTAGATAGACTGTGGCTCCTCCAGAGTGTTTTTCCCCGTTACAGTAGAGCATAGAAGTATTAAATTAATGGTAATACCTCAATGAGCAGAGCGCCAACAATTCTTGCTCAACACCGATGTCGCCGTGTCCCCTAACTCGGGGAAATTACGGGTACGCATGATCGTTCCAGTTTAGTTGGGAGAAAGGCAGTCAATTTGGAGCAACTTCGCGGTGGGGAAATTCATAATTTAGGGGTGTTTTTTTCAAGTAATCTACGCGTAATTGTCTGATAGGGTCTCAAATTAAAAACATCCTCGAAATTGTTTTTAATCAGTTGCTTTGTCTATAACCTTCAGGGACATTTTCAGTTGTCAGAATATGTCGGATATCTGAGGTTTCAGTGCAATAAGTAATGATATACCTTTATAAAACTGCCCTGTGTCCAATTTTTTAATGGTTATCTTCCTGATTAGTATCTTTTGCAATCAAGTGGTGATCAATTTTTCAAAACAATCAAATTAATACCATCCATGGTCAATCATGAAGACGATCAAAGCTATTAAAGTACAAAGGACAAAGGTAATTTGGCTCCTCTGTGTATCTGTTTTATGCCGCGGTTATGTGAAGTCGTGCCCATAGTTACAAACGTAAACTGTTGCGATCTTCCTTGCGATGTACATGAAAATGTTATTGTACTTGTAGTAATATACTTTTTTTTTACATTTCATTGTATTTGTGTCTTTTTGTCCGAAACCACTTCCTAGTAGTCATTACCCTATTCCGCAGTCCAAACTCTTTACTCTCCATAAGCTAACCTGTCCCTGTCTAACTTATATACATAGAAGTTCTATTGTCCATATTGCACCCGTTCCTCTGTAAAATTTTGACATAGGCTGTATTAGCCCAAATAAATTAAAGGGTCTTCAGCGGGTAACTACTCAACATGTTTCGGAGCCTTTTACCCGTACAGGTCTCTCTGAGTAGCGGCTCCTTGTCTAAGCTAAATATTCAGCAAAGACAACCCACATAATAATGAATAAATATGAACGTGGCAATTGATGAATTAGCTAAATATGTGAAGTTCTGCTTATAAATGCAGAGCTTCATATCAAAGAAGAATACCTGTCAAACAAACCATAATTACCAAATTTTCATTGTACAGGTTCAGATAAGAACAATTTGACTTACCCCTGAACCAATATGTACCCTTTCTAGCTGGACAGCTTATCCTAGTTAAACCATCCGCCAATGTTTAACTGAAGTGGAAACAAGCTGGGGCATTATATTCAGTCCCAGTGATTGTAAAATAAACAGTTGCAGCTAGACCACCTGTACAAACCAAGGGAAATCCTAACAAGGACTGCAACAATGTACATCCTGCACCAGAGATGTAAAACAAACTCCATGATGAGACCTACTCCTCAAACAATTAAGCTCTATTTAACTGCCAACCCTGAGTCAATGTGTCAACTTAATGTGTCAGGTTTGTGACACTTGAGAAAAGACTGTCAAATTTTGAGTAATTTTTTAATACTGAGTAAATGTGCATTTAGGCACATCAGAAAAGAATGGAAGTCATTAGCTTTTATGCCAAAAACATGCTATCAAAATAATTTTTCTTAACAGGATTTTAAGTACAATCATGTTGAAATTGAAAGAAGCAAATCAATATTCTCATGAGCCAAAAATTTATATTTGAATAAGTATTATAAGTAAGTAATAAACAAAAACCCATTTCCTTGAAGTCAAAGCCAAGCCCAATCTATACGGGTGACGCAAAATCTTCATGTGAAGGAGGTGTTGAAAAATAATGTGTTTATAAACAGTAGGATTATATTGATATTGTCAAAACAATTGTATTTCATGTCACTTTGAATGTGGATTTTGAAAACAAAAGGAACGTAATAAGTACAGATGCAACAAGTTTTGCCAATTTCAAAGTTCCCTCTCCTTCCCATTCTGGGCTCCTTGGCGTGACATAGTGTTCATCTTGGTGTTAACCGATTGCTCCTTTTGCGCTCCACGCTCGGAAAGAAAAAAGAAAAAGTGGTCGGTTCATGGAAACAAAGTTTGTGTCCGCAGTTAATATAGATTTTTTTGACACTTCAGATGATACAACATGTCTGCTGGTTACAACCCACCCACCCCCACCCGCCCCCATTAAACAAAGAAATATGAATGTATGAATCAATCAATCAGTAAGTCCAGTGCAGTACACGACTTGATTGCCGTCTAATTGAGCTAATTTCCTTATCTCGAGTACTTCATGACCACCATACGCACTGCTATTTTGCGATACCCGCTTCATGGTTATTGCCGAGTTGCAACCTGGCGGACCAAAGTGTTGCTGCCCCCAATGCTCCATGCGTGCCCACAGCCCCTGGATAATGAAATTTTGCTGACCACACTGAATAGCTGCCAATAAAAAATTGGAGTCTGGGGTTAATTTCAGTTACCATTTGCGCGCCAACATGCAAAGAAAGCACAATATTCCGAAAATCATGAATATATGATATATGTTTAGCATAATGGCAAATTTGGGCTTTCCCTCGTCACCTGACTTCACTCTAAATTCGAAACTGCCATGAGCGGAAAAGTACATTGTAACTTTCGTGAGGGGTTGCCGTGAAATACATTTAACATATGTACCTATATACCGGTCTGGACATGTGATGGTTCATGTCATCAGTGCTTCAATTGGAATTTGAACAATTTTGGATGCATGACCATCAAATCTGCTTCATTGATACTGAAAAGGTACTATTTTGCATCTTTTTTTTTGGGGGGGGGGGGAGGTAAGTTAGCCGTGATCTCCTATATTGAAGTGAGTTGCATTTTAAGTACATAGTAATGAGGTCTGGGTGAAAAATGTTCAATGGTTCTTCTGAATGCCAACAGTGCAAAAACAAAAACTCACACATGAACATGTATGCAACCTCAGGGACTGGATACATGCAACCATGGGGTCCAAAAAAATTCCAGAAGTCCACATCCTTCAACTTTAACCCAAATGTCTGGGAAGGGGGGGGGCTTGTCTCGTTATCGTATTTAACAGCCAGGAATCACTGGTGCCTTAAGCTAAAAGCTCGTGTTTGTTTGATTTAGCTAAAGCATTGTGAAAACTGCTATTGCATTTTAACGTAAATTAATAAGAGCATGGTCAAAATCTGCAGCGATTGCAGTCCTATTTCCCGGTTTGGCTTCAAATTTTGAAGGCGGATATATATCCCAGCTAGGCCAGCTCATCTCTATTTTGAGTGTGTATCGATGAACTTGTAGATCTAACGTTAGAACAATCTGGTCTGATTTTATTGACAAGTACAGGGAATGTTTACGGTTTTTCAGAGAACCATGGACCTGGTGATAACCGAGTACAATATGCGGGGGCATCTTGTAACTAGGAAACGTCTGCATCGCAGTTCCTAAATTGTTCTCAAATTCAGCTCCTTTCCGAAATAAACACACATGAGTCAAATCAGTTATTAGCAGTGTATTTCTTTCAACAATTAATATGTAAATTACTCGATTCACATTCATTCTTCTCTCGAATGTACGGCAAAATAAAATCGACTTGGGTGTGACATTTAATTCCCCAGGAGTTACATGCAGGCCTAACATATGTGTAGAAATAATAATTAAGTGGTAAACGGCAAAGAAGGTTGGGGCGAAACTTCGGGTCAACTCACCGCCAACCGCAAGCGGCGACATATAAGAGGTGCTAAGAGGAAGCGTAAGGCTGCAAAATCAACGTTACATACTGATAGACTGATCTCGGATGTGCGTATAGCGTATTGCAACGTCCAGAACTGTGGTATAGCCAAAAGAGCTGAGATTAAACAAATGCTATTCGAACACAAATTCTTAATACATGGAATGGCTGTAACATGTCATACAGAAGACAGTATCTTTGAATCGTTTGGTCCTGATTATTCCTTTATAGGAAAATCCAGGAGTTTAGATGAGAAGAAGGGAGGAGGTGGTATTGGAATGTTAATCAGAAATTGCAATGAAATAAATGTTTTAAATGATAATGTCTTAAATTGCAGGGATGATAACTTTGAACGTATGTGGATATCAGCTGCTATTTTCTCTCGCACAGTGAAGATAGGGGTTGTTTACTTCCCAAATGATAATCTTATTAAACAGTGAAGCGAAGATCTTACAAATGAACTCATTGAAAATATATCTCATTTTAATTCTACAGGGGATGATTTTACATTGTTTGGTGATTTTAATGGAAAACTTATAAAATTCAGAAGACAGGGTCAAAGTAGCAGCAATGGTGACCCTCTTGAACAGCTGACGGAGGTCACAGGTGCCACTGTTTTGAATGTATCAGCTAAATGTCTTGGTAAGGTCACATGGTCCAGATGTAATCTGCATTCTACTATTGACTCTGTGCTTGTATCGCCATCACTCTACCAATACTGTGCCAAACTCTTTGTTGTTGAAAATGGCGATTATGACATAGGCAGTGACCACAACAGCTTAATTGTGCAATGGAAAGCCTCATTACTGTCAAAGCGAAGTCAAAGGTCAAAATGTGTGAAAGGTGGGACATTTCACCTGACACAAACTGGGGTACGTTCAGAGCGTCACTTGAATCTGACCTGACTTCGTGGAAATGTGACAATTTTAACTCCCCTGAGTCTGCATGGGAGAGTTGGAAGGATTTTGTTATTAATGCCGGTAAGCAAGGCGTCGGTATAAAATGTTTTACAAGGACTCCAGGTCAAATTTGGGACGAGGAGATAGGCCATTTAATTCATGGACGTAAAATAGCGAATCGTTTTTACAGGTATTGGAGTGAACATGCACACTCTGATCCATTTATTATTAAAGAGCTGTGGCATGAATATATTTTGAAAAAGAATCGAGTACATGATCTAATCAAGCAACAGTTAGTGAATCGGAAAGTCAATGTAATAATTCGGAATTCAAGGAAAGCAGCCAGTAATACAAAGTCGTTCTGGAATATGCTCAGGAAACTAAATAAAAATAATAATTACCCGCTTCAGATAGTTGATCCCAGTGACAAAACAACGGTTATCGATGATCCTGAAGAAATATCTATGGTGATTAAGCAGTACTGGGAGAACTGAGGCTCTTCGAATGGTAAAATTGATGACGATGATCTTTTAAAGCAGAAGGTGCGTGACCTTCTTAATGGGTTCACGGGTGACACGGATGGCCTTACACAGGTCACCTTTGACTTTGATCACATCTTTTTTGCTGTAAAAGCACTCAAGGCAGGTAAATCTTACAGTATCGATAAAATACCTAACGAATTCTTAAAGAACGGAGGCAATGTTTTGTTAAAATCTATTGTAGAATTGTTTAATATGTTTAAGTTATTTGAAAAATTTCCTGAGGATTTCCAAAGGGGTATAGTCAGACCGCTTCATAAAGAAGGAGATTTTAAGGACTTAGACAACTATAGGGGTATAACTATAACTTCTAACATGTATAAACTATTTGCGGCTGTTGTTGAGCGGCAATTGATGAATTTTCTTGAAGACAAAAATATACACATTGTCGCTCTTAAAGATATATGCAGTATGAGGAAAGATGACCGCAAAAAGACTTGGCTATCCTTTCTTGATATTTCCAAAGCATTGGATACGGTGTCTAGAAACCGCCTATTTTGTAACTTATGGGACCTTGGTGTACAGGGAAAAGCCTGGAGACTTTAAGAAACATCTTGGTTCGACACATTAAATGGCGTAAAACAAGGCTGCACCCTCTCGCCCACGCTTTTCTCAACGGTAATGACAGATTTGGTGGCAATGTTAAACAAAGAAAATGTAGGTGTCTCTTGTGCAATGGAAAGCCTCATTACTGACGACGTTGTTCTGTTGGCAGAGAACGAGATACAACTCTCTAAAATGCTGTTTATTGCAGATAATTTTGCTGTTAAATGGGGTCTAAAGTTCAATTCAAAGAAATCAAAAATATCAATAATTGGTAAAACAGTAGACCCTCTCAAGAAGTGGGTCCTAGGAAACTCATGGATTGAAGAAGCCAATACGTACAGATATCTTGGTATAATCTTTTCCAGGACGTTATCAGATTTGACGCATGTTAATGAGTATCTAGGTCCTAAATTAAGGAAATTAAGAGGGTACATCACAAGCATTCTTGCAAACCATGATGATATTAATAGGATAGCTTTTGGAAACACTTTATACAGACACGTCGCGTTGCCGTCACTATTACATGGATGTGGTATTTGGATGGAGAATATACGCACTAGTAAAAAAAAACTGTTACAGTCATTTCAGTACAAATTGGCTTGTTCAATTCTACGGATAAAGGCTAGCCCTGCATACCTTGCAACCATTGGCGATCTAGGCTGGTTGCCGTTGTCACTTGAGGCCGATAAGCGTAGAATCAAATATTTCAATTACCTGAAACACATAACTGGTAGCCAGAGATTGTGTAATATTGTTTTTAAGGAAATGTGTAAACGCTTCGAGCAGGGCCGGAGTTCATCATGGCCATATTGCGATGAGATCAAAAACATCCTAAATTACGGTGGAATGGATTGGGCATTTTACTCCGAGAATGGTGACTGGTTGTCCGGATTTAGTCATTTGCAGACCTAAGCATGGAAACTAGATTTTTTCAACCAATTAGACGAATTTCCCACTCTTGATTTGTACAAAACGTTCAAAACTGACATATCATTGGAAAATTAAATGTTTAACATAAGAGATTTTAATGGCGTCAGAAATAAATTTAGGGCACGAACTGCTACACTAGGTCTCAATAACGACCAAGAAAGGTGGGGGTGTCCGTGATAGTTCATGTGATTTAAGTGGTTCACACAGGGAAGACATTTTCCGTGTATTTTTCTCATGTTCTACTTCTGCAGATGTTCGGTCTGATCTATTTTATAAAATTGAAGCGCAGTTATTGGCGAATGGTCTTAGTTTCTTATGGGAAGAGTTTATGGCCTCTTCATTAATTAACAAAATGAAATTTTTAATTAGTGATGTTGCGAAGTCACACAGCAAATGTGCATTTCAGATATTTGACGACTGTATCGGACAATTTCTCAATTTAGCCCTCAGTCGCCGTAGATCAACCTTAGAAGTGGAAGACCATCTGGGACCCACATCGTAGAAGCTCCATTTTTCTATTTCATATGCCTGGTGGTTCTTTAGTATGTTCATAAATCTGTATACTTTTTTTAGATTGTATGGCTGTACAGATGTAATGGATGCGCCACTGTTGATACCCCGACAGTGGCGCCCCCGATGTAAATGGGGTTTATCTTGCACGAATAAATAGTAATAATAATGTGAAATGAAATGTGTTTGTTGTCTGTTTTGTATCATACTTTATTATAATTCGATTTTCTTCTCAAATAAATGCAACATGTGGTGAAAGCAACTCATTATGGTAAACACAGTGCGTCCCAGCTGAGCAGACCCAGATAAGAACTGTATAATGGTCATAGTTTGTTTACACACAAGCGTCAGCTCTGTACGTTGGTCATTGCACAACTCTGAAATACTAGTAGTATCCGGTTTCGTCATTTGGGAGAGTGTAATGACCGGTGACAGTGGGAATATGTGTCAAACTCTCTCGTGTGTGTGTGTGTGTGTGTGTGTGTGTGTGTGTGTGTGTGTTCAGACTTTTGTGAGTGTTTTTCAGTTCTACAGAAAGAATTATACGGAGGGTGTGAATACAGCAAACCTACCGTTTGGTCAGGTTGGAAGTCTGACCTCGAGGTCAAAGGGCACTGATCTGTGTGGACACTGCAGGCGTGTTTTGTAAACAAAGCCATGTGGTAAACTGCCAACTCTTCTTTCTTTCTTTCTTTCTTTCTTTCTTTCTTTCTTTCTTTCTTTCTTTCTTTCTTTCTTTCGCTCTTTCGCAAATTTTTAGGTTATCTACTAACTTTGCCTGAAGTGATGTCATTTTTCGTATTTTTCCCTGTGCTAAATGCAGCCCTTGATAGGCCTATGTAAAGTTGGGCTATACAGATATGAAGCTATGATTAATTTATGGAGATAAAGTCATGTTCTATGTCTTATTCATCTTAATGGTGCAATCCTTAATCCCACACTAATGCAAATGATGACATTACATGGTACCATACTGATAGGTGGGCGGTTCGTCAGAACCCTTTGACCGCCCCCCCCCCCCCAGCCCTTGAGGCACTAGAAATATTGAAGAGGACAACCTTTGCATGATTAAAATCATGTGAAGGTTGTTCTTTTCGTTCGCCATCTGGTCCACTGAATGTTGTTTGACCCTCCATTTATACGACGAACGATGGTTTAAACATTTGATGATACGAGGTAAAAAGATTCCAGTCCCTTTAGGGTAGTGGTCAAAGCCCAAAAGTACTCGGGTACCCCTCCCCATGGTAGAACAAGACACAACCTATTTTTTATTGAAGATTGGTTTGTGAGACATAAGAAAATGATGATTGTGGTAATTTATTTTAGTGACAGGTGTATCTTATCACCATTTATAATGAAGAATCACTCTAAAAATCAATAAATACTCACTTTGCTTGTTTTTTTGCATAAAATCAGCAATATATGCTGAAACTTGATGACATTAGGCTTATATTAAAGAAAACTTATGTGAAAAAGTAAAAAAATAATGATACTAGACATTTAGGAACTTAAAGATGGGAAAAAATGAAGAAAACTGCACAATTATGCAAATATATTTTTGATTTTGACATTTTTATCTCCCAAAAATATGTCAAAAAACTTACAATTCTTGTCCAATATTGCATTTTTATACACCAAAAATTACCTTAGCCATAAGGCTACGAGGTTACATGGAAATTATTATCCCAAGTTTCTCAAAATTTTATAAGCACCAAAAAGTATTACCCCTACCCCCTTATTTTTGAAAATAAGAAAAAAAACACTGCTTGGTCGCTATAGGACGCTATTCTTCAATTGATAATACTTCCTCATTGATAAAATTAAAACTTGACACAAGAACAAACTTATTAATCCAATGCAAGTGAATTTAATGTCACCTTCTTTTAAAATTTTGAGTTTGGATATGGAATGAAGATCAAACCTACTATTTCGTCCAAAACACTGATAAATTTTCTATCACAATTTTGCAGTTAAAAACCTTATATCAGAATTTGCCTGTACTTTGATAATAAGGAAAATGACTCTGTGTTACAGAAATTATCAACATACTAGTATTTGGCAATTTTTGAGGAAAAAAAGAACTTGTCACATAGTCCACCATCTCCAAATAGCTTGCCAATGCTGGCAATGAATGCCATATACTAACACACATTCACTACCCACTTTTTTCCCAGGACTCATCATGGTACCATCATTTGTGAATTTATCCATATCCCATGATCTATCATAACCTTAGGAGATGGAAGCATAGTACATGGAACTTACCCAAACACTGGCACAGTTTATATCTGCCTGTTTGTCTGTTTGTATTTGATGATACAGGGCTGTTATACATGATTTGCAACCAAAGCATAAAATTAATCACCTACTGGAACTTACTTTCTCAACTGTGCGATGTTGCACCCGACACCACTGGGCTTTGAAGAGCCCGGTGGTATCGGGTGCAGCGTCGCACAGTTGAGAAAGTAAGTTCCAGTATGTGATTTATTATGTCTGGGTGCCAACCCAGACATTTTGTTTTTCCAAGAATTCTTTCTTTCTTTCTTTCTTTCTTTCTTTCTTTACGACCAGATTTGTCCGGAGTTTTGCTCAGACCCTACTATTTCGAAAACCACCAAACTTGCCATGGTGACTGACCTATCAGTGAAATTAGGCCCCTGACTTGGAATAGTCATGATGATTAAAGTTATGCAAATGAGGAGCAATTTAAATCTTAAAAGCTCCATATCATCTAAACTTTTGGAGATAAACAGAAAGTTCTAACTTACACATATAGGTTTGAGACAACTGGCAAATCCAATAGCATGCAAACAAAAGTTGGGGAATTTTAATGTATGCTAAATTCAGTGAATTTCCCAACAATCCACATTTTGACTAGGGCTTCTGCTGTACTGCATATTATAAGCCTCCATGGTGCTAGGCAACCATTTTGCATTCATGATACTTGAACCTGTCTCATGGCATTACGTGGGTTTATAAGTTATTTTGGAAGGAACAGACTGCAACATGATTTGTTTACATTTTTTGCGGGCTGAATTAGTAGCGTAACAGCTTCATAGGCAGCCTTCTGGCCATGCCTGCTGGGTTTATGGTTTGAAAGGTTTGGGTCTTATGGCAAATGGGAAATAGGAGTGGGGTGTGGTGGGGTGGGGGAACTCCCAACCACTGTGTGATGAAGTTCTCAATAAAATACAGAGAATCTCTTTCTGCTTATGCAAGAAACATTTCTGATCCATGTTCACACTAATGCTGGGCAGAGCTGTAAGTGCATCATGGCTGAGACTGACCAGTTAGAGTTTGCATGCATGAGGCCAGGAGCCTGCTAGGCTTATCAGTCCAAAGGGATCAAACGTTTGGAATTCTAGGCAGAACAAGCCAGAGTGTACCCTCTGTTAAAAATAGATTACATACAGAGCTGAGTTTGCTGGACCGATCAAAGTCTGACTTATAGTCCTCAGTGACTGTTTTCACATTTTGGTGAATTTTGAAAAAGTGTGCGAATTTGTGTCATCTCAATGGACACTTTCGTGTCTTTGTTTTCTTGTAACTAGTGAGATGAACCCTGTTCTTCATAGCCAATACTGAGTCAGTATAGTGCATGTCTCAGTTCACAGGTACAAGTAACTGTGGTTTTGTGACAGCATCTGTTAAAATTTGCTTAGGTAATAAAGGAACAAACACAGTTTTGTATTGCATGTATATACATCCCTCTGTATTATTATATGTGTACACTGTACATGCACATATACTCATCAATACTGCCCAGAAGGGCTGACCCTCTCAGGTATGGGCACTTTTCTCTGGTCGTGAAGGCGCCCACTGTAGAGAGGTTTCACTGTACAGTGGTACCTGCAATTTAAGATCACCCCTAATGCCAGATAAAAGTGGTCACATAGGAGAGGTTGTCTTTCATCTCAGATAAATTAACAAAAAATAAAAAGCCAATGTCTTTCTTTCTGACCAAGTTGGTCCAGAGTTTTTTTCAGACACTATTGGAAAAAATTCACCAAGCTTGCCATGGTGACTGACATAACCAGCAAAAGTGTGCATCTCATTTGGAATAGTCATGATGTTTAAAATTATGCAAATTTTAGAGGCAACAAAAATTTTAAAAGCGCCATACCTTCCAAACTATTGCAGATGGACTCAAAATTTCAATGTGCATATATACCTTTGTGACACTTGCCACTATAATGGACAGTATAGTTATAGAATTTCAAATTATGCTAATAAGGGGCATTGAAAATTTTAAAAGTTGAGAATCTCCAAAACTATTGTTCATAAAGATGTCATTCCAACTTCAATTTGTAGGATTGTGGCAAAGCCGCATCCAATGAAACATGAACCAAAGTTGTAGGATTTTAATTTATGCAAATTAGGTGAATATGCAAAATGTAAATTTTTAACAGCTTCAAATCTATCATAGAGGTGCCATTTCTACTTCAATTTATGGGTTTGTGGCATAACCCCATCCAATGAACAATAAACCAAAGTTCTTCTAGGCTTATGATTCATGTAAATTAGACAAATACACAAAATTAGAATGTTGAATAGGTTCAAAACTACTATAGATACTAGTTTCATTCAAACTTCACTTTATAAGTTTGGGACATGGCCTCATCCATTGAACCAAGAACCAAGGCTGAGCATTTTAATTTATGAAAATTAAGCTACTACACGAAATTTAGATTATGTTGAACGATGGTTCTCATTTTGAAGGCACCCAGATAGATTTGCTGTGACGCAAATCTTCTTTTCTAGTTTTATGCTTTATTTGACAACTACTGGATGACTGAAAACATACATTGTTATGATTTGCAACCATTACCTGTTCACTTTTGATTGTATAGTTAGATTATGGCAGTTCTGGTAAAAAAAATTACCATTTTAGACCTGCCAGAAAATAAGGGGGTGGGGTAACTCTTTTCTCTCCAATTTAAATTCTGAGAAAGGTGAGGCTATACTTAGCATATTGCCTTTTAGCTCGACAATTAGGGTAATTTTTGGTGCATTAAATGTTTTCCTAGAGCAAGGACTTCGAGCACTGTGTAACACTTTATGCACCGTAGAATATCGAACCTGAAGGAATTTTTGCACTAATTTGCCCAAATTTGGTATTTTTCAACATTTTATGACAACAAAACCATGCAAACATCATTTGTACAGTGCTTGCCATATTATTTCAGATACTATGAGTCATATTTGGTATGTTTCTTGAATTTATTTTTGAAGTTATGCTCAGTAGTGTCTTGTATGGAATGATAGTTAAAGTGATGACTACTATTTTCAAAGATATGGCTATAAAATACCCCTGTCATCAAATTAAAAGACCACAACCATCATAATCCAATGCAGAATATGCCAATCTTTAATGAAAAATGGGTTGTTATTTGTTCTACCATAGGGAGGGGTATATCCTTAAATAAGCCACTTTTTTTAGGCTTGGCCACTAGTCTACTTATGGGCCTACAACGCCTGTTAGTACTGTCAGGGACAAAGAAATCTTAATCTCAGTCCCCATTATTTAACTGACAGAGCGATGGATATTTTCTTAACCTTGTAGGCCTAGGGCCTAAAGTCAGAGGAAAAATAACTTGGGCCTCTATTCGTGGAAAATATTGAAAGCATGATTTAGCCTGAGCTGTTTTACTCTTTTGGAAAAATTCAGCATGTGAAATATCGATCACTTTAATTCATCACAAGCAATATGACATCTGGGTGAAATGTTACTTATGAATATCATAACTTTAGTTTGTGGAATTTGCAACTTCTTTTGTGAACTGTGAAAAATACCTAGCAACTAGTAATGAAAAATGAGGTTGAACTTGAATCAAAGCAAAACAGAGCAGCTCCCTGGTTGTGAACTCTATAATGATAATAATAATAATAATAATAATAATAATAATAATAATAATAATAATAATAATAATAATAACAACAACAAAAACAACAACAACAACAATAATAATAATAATAATAATAACAAAAACAACAACAACAACAACAATAATAAGGAGAAATGATACACACAAAATCATACAGAACCAAGGATGAGAAAATCATACATAATGAGACTATACAGCATGGAATTATAAGCAATGCAGGAAAAACAAAAAAACAAAACAAAACAAAAAACAAAAAAAAAAAAAAACAAAAAAACAAAAAAAAAAAAACAAAAAAAAAAAAAAAACAAAAAAACAAAAAAAAAAAAAACAAATTAAAAGAACTATTCATAGCACCTTGTTAATAACACAGTTAAAACATGTTCATTAGACCATGGCTTGATAAAATTCTCATGTCTCAGAGTGTCCACAACCCCATCTTCCTGGCTTGTTACTGAGGTTTTAAAGTGACGCCCGGAAAATGCCATCTGAAGAGGGGAGAAGCCTAGTTGGACCACTCTGTCGACCAGCGTACCCTTAAAAACTTTGCCATTTAAAATATAATGAGCCAGCATGAAATTGAAATGATATCCTATAGTGTTATTAAAGAAGACTGTACTTGAAAAATCCGCTGAAAAAGAGAGAGCGTTTTGTCCTGCATGACAGTCTGGAGCTTAGGAATATCTTAAAATTTTCTATGAAGCTGTTCTGTCTCCATAGAAATTTGAATTCATGTTGTCATCCTGTCTTGTGCTCATGATATTGTTGTCACCATAGTCAATATAGGCTACATAACTTTAATTTAACCTTAGTCTAAGGCTTAGATTAGAATCCTGTGTACAAACGACGTAACTGTGAGGTTTCGCAATGTTGTCAACATTCCGAAAACGTGCCAAATCTTTTGCGCAGACAAAATCTTAACGCTAATGCCGACATCTTTTGTGCACGTAAATGATTTAACCATGTCGCACATTTTGGAATCCTTGCACACCGCGACGTCAGTTGGCAAGGTTTGCAATGCCCGTCATTTCCCATCATTTCTGTCAGCGCGCGAAATGACCTCCCACAAGAGGGCACTGAGCGCCAATATTGACCACGTGACAAGAACAGAAATTCAGACTCCATATTTGAGTTGAAAAGCGTCGGCTTCCTTTGTCTGCGAAACTACGGGCGACAAAGACCGAATTAATAGGACCCGTGGAGGCGGGACGGGCAGGTTTGAAGTTTTTAACATTTCTCAAATTATGGCTACGGAGGACGTTCAGACTTGTGAAAAGGAGGGAAATATTTGGGCAAACTGGTGCACATCTTTCATCCTTGGGCTGCTGAATCTGTAGTGTTAGCCTACATTGTAATGCAGCCGGTCTCAATCATGATGACTCGCCATTCGGTGCGCATAAACTTAAACAGGAGCAGTACTTTTTGGGATATGAAAATGTGTGTAGTGAGTAAGGTTTTTAAACGAACAGATAAGTTGAAAAAAGTTCAGATTATCAGCTGAGTTATGTGGTGATCACAGGTACTGCGGACCATGTACCTGTGGACGTGAAGCTGCATACATCCGGGTACTTTAAGCAGACTGCAGTCTGGCCCAATACCAGTGGCACAATGACCTGCATACGAAATGTCGAATATTTGTGGGCAAGTAGCAGTTCACGCAACCAACTCAGGCCTTGTTTACTCACATGTAAATTTGCCTACTTCAGCAGCTATATGCAAATTTAGAAAAGTTTGTTAAAACGGACCACAAGTTTTCACTTGCAAAGGGATCGTGTCCCTTGGCCTTGTCAACGTCACACAAGGGGGGGGGGGGGGTTAACAGCTATTGACGTTAATTTCGTGAAAGTGTAACAAGATATTAAGATCTGCTGAAAAAGTATAAAATGTGAATAAATCTGACCTACAAGTCTGTTTTTTATTTATACCACACAATGTTAAGTATCTGTAAGTGTAATAAAATGTTGAACATAAATAGTAGGCCTATACATGGATATGGAATAGGCTTTAATACAGTTATTACAGGCATAAAGACATCATCTTCTGGATGCATTCCAAAAAAACGCTAACGATGTAGCCTGTTTACACCTTATTGTTGGCTGTAAAAAGCAACAAAAAGATGCTATGCATGATATGGTATATGTTTTATTGTGTGATTATAAAACTTGTTCTTTTTTGTTAAATTGGTACATGTACATGCAGTCCTATTAGCCATTGATACTGGGTGAGCAATGCAAGTCAAACTTCAGAGTTCTCATGTAAACAGCCAACAGTGGTAAAAAGTGCACCATGCATTGTACACTGTCACTTTAGCGGCTTCCTCATTACCATTTCCCGGTGTTTGATGGTGGATGGAAATGTCGTGTTACGGAAATAGCCCTTTGACGCTAAGGAAAGGGGTGGGGTTGTTAAAAGGTCTAACGTCGTGTAACGTTAACTGTGACAAGGAACATGATCCCTTATTTACTGCAGTAATCATTTTGAAAAAAAAAGTATCATATCAGGTAAAGTGTACATACTTGTGTTATGGTACAGTAATACCTATCAGTTTCCCAAATTTGTGTGAATAAAACAGACCAAAGAGTGTGAAATATGTTCCAAGTGATGACTCTGCACTGTTAAGGCTTAAGCTGCAGATCAATGACTCTGGAAGTGGTTTGGTCACAGTGTTTGTCTTGTGACCTTTAATAAATTATGCATGGAGGGCCAGCCAACTGATGGGCTGTAATGAAAGGGAGGAAACAAAACTCATATCAACACAGCAACCTAATTTACCTTTGCTCATTTTTTTCTCTTGCTTTCTGTCATAAAAACAATTTGCAACGTATTCTACTGACTTTTGACTAAATTTTACAGATAAATCCAACAGTTTGTGTGGTGGAGTCCGTGTATTTATACTGCAACATGGTGATTATTATCACAAAAGTCCTATTTCTGTCAAATCGGGCAAAAAGTCCTACATTGGAGGGCCAATTTCTAACCTCAGAAATCGCATAATAAAGAGTTTTCTCCTAGATCTGTGAGGTGTTAACTTTCTATCGTTGTTCCATAGTCCGTTTACTGTTGTCTGAACAAGTTAACGTGTTGTCACGTTCCCCAATGAACAGCCCAGACCAAAATTCTGTTTCACATTGTCACTGGTACCCACCCTAGCAATTTGGCAGCCATTGTAATAGCCCAGCCTGCACCCAATTCCAAAGTGCTCTCTGATTGGCTGCAACATATTGACACATAATTTATTTTTATTCCAGCAAAAAAAAAAAAAATCAAATTTGCAGGTATGATATGAGTTTAGTTTCCTCCCTTTCAGTAAAGGCCAACATTGGACCAGCCCTCCAATCATAATTTATTAAACGTAATGAGCCCCTGTGGGTCTGGTGGTGTGGGACCTAAATGCGCAAGGCAAGGGTGAAGAGAATTGTGATTATCCAGGATGGTTGCATGAGGTGTAAATTATGATGGTACATTCACTGTAATCAGCACAAAGTCATACTTATCCTACTGCAATATATCAGACATCCATTTTATATTCAGCATCAGTGGAACAGTCTGCCATTACTGGCATTTACATGTACAGCTCTTGGCCTGTTGAGCTTCCAAACTCACTTGGGATTGCCCATCAAGCATCTGTCTCAATTATCAAAGCAGTTTTTAACCTTTTTATGAACTCTTTGACGCAATTTCCTTTGGCTTACTTGCATTTCCCGGAAATATTCACTTTTCTCAATAATTCTATCTTGTGTCGTCACATCAGCCTGTAATGGCATGCTCGTGTTTACCATTGCCTGTAAATTGAAGAAAAAGAAGTGTTCATGCAGATTTATTTATTATTAATATGTAGACCAAATCCATGAATATAATTACAGTGATCAATCAATTCGCTAGGATCAAGTAAGAAAAATTGCTATAATGCTAGATAGATAAATATGAGTTTCACTGTATAACTTGATGTACACCTCCCTCCCCCCCCCCCCCCAAAAAAAAAGAACATAGCCCAGCTCATGAAAATTTTTATCTGCAGATGACGGTTCAAAATTTCTAATTTTGCCGTGAAAGTGGGATACAAATTTTTGCATTTTTTATTGTTTGGTGTGTGTGCTTGCAGGTTAAAACAAGACGAAAACCATCATCTAAATGTAGCATTATGAAGGCAGACCAGGACCGGGTGAAAGCTTTACTGGCAGAGTCCATCACTGTGTTATGCAAGAATGGCCTCAGCTACAAGAACAGGTTTACTATCCAGGGCTTACTTGGCATTACATTAGATGATGAAGAAGTGTTTCTTATTGACATTCATGAAAAAATTGGTGAAAGCCATCCCATAGCAACATGGAGTGCCAAAGAAAGGGACTTTGATGGACAGAAACCTCAAAGAAATGTATCCGTATCAAGTTCCCCTGAGCCTCCAATCAAACGAAAAAGAAGACACTCAGAAAGTGGGAGATCTGTCTCTCCACTGTTTGACACTTCACAGTCTGACCGTAATACTGTCAGACTGAGTAACATTGAGAACAGGGTGACAGAAGGGGCTCAGGGAGATGGTGCTCACACCCCTTCCCATAAAACATTTCAACCGTTCACAGAACCACTTTCATTGTCACAACCTACAGTCATTCCAAACACAAATACATCTGTGTCTGACGGTCAGGAAGCTTCTGGTCAGACTGATTCAAGTGTGCGCCTTCCAGGTGAAGAGTGTGGCCTTGAAATGAGCGTAGATGTTCTGCGAGGTGATATAGAGCAAAGTATACAAGACTTAAATGATTTGGTGAGTCAAAGTCAGACCATAGTTACTGAAAGTAGATCACGGACAGAACGGTTACCAAAACGGCTTGACAGTGGGTCAGGTGTGAGAGTAAAAACTGAAAAACTTGATGATATTTTCATTGTGAAAGAAGAAAGCTCAGGATCAGATTCTCATGTAGCTACTGAAACAAGGCAGTCTGGACAGTTTACTTATGAAGCTGCCCAGCCTGGCTGTTCTAATTGGACTTCACAAGAGGACAGTGAATTTCAGCCAGACTTTTCAGCTGAACAGGCAGGTGATCATGAAGAAACACAAGAGGACCGCGACCGCACAGGAAAAAGTGAAGGTTGGTACTTAATGTTATATTTGATTTTGCAACACACTGGTCACACCAAAACAATATTGTCACCACAAATTGGTACTCGCATTGATGACATGTAGGGTGTATCTGTGTGTTCAAAGTGTTATGACCTCAGGACTTCACTCTTTTGTGCACAGGAATTTGGAGCACTAGGAAGTTGGCGCAATGGTTTTTTTATGTCTCCCGGTGGAAGCTGGGGGACATATTGGTTTAGTGCAGTTTCTTCCGTTTGTTGTTGTTGATGTTCAGGTTCTTCAACACTTGGTTTCCGTGCAATAAGTATTGAAGGACCTGATGGAATTTGATGAAACTTGGTAGGATTATGTATCTAGGCAAGACCTAGCTTGGGATCGTATTTGGGTGACCTTGACCTAATTTTCAAGGTCACAGGGTCACTTATGTGACATTGGTTTCCGTTCAATAAGTCATGAAGAACAGGATGAAATTTGGTGAAACTTGGTAGGATTATGTATCTAGGCAAGACCTAGGTTAAGATTGTATTTGGCTGACCATGAGCGAATTCTCAAGGTCACAGGGTCACTTATGTGAAATTGGTTTCCGTTGAATAAGTCATGAAGAACGAGATGGAATTTGATGAAACTTGGTAGGATTATGTATCTTGGCAAGACCTTGGTTGGGATTGTATTTGGATGACCTTGAGCGAATTCTCAAGGTCACGGGGTCACTTATGTGAAATTGGTTTCCGTGCGATAAGTCTTGAAGAACTTGATGGAATTTGATTAAACTTGGTAGGATTATGTATCTAGGCAAGACCTAGGTTGGGATTGTATTTGGATGACCTTGAGCAAATTCTCAAGGTCACAGGCTCACTGATGTGAAATTGGTTTCCGTTCGATAAGTCATGAAGAACGTGATGGAATTTGATGAAACTTGGTATGATTATGTATCAAGGTAAGACCAAGGTTGGGATTGTATTTGGGTGACCTTGACCTCATTTTCAAGGTCACAGGGTCATTTATGTGAAATTGGTTTCTCTGCAATAAGTCTTGAAGAACTTGATGAAAAATGGCTAGAGTAATGTATCTTGGTGAGAGTAAAATAGGATTGTAATTTTCAAGCAAACTTGGTCATTTGTAATTTGTTATCACCTTATTCAGAGAGGTAAGGTGTTCCACCGGGAGACATTTGTTTTCTGTTGGAAAATCAGTCTGTCTAGTTTTTTTTCTTTTGCTTTTGTTTTTAGCTCAGCTGAGTAACTAGTCAGCCTGAGCTTTAAAGAGGCCAATTCCTTTTTTGTCCACACA
>OZ026623.1:30299176-30599176 GCA_964020975.1 Hermodice carunculata
TGTCGCATTAGGAAACTACGTCAGTCCAAAGCTGTAAATGCACAGAATTCTGGCTCAATCTGTCATTGTCTGAATTTAAAATGGAATGGGCGCTTGCCATTTCTCCAAAAGGCTAGAATGGTACATGTTCCACGTCTCCATCGTTGACTGCCGATGATTTAAGAACTACCTTATTGACTCTCAAAGTAAAGGGTGGTTCAGTATTTTCATGATTTCCAAGACAGTACACAGAGTACTTTTATTCGTTACACCCAGCTTCAAGGATAGTGTTTTCAGCATTTAAAAATGATGACTTCTCATTTCAGTTGACACTGAAACAGGGAAAGTCATGAAAAGTCTCCGTACTTTTGTATAAGCGGTGTTTATTGGGCTCTCAACCTAAGTGCTTCTTGTGGGAAGTCCATGTATTGCTTGTATTTTCACAGACTGTCATTTTGTTACTTGTGTTAAAAGTGCACAAAAGCATGTATCCTCCTCCCCCTGGCATGCGGTTTACATTCTTGTGAAAACTGACCATCCCTCACTGAGAATAACCTTGCTTCAAATATTTCAAATTTTGGCTGGTCATTTTGTGCAGTCAGAACTTATTCTTAAATATGAGCATTGATCCACAAAAATGTTTTACAACACAAGATATACCACAGCATTTTGGAGGGGTTCATTATGAATCTCCAACAATAGGCTGAAAAGTGTGTAAATTCAATGAAAAGAAAGCACAAGATGAGTTTTTTTGGTTACCGTAGTTACTGATACTTTTTCTGCATATGGATGCACGTAACCATTTAGACTGGCTTGCTGCAGTAACTAGTGAAATGAGTGTTAAGGAGTTTTTTGTGTCTCATTTTGGTTTGTTCAGTAATGTCATATATATGCAAAACTGTGTTTCCGTTAACCCTCAAATGGGGGTAAAAGCCTAAGTACCATCCATGAAAAATTAGGCAATACAGGAAAGATTCAGTGAAGAAGGACTGAAAACCAGTGATATTAGACAAAAAATGAAATTAGACATCACTCAGTCAATCTTCTGACCTAAACCCTGGAATTTTTAGACAGGAAACATATAAACTGAATTTGAAATGGTCTGAAAATTGGGTGTGCTAAAATGGAATAACTTGTGTTTCAACTCTGTGACGCTTCATAACAAGTGTAGAAAGTTGGTTGAACACAGAACGAGAAAATGATACTTTGAGAATCAAATTTTGCTGTTGGCTGGTTAATTTTTACCATTCTGTGGTGATAAAACTAAGGATCCTTAATTTAAATCATATAAGGTCCAGGTTCAGAATTTCGCAAAATTTTGAGAGAATCTATTTGGATTTTTGTAAATTGGTTTTCTTTCTAAAGAAAGAAGTTAAGGAGAATTTTTACGAGAATGAATTCTTGGATTCTTGCCGAAATTCTGGCCCTGAAAGTCTCAACTAGCTTTGTAAATTTAGTTCATTTTGGGTCATGAACAAAATTTTAAAATCAAACCCAGGTCAGTGAGGATGCTACCAGTCATCTTGCATTTTGAGAAAGATCTTTCCTTTACATGTTACAGAGTGGCTGAGTGACCCATTATGGTGTACTCACCTTTTGTTATGGTCTGAACACATCCATCGGATGAAATTAGGATGAACCGCCAGTCAGATACTGGTAGAAATTGGGTTTGGTTGACAGGCCAGTGCAGATTTTTGTCTGGCTGGAGTTCTAAATATTACTGTTAGTCTGTGAGTGTGTTTGTTTAGAAACTGTATTGGAAACTGAAGTTGGCTTCTGAATTTCATACTAATTTCAAGCCCTGAATCAAATTGTAATATTAAAGTCAATTAGAAAAAAGCAAATCTGGACCTGTCAGGGGAAAAGAAGATGCATCCATGGTACATGCAAAAATGATGGACAGGAGAAAGGAGAACTTCAGAAAAGATTAAAGAAAAAGCATCAGCTCTATGAAAGGTCAATCATGAACATGTGTATCATTTTTCAGTCTTGTTAGTAGTATCAACATTGATTATGTTGCTTTTGTATGCATCTGTTTCAAAACATGATTGATATTAACTCCTCACCCCTGTATGCGACCCCCCCCCCAAAAAAAAAAGTGATATATCTTGTGTCAAGGACTTACATATTTATGCCACCAACTTGTGATGTCATTGCCATAATGATGAGATGTTAACCCTTTCCCCTTGAATTAACGCGGAGTTAACAGCTTCTTTTGGCATGCGTTGGGCACTGTACTGAACATCAAACCCATGCCAAAGGAAGTTGTAGACCTAGCTCATCATATCTTGATGAGTCCCATCTACAAATTTGATCCACATTGTTTTTTTCATTAGGCCTCCTGTTGAAATAAGTCCAGAACATTAAAGCAGTCAGCAATTCGTCAACAGCTTGTTTTGGTTAGTTAAGGGGGGAAAGCGTCAATTTGGAAACGTTGATTTCCAAGTGGAATTTAAAAGAAATACATGTATGATACTGCCCCACAGCCATATAGAATCTTCAGGAGGATGTCTTCATGGAAATATGACGTTATGTGATCAGGGATGAATCTAGGAGTGGCCTGACAGTTTTTGAGCCTCTTTTCCCTATTCACATTCCAGTATTTTCAGTTTGTCGGTTAACTACCCTTAAAATTTTCTTTCTTGTAATCAATGTTTCTTCACAAAAAAAAAAAAAAAGAAAAAAGAAAAAAAAACATTGTCTGATATCAGAGAGAAAGCTTAAAGAGCTCTTCATCCTGGGTTTATCCCTGATGCATTAGAGCCTTGTTGCCATTTAAACCTTTGTGGACCAGACAGCCATTTGAACTTTCAGTGCGCTGATTCCACTGTGTGTGGATTTATTTTAACCAGTGATGAGCTATCTGGCCAGGTGATAGCAAACTGAATATATTTTAGGGCCATTGAAAATATATATATATGTAACATTTATTTCCTTGAAATGTTTGTTGGTATATTTGTAAAAAGAAAAATGTGTCTAGAAGGTTTACATAAACTTACTGTTAAACCATATAAACAAGTAAAAAAGATGGCCCAAATTGCATGCACTTTTCGGCATGCATGCATCAGCAATCAGGTTAAGGAGGTGTGATATGAGGTTGCAAGTTAAAGGCTGATGTACAAAAGCGGCTGAAGACTTGCATATTTATCATTTTAATAAGGAGCAAGTATGTTTTTCTTATGGCAGTATACACCTTTCCCGTAAATGTCATGACTGGCATGAAAACATTTGCATCTGGTGAAAAAAAAATCATACCTGAGTGTTGTTCAAGTGTAAAACACAGCAGGCAAATTGAAGAGTGGTCAGCTGCAGTCAGCTTGGATCAGGCTGGGGGTGTAAGTGCCACCTGGGCCACAACCAGGGTCCAGTGGCAGCTCCACTGATCGGGACCTAGAGCACAGAATGCTGAGAAATACAGTATTTTGAGGACATAAAAAGGACAAGATCCATCTGATGAGGAAAAACTTGGGTTTTTATTGGAATATCTTGAGTTCATTAGACTTGTCGATGAAGCAAAACAGTCTGGTGATTTTTATATGCTGGGCGTAAATGTATTAAGTGGCTGGAGCAGAAAACTGCCCAAAGCAAGATGTGGAGAGCCAAAAGTAGCAACCCCAACCACTTGTTTGTAAAATATTTGATCAAGAATTTTAAAAAATGAACACTGGATATAAAAGGTATATCTTTTCCACTTGACATGAACAATTTTAAAAAAGGGATGAGTTTGGTCTTTTTAAAAACCTAATCCTCTCCCTCAATGTGGGACTTTATAAACTGTGTTACACATGAGAAACAAAAGCCGTGAACATTGCAATCAGTGGTTGTACCTGGTCAGGCAGATTTTTTTATTACATTAAATTCCTGAAGGTAAATACAGACTTATGATGTGTTACTTGTGCCATTATATTTGTTTCCATGATCAGTATTCATTCATGAATCCAAAATGTAGATCATGTTTTGCTGAAGTGGGAAATTGGTATGGGCCATGTAACCCCCCCCCCCCCTTACAAAAAAGGGCAAAAAACCCACCTCGATCCATTTCCCATGTTCAACAACAGAAATCATACACATTTGTTTGAGAATATTAGGTACATACATGGCAGAAGTTCATGAAGCATGAAAATGGGACTGAAGTGCTTGAATGAAAGAGTAAGATATGGTGTCTTCAATATGTGTTCGTATTGAAAAAACAAAATAAATAGGAGGCAAGTATTCCTTGAGGTAAGTGAAAATTGACAATTTAGTGGAAATCTTCACTTTTCAAACATTGTACTACGTATAATTGAAAGACGTGTTCAGCTGATGCTAAGTTTTACAGTTGCACATGTATACAGAATAATGAAAAGCCTGTGGGTAAACTGAGGACAAGAACAGGAGGCCAGGGCTGCAATTTTACAAATTTTATGGTACTGGGTAATTCACTCATCTTTGAAGATGTGGGGAAATCTTCCAAACCATCATTGTAGATTTCTCATAACACAAGCCATTCCATGGAACTGGGTGTGTTTGGCTGCAATATATATATTTATATTTATGTGGTACTTTTGAGGATATGAAAGACGGAGACTACTCAAAGCTATCAATACCCTTAAAGTGAGAGATATGGAGATAATCAGATGCTCAGGGAACCTTTGATCCCAGCAGTTGATATGTAGAATCCATACTAAGCAGACAGTGACACCATAAATATTAGGCGTCACAAGTGAGGTTATGTGGTCATCATCAAAATATATTATTTGGAATACATAGGGTATATGCAAAACTGTGCCTTAAATATTCACCCATTTCAGCAGCATCTGAAAAGCACTTCAGTTTTCAAGGACAGCTGAAAGCACCTCATCTGTCACAACAGCCGCTTCTTGCTTCGGTGGGAAAAAAATGTGGAAGACTTTCTCTGATAGACCTGTTGGTGATGAATGTTACATTGCAAGTCGATTTTTGCCATACAGTATGAAATTTTGATTGTGAAACATCCCAAACACAGGTAGATTACAGAGAAAGATGCACATGGATGAAAACGTGGACATGTGTAAAGAGCTGACTCAGGCTTCCTGAATCTGCTCAATATGCATGCAAACACAATGTGTTGATACGGGCTGATGAGGAAGTAAGGGAAGCAAGAACTGTACATGAGTTTAAACGGCTTTGTACAAAACACATTTTGGAATCAAGAAAATAATCTTTGTACACTGTAGTTTGATTGCTGTGCATGACAGTACAACTCAGTACTAAACTATATTGCATTGTTTCTCCTCACTCATGTTTGTAATATTCATACACAGTGTATTCTTGCATTACTTATGTACATTCAAATTATATACTGTATACATGTATTCTACAGGCTTGTGAATCAATGTATATTATGTACCAATTTTAAAGAGGACCCTGGGGTAGATTAGCGTTCTTGGCACTAACTGGGTCACCCTCTTAAAATAAAGTTTTATATATATATATATATATATATATATATATATTTTTGTGGAGAAACTGACGGAGTCATGGAATAAAACGCCAAAAATGGAAGTCATTTGTCCACAGAATTTAATGAAAAGAAGTCAAGTTTGCTTAGTAATGTAATAAAATCAAATGAAGGAACAAATAAAGTAGAAATTGGGTATACATATTCTTTCATTCTAATGGTTAACTTCATGCATTAAACTAGTCTTATTGGCTCATTTGTAAACAAGCATGATAAGGTTTATCGAGTGCGCTGGCATTATTAATCTTGTGATCCGAAACTTTTGTGGGAACTTTTGTTTCTATAGGAAAGAGCATCATAGTGGTCATGAAAACATGTGTGAGTTAATATTGATACCATATTGTCTGTATTATTCCTGTGGGTCCTAAGTTAAGTGCTCTCCCCTTTCTAATTTTTGAGGCCCTGAAATGAATGATTGGCTGCATTTATTAATGGGTTCACACTACCTAAAATAAGCCAAATTTTTACACACAAAATTTGAATGTACCGTTCAGACAACATACCGTTTTTCCTCTATAGGAGGCCAAAATGTGATATAAGATGTAAAATTGCATATTTGGAAAAGTAATGTTATGTAATATCAGTGACCTATACTTATTTTTGTGAGGTCACCATGCCTGTAAAGCTGAAAAGATGATTTTGTAATGGGCTTCTTGTTTCAGTTTGACAGTTCTGACTGTAGCATAACCAGTGTTCAGTGCACCTCCATTTCTGGTTTTCAAGGTGGGACTGAGTTGTACATACCTGTCATGAATACTTGGTGATTGTGATAAGGATTGTCACGTTCTGCTTTAAAGAGTAGTTGTGGAATAGTTGGGAGACCTGCGTATGGGGTAAATCGCTCAGGTGGCTTATACACATGGAAACTTTAGTCTTTTTGAGATGCAGGAGGAAAACCAAGGGCACAGTTCTGGTAGCAACTTTCTTGAGTAATTGAATGCAGCTTTCCCAAAATAGTCCTAACTGACAAGTTAGCTTTCTAAATGCAGTGTGCACATGGACAGTTGATTTTCTGTTTTTCTGCCTCTCTTTCATTTAGATTAGGCCCCTGAATTTACATTACATACCTTGCAGCAGACATCACAAAAAGTGTTTTTTTGTTTGTAGGCCATTGAGGTCTGCGACTATGAGATTGTATAGGCCCGGGGTAGCTTTTTGTCAGCCCCCAAAATAAGTTATCAAATAGCTGCTAAGCAGAAAATATGACAGTCTTTTGGGCCAGCACATTAATGAAAGTTGTCAGCCCAGAATCATTTTTGTCAGCACAAACCTACAATGGAGGACATTTTCATTTCAAAGGGGAAGTTATGTTTTATCGCTCATGACTTGATATGTGCAAGGCAAGGTACAAAGACATACATCAGATACATTGGACAAACTGTCCATCAGCTGTGATTCTATCATTCAGTATATGTGTACACAAGTTCCTCTGAACATTAAGAAACCACAAATCTGCCTTTTAGGACCACATTTAGTAAGTCCCTGATTCCTATGTTTGGTCTCTCCAGAGACCCCCTGCTTTGTGTGACTACTTTTGAACCAGCTCAACACATGGTCTTGAATCCCAGAAGTTGGACTTGTGTATATTTGCTCACTGCAAAGATGTGAATGCCATTAAAAACAAGGGAGTGTTCCTGGTATTGCAGTACATCTGATTTAGAAATGGATTTCAGTAGTAGCAGTTATGAAGGTTTGGCATTTCCTGGCGTTGCCTTGAGCATATTCCATGTATGCAGCACATCAATGTGTCATGGCAGATGCAGCTGGGGGTGACACATTTTCAAGTAATATGGTTGATTACCCCCAGGCTCAGAGTCGAGGGTTTTCACTTGTGCTCCAGGATTTTTGTTCTGTTTTTGTTTTTGTGCACTTGGGGACAAGTAATAGGTTAAATCTACATGCAGTTCAAAACTTTCCTATGGGACAGTGGGACTTGGTCTAATACCCTTGCCACACTAGACAAATATCTCGGGTTCAGTCCGAGATTAACTCGAGAAACTCTGCCACACTGTAAAATTTTACCCAGGGATGATGTCGAGTTGATGTTCCAGGCAAACCCTGGATGATGAGGGTTCAATGCGAGATCTTGACTGGGGATGGGCTCCACAGGGAGTGTATCTGGTAATAGTGATGTGGCTAATGACATAAACAGCTGCCCTTTGACATCAGCTCAGGACATTCCTGACCTGTCTCGGGTTCTACCATACTGACCTACTACTGGCCAATCAGAAGGCTAGAAATCTATGGTCTAACCACTACTGCAACCTACAGTTTTTCAAAGATTAAACAGCTGAGTCCTCATAAAATTACCCCCCCCCCCCCCCCCCCACAAAACTGTATCTGATCCTGGAGAAGTAAGTGTGCAAGGATATCAATCCAGAAGGGTGACCTTCACACAACGTCCAGCTTCAATTATTATTACAGTGTTAACTCCTTTCAGAAGTGTAATTTCCATTCATTGGTACATTCAGTGGTGTCTTGACCCAGTGGGACTGTCTGAGGAGGGAGCTGATCATCCCTGGGACCAGACTGGCCTGTCGGCAGGGGTGCCTCTGATGTCCCCTGTAAGGGAACGTGTGGTCTCATTTGCCATTACACTTTTCACATCTAGCTGGTTCAACTACAGAAGCTGTGTTTGTGTAACTGGCACCCTAAAACGTGGATTTTTGGCCTCCAGTGCTTCATCTCTTTGGTATAACAACTGCTGTGTTTGAATTTTCATGAAAGAGTCAAGATCATAATTTTCTTCATGACTGCCAGTGTTTGCTTGTTGCCACTTGCACAATGTTCTGCAGAATGAGTGCTATTCTATTTTTGCAAAACATAGGAAATTAAAATTTGTTTTTATTGCCCTCGTCAAGATTGGATAGAAATGGCTGGGTTCGGTGTTGATCACCACATCAGTTTTTATTGCACTCATTACATTGAGTAGAGCATGTGGTCATGCTGTGACCATCTATGTGATCCAAGTGCAAGGCCAGATGGTAGAAGTCAGTTAGACCATTGAAAAGTGTGGTCTAACCAACCTCCTCGCTACCGCTCGGAGGTGTGTTAGACCACACTTTTCAATAGTCTAACTATAACTTAGTGTCTACAGTGTGACCACAACAACCTGAATGCAGCTGGAACCACCCCGGGAGATCAAACTGTAGTGTGGCAAGCTCTCTCGAATTAATCTGCTGCGGGTAGTTCCCGAATCAAGGTCTATCAAGGGTCTAGTGTGGCAGTAGTATTAATGGCAAGGTTTGCACTCAAAATGCATCATCATTATACATTTTTAGGATAGCGTTAAAACAGTGTCACATTTTAAGCAAAGTGTGTCTCACATGTTTTTTAACTATTCCAAAATATATATTTTAGGGGCATAAAGAGCACCTTAGGAGGCGGAAAATACTGAAACATATGCATAAAGTTAGAAATTGATGACTTTGTAATAGTATGATTTAAATTAACATCGGATTGGTGGAACAAGTATGACCAAAAACATCTTGAGTATACTCTGTAGATTACAGAGAAACATGCGAGTGGCACTCTATTACAGTGTAATAGAGTGCCACTCACATGTTTCTGACAGTAATATTTTACTGTCATTGTAATTTGAGTAAAAAAAAAAAACAAAAAAATGTGGCCGAGTATGTTTTCTTGTGGTCACCAAAAATTTAAACAACAATCCCCCCAAACCATTTTGTCACATTAAATGTAAAGGCAGGTCACATACGTGTGTTAGTTAAGTATTGTACATCAGAAATGATGTTTTGATTTATCTGGTATTAAATTTGTTGGTTTGAGAATGGAAAAAAACAATCTTTCTGTGTGTACGTATACATTAAAACTATAATGTTACTGCCCGTAATAATATGAAAATAAGATGTATATAGATTCATTAAAAAAATGATGATCAAAATGCATTAAAATACACTGTAAGTAACATTACGTCAGGAAGTAACATTTCAAAAATATGTACTGTCCCTGACAGGTATTATTTCTACTGCAGAAAATTATAAAATGGAGCCTATAATCAGATGGCCATATGTCTCAAGTCAGCAGCCATGTTATGAAAAACGTGTATTACACCACATCACTGCTCACATCTTGAAATTACTGTACATTGTCAAATCTAACATGGCTCATAAATGATAAAATCTGCTTGAAAGAGGATCACATATGTGGAAGATACAGAGATTTAAAAAGATTCTCCAAAACTAAAAAAAAACTTGTGGTTTATCAATATTGAACTTATGACGTTACATACTAAAGTAAGCTCTATCTTACTTGCAGTTGCCTGCAGAGGTACATCTAAAAATGTTTTATGGCAGCATGTTCCTGTATCGGATCAAGCATTAGCTGATCAGGATAGTGCGCAAAAAACACGAGGCATACAAATTGCAGAAGAGCTGCTTGCAATATATGCGACAGGGAAAGGATTTCATCTGAATGACCTTGATCTGGTAAACCCAATGGAACTTGGGCATATAATCAGTGAATTTTATGGCCAATTGAATGTTGGGCATGGCGAGAACAAATTAAAATATTTGGAATCTATCAGATACGGACTTCAGAAACGGTTCCTGATGTCCAGAAATATAGACATAATCCAGGACGAGCGGTTTACCAAAGCAAATTATGTCTTCGCAGCACTTCTTTTACGGACAAGCTCTGAAAGAAAAACTGTACGCCGAGAACCTATCACCCATGAGGATTTAAGGAAATTATACACGTCACATATATTAGATGTGACAACACCTGCTGGACTACAAAACAAAGTGTTTGTGGATTATGTGAGGCATCTTTCTAAAGGAGGTCGCCAAAGCCTTCGCGACCTAAGGAAAGGTGATCTTGCAGTGTCAGTTGACCACCGAGGGAAGAAATATGTACATTACACATTAACATACATGGGAAATGGAAAAGAAAGATGCATGTATGCAACAGGCACCAAAACTTGCCCTGTGGTCTCCTTTGAGCAGTACGTGGCAAGGCTCCATTCTAAGTCTGATGCTTTTTGGCAGAAACCAAGACAAAGAGGATTTGATGTATTAAATGTGTGGTATGAAGCAAGCCCAATAGGAATTAATAGCTTGGATGTTAAAATGAAAGCACTCTCCAGGGCTGCACAGCTATCCAAAGAATACACTAATGACTGTCTGAAAGCAAGTTTCACCATATAAATTTTGGGTGGAAATAAAAAATAATTTTGTTCAGACACCTCGATGCAAAACTGGAGATTGTGGGCACATAACTGATGGTACGTGCCATAGGGTTGAAGTAGAAAATAAAGCATTTGTAGCAGACTGTTGAATGCAAGATGTGGAATCATTCTCCCAGCTGCATGATATACCTAGGCTCTAGACATAATACTATCAATAGTTATAGAGATATAGTACTTTTATCACCATAAACCAGTTTTGCAAATGGTTAAACTAATAAAATGTAAGATGTTTTTAGATAAAGTGAAAACCAAAATATGAACTTTGCAACCATAGTGACCTTGTGTTGGTTAGGAATGTTTCACGATTGGTGAATGTGGTTGGAAGGTTTTGGATAACATTGTGAAGTGGGCATTTCCACAAGTGGTGGGTTTACCTCATAGCTACAGTGAGTGCGCATTCACGAGTACTTTCCTCAGTAGGCATGTACTTGTACACAATGTCAAATGTAGCAGTGCAGCTAATGATCTGCATGTAGTTGCAAACTTAAAATATCTGCGTCAGTACTTATATGTGTATAAACAATCCCATGACAAGAAGGAGACTTAAATGTGTGAAGTGTTTAGTTCAGCTGACTTGCAAGGTAATTGAGCTTGCAGAATACATCTCCAATCTATAGTGAAACCTCCTTGACCGAACACCTCCATTTACTGAACTATTCCTTATTCTGAACATTTTTCTCAGTCCTAGTGGTATATTTCATTACAGTAGTCTCTTTTTTGAGCGACCACCCCCTAGCGCAGACCAAAAAGCGGTTGTAGAAAGCAGGTGGTCGTTCATTGGAGGAAGCCCACATACACGACCGCAACAGCTCAACCTAGGGCGGACTTTTCCAGGTGGTGAGGTATGCAAAATTCTGCCACCAACAGTTCATCGTTATCAATAACATGTTTTAAACAGAATTTACCATTTATTCAATTTAAGAAATGCAACCCTTAAAATCTTAATTTCAATAAAGAACTCTTTTCTAGGTGCTGAAAAATGTGTTTGGCAACTTGAAAATATTTGCCTGTCTTGAGTTTCTCATTTTCCATTATGCTCAATGGGCCTGATGCGTCGCTGAGTATGGTGCCTTTACAGCATTTTCCCACTGCCACCACGTGTTTTGGGCTCCCATTTTTACTTTGCTCTGTCCTGTGGGAAAAACAGATCAGGTCACTTCATCAGTGTTAGTTGCATACTCATGCAGGCAATCACGTGTTTAATCGGGGTTTCATGCCATTTTGATCCAGCAGAAGTTCTCGTTCATTTATAGAGTATGCTATGAAAAAATGTTTTCTGAAATGAGAATATTGAATAATTATAATTTTGTGGTGTTCTGCTTATCTGCTACGGTTAGGTAAGGTTTGGCATGCAAAAAAGCGATGACCACATGGGTCAATGATCTCTGGGAAAAATGAAGATTGTTCTGGACGTTTCCGGAGAGCTTTGGCAACCTTCGTCATGCATTTGGTTTTGAAGCATTTCAAGATGGATGATGTGTATGATTGTGAGTAGGAGCAACAAAGTTCCCATCACAAGTCAATTTATGCCAATCATTATGAAGTTTAGTTCAGAAAACAGTCCATAATATCCCAGGATATAGGGAGAGAAATATGCTGTTTGAAAATCTGTGATATCTGCTATGGAAAGGAATTCCAAATAAGGAGGGATGGATACAGATTGATCAAATCAAATACGTAAGAAAATTTACTGTTGAAAGAAATCCTTGATTGTTTGCACTTAAGTCACCTCCAAAGCATACCCAAGCTCTATATTTTGTCTACTCTGCTGGTAAAAATCATATTCTTGAAAGGCAGGGCATTGTTTCAATAAAACGCGTCTTGGGCAGGCATTAGTTGTTGATTTGTACATGACCATGGCTCTGTTTCCACTGTCATTGGAACAATTTGATTTAGTGTCATCTTTGGACACTAAACAAGGAACTATATGAGACAGCATGTTTGGTGTTGGATATTATAATGGTCCTCTGTGGAAAGTAAGTTTGAATTGTATTTGGTTGACTTCACATAATGCTCAAGGTCACAAGGTAATTTTTTCAGTTTTCTTTTCAGGACATTAACTCAGCAATTTGCGCTTGCGCTGTGATATATTGGACATGATGGTGGTTCTTTGTTAGGCCCAAGTTCAGAGGCCTATATGTTCATGAGTTGGTTTGGCATAATTTAAAGTTACAGGACCACTTTGGTCCCTGCATGCAAGGTCAGCTGAGGGCAAGACTTTCACAGTCCTGTCATATTTTTTGTTTACTTAATACGGGAGACATATACCTGCAGCAAAAGGTTGTGTTTTCTTTACTTTATGGAATAAAGAACATGTACAATATTGACAGGAAACAGAAAATTTGTTGAACTGTATAACAGTTAAAAAAAAAAAATGTTTAACAGTTAAACCCATTTTTTTTCAGTGTTAATACCTGGTGTACTATTTCAGCAACTTGCGCATGAAGCAGTTTTGCATTTTAGAAGTCTTGGAAAATAAAAAGTGTTATTAAATACATAATCTGTGTGGTATATTTTTATGCCCCTCTTCAAAGAAGGCAGGGCATATGGCTTTGCTCATGAATGTCAGTCGGACTGCAGAGAGACTTAGGTGTCTGCACCTTAACACAAAAAGTTTTTGAGGTAGGACTGTGATAGTGCCCAGTTATATACTCCAGTATACAGGCCTGGTGATGTGTGAAGGTGGTTGGTCAGGTAGGTATTGTAGTAAGTTTTGGTTTCTGCACAATATTAAGAAGTTTTTATGATAGGACCTCTGTATTGCACAGGGTTATAGTCGTTATCCAGGGCTAAGTAAAGTTTGAAGATGGGTGACCGTGACCTAAATTCAAAGGTCAGAAAGGCACTTGAATGAACTCGATTTCTGCATTGTAATATAATAATTTAAGTTATAACTTCAATATTGCACATGGTAATAATCCTCAGTTAGTGCTTGGTCAGCTTGGAAGATGGATGACCTTGACCAAATTCCCAAGGTCACCATTTAGAGTCCTATTTGTACTTGGTTTCTGCATGATAATTAAAGGTGTTTCTCACGCAGGGCTTTCATATTGTACAGGAATGAAGCGCTGTGTAAGAGCTGGATCAAGTTCTGAAATGGGAGACTTTGAGTCAATTCCAAGGTCATGGAGCCACATTACTGAATTTAGTTTCTGCTTAGTAACTGCAGAATTTTTTGAGCGAGAGCTTTTATTTTGTAGACGTTTGTGGTCTTCTATGAGACGTAGATCAACTTCAAAGAAGGTTGACATTGACCTAATTTCCATGGTCACCAGGCCACTTAAGTGAATTACATCCACTTCCCAAGGTCATGAGTGCCCCATTAAGTGCTGTCAATGGGGTAAATAGGGCAAACATAATGAAAGTAGGGGGCATCTTACAGTTTACAAACATGCCTTGTTATTGCTGATCAGTACATTATTAAGCCTGTCGCCTGATTTCTGTGGCATTGGTGTGTGGGTCAAGTGAGCACTAGACTACTGTAGCCCTTATTCACCTCCCAGAAACTGGAACCAAAATCTGGTAGGGATCAGAACTCGAAGTCTTTACAATTGTTCTGTACACTGAAGGCATGGCTTTCATACATTTTAGTAATTTACCTAATAAAATGGTTGCAGTTCTTCTGGCCATTCTGCAGATTCCATCCCAGGGATTACTCCACACTGCAGTGACAAACCCCATATGTTGTCACTGTTTTTGTGCATGGCTGATTGAATCTGTCAGCTGTGATGCTACAATGTATATGCACAACCTACCTGGGATGAATTCTGATGCAGATTCAATTTTTTGTTCTTCCAGAAAGACACAGACTGGTAACACAACCAAGAAGTGGAAATACAACTGTGGGATACCACAAGCAACAGCTTCATGAGACATTTGGACTTAAAAGTAATCATTGCCGGTCATGTGGAGTAAATTTTTCCACAGTAGCCGATCTGGTAGCACATGTCCAGTGGGTTCATCCACAAAGAAGTTCTGGTAGCCTAAGCTCAAAATTGTATACATCTGTAACAGACAATTATCCATTTTCATGTGATACCTGTGGCAAGACCTTCAAGTATAAAGACAGTGTGAAACGCCACAAGTTAATCCACACAGGAGAGCGTCCACACTGCTGTCCAATCTGTGGCAAAACATTTGCTCTCTCATTCAACTTAAGAACTCACATGAGAATTCATGACCGTT
This sequence comes from Hermodice carunculata, assembly GCA_964020975.1. Taxonomy (NCBI): domain Eukaryota; kingdom Metazoa; phylum Annelida; class Polychaeta; order Eunicida; family Amphinomidae; genus Hermodice; species Hermodice carunculata. The sequence goes on from OZ026623.1 coordinate 30,314,026, forward strand.
GAGTTTAAGTGAAAAAAAGAAAGAGGCATTTGTTCTGATCAAATTAAATGGTTTTGTTTTCTGGATTGTAGCCTGAGAAGGTTGCTGTGTATGATTCCAAATTGGCTCTTGTCGTTAACCATAGGCTAATAAATGTTCCAAGTTTGCAAAAGATCATCTCCTTGTAACCAATTTTTGTAAGAAATTTTACAACTATGTAGCTCCAATTTTACAATGTTGTAGTTCCAATTCAAGACAAATGACACGCCAGCATTGAACTTCCACATATCAATAGAATAAATATCCCAACAGAATTTTGCCTGGGTGTCCACAAATGAAATGCAAGTTTAGCTAAAACGTTCAGGTCATTTTAGTTTCTTTGTCTATAACTGCAGTATAATTTCCAGCGCCAGCCTGCACGTTACATGCTAGCCTACACGTAACATGCTTTTGTGTGGAAAGGACAGCTTTAGAGCCTACACCTGTAGGCCTGGCTGGAGGACATTTTATTGGTTTATGGGGACATATATTTAGATTTTTGTTGTTGCCAAATCACATATCTCAGATGGGGACAATACCTTAATAGGCTAAAGTTGTACCTGTAATGTAAGACCACCCACAGTCGGAGCAACATGCAATTTGGTATTGTGGTTCATCAGAAGTTACTGGTGAATGAATCAGAGAAGGATGGGGCCTCAGGGCCAGAATTTTGGGGAGAATCCGAGAATCCACTCTTTTGAAGATTGTCCTAAACTTGTCTTTCGTTAAAAAAAAAAGGAATTGACAAAAATCCAAATAGATTCTTGCAAAATGTTGCGAAATTCTGGCCCTGGGCCTAGCCTTGATATCAAGGTTCTTGGGGGAAAAAAATGTGCAGTTTCCCATGAGAGGTATTGTGGAGCATATACAGTAATCCCTGTTTCAAACACCACTCCGTTGGGAGACCACCCTCTTTGAAAGACCATGCTTGTTATGTCTTCAGTACTTTTTATGTAATTTAAACATCCTTTGAGAGACCACGTGCTTTATGTGACTGCCTTTTGGGTGGCACTAGGGGTGGTCTCTCAACGGAGGGACTACTGTACCACTTAATACATCGCAAGTCTTAAAATTGATCTCTTGTAGTCCTCAGGGCTAGTTGTTTTAGCATAAAACTTGACTTTATTCCAGTGTACAAGTTTATCCATCTATCTCAATCAGAAAACAAATTTCTTGTTCCATCAGGGTTAATGCTTTCAATTTGACTTGCCCAGATTGGATTTTGACTTGTTCTGGGCTTGAGGACATGCAAATTGTTGAGCTCTGGTCATTAGAAATGATGTGTTTGTGTTTGTGATGAGCTAGCCATTCATACATGACACATATGAAATGGACATCTTGTATGGATTAGCGTTGTACATGGAAGCAGGTCTAGTTATGAAGCATAGAAATCCCAATAATGGATAAAGCTTTGTCTGGTGGTCCCTGTCTTAAAAAGCCCTTCCCCTTTCTCATGGGAGGCCACTTCTTAGTGCAGACCATGCAGCCTTTGCATTATATTGTCTGTCTCATGAGAATCTATCGCCATAAGCCACAAAATGACATTAAGGATAGGTAAAACACCAATAACCTTTGCATGGCTGATTTTAATGGTTTTTACAAGATGAACGTCCTTTCTATTAGTTGTCAAAAATTCATGCTTTTAACTGTAGTAGAAATACCACACAGGCATCTTGGACTTTTGGTTTTCAGCCGCCAAACAGAACAGTGCCACCCGTCAATCATACTTAACAGCCTGTCGCGTGGCTGCAGGTAGGAACGGCCCATGGCAAAACGAGAGTGGTATCACGGCAATGTGAAATCAGGAGGCATGCTGAAAGTATTTTTGTGAGCAGGAAAAAGATGCAAACATGCTGACATATCATAGCCTTAGTGGTTTACATTATAGTTATCTTGCTTGTCTGCGTTCTAAGGAAGGGAGACTTGAAAATGTTCAAGAGGAGCGGGAATCGTCAGATGATGTCCCTTCAAAGGCCGTGCTGCGATGGATTACCCCAGTGGTCCTGCACACCAAAAACAGGCGGAGAAAAAACTGTCACTTTAATCAACAATACCCATGTACATAATAATATTTTATCAAACCCATGGATGAGGACATAACGTACAAATAAACACATCGCATAAGCATAAACATGAACAACAGAGAAAACACCTAAATACAGGATGAAGAGGTAGGGCGCAGAAGACCAAACCCGCCACCTGTCCACTGACCATGAGTGGCCATAGGCCGCAGCGCTGAAGCAAGGCGACACAACTTATGTTGCCAAGCTTAAGGTGACGGGGCCCTCAGGGCCGCCTCCATGACATCACATTTGAAACCCAGACTGTCGCTGTTGCTGTTTGGCAGATCGCTGAATAATGTTTTCCATACTTCAGAAGCTCTTGTATTCATGGGATTGGCCAAGAATTGATTGACGTCTCCAAATGTTAAGGGACGATGTTGACTAAGTTTTGTATCAGCTCAACTTGAGCAAATAATATTGTTTAGAGGCAAATGATCAACATCAAAGGCCTTTGAAGATTGTTTTCTTAGAAAGGATTATAGGCCGAGAACCCCACCTAAGAATGGTTATTCCAAGAAAACAGCTGGGCCAAATTTAATCCCCTAACAGCTTTTGATTCTGTAATGTCTGAATCGCAGAAACGAATCAGCGATTTTAAAAATTTTCCTTCATTTTTTTCTGTGAAATGAAGATAATGACCCTCCTGAAAATCAAAAGGAAAATGGAAACGTCAAACTTTGAGGATGGATAACAGAAAAAAGAAACAAAACATACAAAAATTGCAGGATAGTTTTTTGTTGCCAGTATGTAAGGATTAAAATGGAAATGTATTATGATTTTACCACAGATAATTAGCGACTTATATGAACATTTATGTGGTGGATGCTTTGCAGTCAACTTTCAATTGTTTATTCAACAATTAACATCACAGACACCCAAATACGGGACATATAAATTCTTTGGAGCATGACCATTATACACGTATATGATATGTTATCCTGACGCAAATACATTGTGAGCTAGGATTGACTTAGGTGGGATTTATATTTGGTGTCTTACCTGTCATTAACAATGCATGTAAGGTGATGGTACATACATATGTACAAGAGCTGTACTTGTGTTACCCAAACAAAAATTACTGTTTCCTATATATATATATATATATATATATATATATATATGTATATATATGTATATATATATATGTATATATATGTATATATATGTATATATATATATATATATATATATATATATATATATATATATATATATATATATATACATGTACTGTGCAATGAGGTGATGGTCTGAAGAAAAATGTGGAAAGGTATTACCAGGCAAGTGAGACCTCAATGACACCACTGAATTCAGCAGATTTTAGACAAGCTGAAATCAAATTCAAAACTACTTTTGAGTAAAAAAAATGAAACTTTACCTTTCCAAATGAATATATGAATAAATGTAGACTGTTTACATACTGAAAAGTGTCAGAGACACCAGCTTAAGGGTTTATTTCCAAATTTGATGTATTTACAATACCTCGCAGATTTACTTTCAGTGGAGAAGATGACTTGCCACTCACATGCTTGTATCAGTGTCTGGATATTTTTATTAAGTGGCCTACATCTGATCAAGGTTTTTATCAATAACATGCTTACTTTTGGGGACTGTGAAGCGTTCAATGTTAAAACCAGGTGTCACAAAATTGATGTGTGTTCAATATGATTCTGATATTGTTCAGTATAAATGATTAGATATAGAATGTACAACATTTTGAATCTTAAAATGAGAAAAAGTGGGGAAAAAACAATTTGGAATTCTGGTCTTCCAAAAAATCAATGACTGCAAACTTAGTGTGGAAGAGGAAATACTGCAATGACATATGGTACAGAGCAGGTGAGGGGTGTGGAAGAGGAAATACTGCAATGCTATATGGTACAGAGGAGCAGAAGGGTGGGGAAGAGAAAATACTGCAGTGCCATATGGTACAGAGCAACAGAGGGGTGTGGAAGAGGAAATACTGCAATGCCATATGGTTCCAAGCAGCAGAGGGGTGGGGAAGGAGAAATACTGCAATGCCATATGGTACAGAGCAGCAGAGGGATGGGGAACAGGAAACATTGCAATGCCATATGGCACAGAGCAGCAGAGGGATGGGGAACAGGAAACATTGCAATGCCATATGGTACAGAGCAGCAGAGGGGTGGGGAAGAGGAAACACTGCAATGCCATAAGGTACAGAGCAGCAAAGGGTGGCAGTAAGATTGACATTTCAGTAAGCTTATTCTCAAAGGGCCGCAAACATGGGTCATGTAAGCTCCAGTACAGTTTAATTTGATGTCCTGCGTCCTTTTTCTTGCAAATATGTGTCAAGCATTCAAATGTAAAAGAAGTATTAAGCATCGCAAGTTAACTCACACAGAAGAAAAGACGTGGTCACACCACTGCCCAACATGTTGGTAAACCATTTTGCTTTCTTGAAGTTAAAAACCCTTGTGAAATTCATAATCGCAAAGAAAAAATAGGTCAAAACCGAGGAAAGGTACCACCAACCACCATTTACAATACAGATCTATGTGCACAAAGAAGACAGGTGTTAATTCTGGACAGAAATGTAAGCAAGACCACAAGACATCCATATTTGATGATTGCTGTACATACAAGATCATTCACATGCATTATATAGAGTTTATGTTCATTGTTAGTAATTTTAGGATGGAGTTTCAGCAGTTAAAGCTATGAATGTCATCAGAGGATAATGGAGTATGATTAATTGCTTTTTTTCTGTCATTTTGATGAGGATAACATGAGAAAGGCGAGAAAGTTTGCTTTGATGGTGTGCTGGATTTGAATCTTCTACAAGTTCCCAGTCTCTGAAGCCTGGTCATCACTTATTACAGTTTATTGAAAATTGTTCCAAGTTACTTGAACTAGTGCTTGGATGTGGCCTAATTCTCTGACTCATAAAAACACAAAATGTTATCATTTTGTTCTTCCAGAAAAATACAGACTGCTACCTTGGTCAAGAAGTGGGAGTTGTGTGATACCGTATCATAAGCAACAGCACTGTCGAACAGTTGGATTGACTCCTCAGATTGTTCATACACAGAGAGCCATGAACATGGGGTACTCTGGTTCAAGGCTGTACAGAACTAAATGGGATGTACATCCCTTTTCATGTGAAACATGTGGCAAAACATTCAAATGTAAAAATAGTATAAAACGTCACAAATTGACCCATACGGGAGAAAGACCACATCATTGCCCAACATGTGGGAAGAAGTTTGCTCTCTCCTTCAATTTAAAATCTCACATGAAAATTCATAATCGTTGACAAAGTTCAGTCAAGAGGAAGGGAAAGGTAGCCCTGATGGGGCAAAGCAGTCTTACCCTTAAACACAGGGACCACTGGTGCCCTTACCTGATAAGCAAATGCTAATGTTTCATTCATGTGGCAAAAAAAGATTGCAAGTGGCTCATTTCAACATGAAACGTATAAGAATTAGGTAGAATTTTGCATCAATCACTGTTTTATTTCCCCATTTGGCTTAAATTTTGGAAGGCCTGGATCTGTCCCTGATCCTATGCATATAGTGTTTCATCTTTATGACCCCCTTATAACGTAAGGTTGCATACTTGACACAGTGGGTTAAGTGGCTCCTACACAAGTACTAGTTGGGCATTGTTAATCATCAAAGGTAGTTTTGCAGTGACACCATTTTGTGAACCAAACCACCAGCATTACAAATAAGGAGCATCTATAGCATGGATTCTTGCATCTTGATAAACTCACCTTCCGATCAAGTTGTGCCACACTGAACTGCATATTTCCAGACCAGTGTTGACTCTTGGCTTCTCAGGTAAAGGGGCCACCGGCCATAATTTATCTGGTCAGGTGAGCCTAATTAGAGGTCAAGGAAGTGTTTTGAGGGCTTGACTATGTTAATCAATTTAGGAAATTTGAGCTCTGTAAACAGCGCTTGCTGGTGAATCAGACAAAGTCAATTTAGTAAACTGTGCATTCTAGTGAATTAAACTGTACAACATATAGTACCATTACAGTCAGGAATAGCAACATTGATGACACAGCGCATGTTGCTACAGGAGTGAAATGGGCCCACTGGTCTTTTTAAACTTGAACTCAATTTTTCGAAGCATGTTTCAAATTTCCCCATGCTTCTTCGAAGAATAAAACACGGCCAGAGTTTGGTGCAATAATTATTTAGGTTGGGTTTATCAGTTCGCTTCCATAATACTTACTAATTTTAGAGAAGGTAGGCTTCAGTTAAAAAGTATTTAAGATGTGCAATACCACAAAGAGATGATAAATGCAGAATACTAAGCATTATATTTAAAGTACTTTTTGGCAGAAATATTGGGATTCTTTAACTCATTCCATACCAATCACTCATTTTTCTATATATTTACCTAGATTTAAGACGACAAATGCATTTTTAAATTCTTAGTGAAAAGAGCTTTCGTTCAAGTACCAACATGCCTATAGCCGTAAGTCAGTGGTTCTGGCACTGCCTGGCAAGTCATGCTGCAGCTGCCCTTGCCAGGCAGTGCCAGAACCACTGACCAAGTCCTGTGACCATAGTATGGAATGAGTTAAAAAGTATTTAAGCTGTTCAATACCACAAAGAGATGATAAATGCAGAATACTGAGCATTATGTTTATATTACTTTTTGGCAGAAATATTGGGATTCTGCTGAGAGTAGTTGGTAGGAAGCATTGCTTTTAGTTGGGTGTCCACGAAAGTGTAGAGTTCTATTAACATGTCTTGATGTTGCAGTTTGTGGTTACATGGATGCCTGGGTGCCATGGCAACTGCAGGAGATCATTTTGTATCAAGTGTAGGGTGCCAAGGACCTTCATACTCAATCTGAGATTCTCATGGAAATGTTTAAAAATTGTGTGCTTTGTCAAACTATATGCCATATAGGGAAGGCAAATAAAATATAAATATGTATATCGAGAGCAGAAATTTCTGCCAAAAGCTAGTTGCCATGGCAACAACACTACCACATGCTTTATTGCAGTAAGTTTCATACCCTAAACTTAGCTTTTGTAGAAGTAAAATTTTGGGTCATTATTCAAATCCACAGTACATTTCACAGCTGACAGCAATGAGTCATTTTGAGGTATACTTTAAAATTTTTTACAAAAACAACCCTGAAGGCTGTATAAGCAATCGTTAATGGGGAGCAGCAAGGGAAGAGGATACAGTGCAGTTTATTGATAATCCTCCATTCTGATGTTCTATTGTAGCCTAGATCTAGGAACGTCCTAAAACACAACAAATGTGCCTAAATGAAGGGTGTTGAATTTCATTGATTTCGATAGACTGCATAAATATTTTCAAGATGGTGCAGTGATGTATTAGAAGAAAAATATTCCAAAGTACAGCAACTACAATGGTACCTGCTCTAAAGACTATCTGAAATGAGAGACCACATACCTTTTCAGCTCTGCTGACCAAGGTCGCAGAGCTTAGATATATAAAGCAATCACTCATGTCTGGCCGGGCTTCCAGTAGTCAATCTGCTAACTTTTTGCCTGTGAGTGTGATACAGTACATAGTTTTGAAGATTGCCCCATATAAGTTTCAGGACTTATCAAGTGTATTAAAATCTAGATCAGGCGTGGTATTAGTGGTGCCACCTGCAGTATTATGTCATATATGGGTCAAAATATGAAGATATTGTGACTGTTCAAGCATCCTTAATGTTTGATAGATCTTCATGAATTAAAACGGGATAGGGGAGGAGGTCTAAGTCTAAGATGCTTATGGTACTCTTGGTGCCACCTATAATTTGATGGAAACTATGACCCAAAATGTATTTTAGAAGATAAAATTCTGTATCTTAAAAAGTAAGTGGATAAGACTTGCCAAATTATTTGATATATAGACCCTGTCCAATGCTAGAATGTTATACAATATCAGTGACCTTTATCTACTTTTGTTGGGTCACCTGAGGCCCATTAAAGTTAAAAGAGGTAATTTTGCAATGGCTGGGTGTTTGGACAGCAGTGGCAAAGAGAATTGAGCCTCCCTAAATACCAGTCCAAATGTGAAAATCTTGTGACTTGTCCAGTTTCCTTGATTTTATAGATCTTCAGGACGTTTAGTGGGATTGTAGAAGAGGTCAAAATCTCTGTTGCTTATGATGCTGGCAGTGTCACCTATAATTTGACGGAAATTAAGAGTTATAATGACTTGAAAAGATACAAAATTGCATATATCAAAAATTAATTGAGTTAGACATGCAATATTTATAGGAATATTATAGGTCATGTCCAATGCTAATAATGTTATATAAGATCAGTGACCTTGACCTTGTTTAGTAAAGTCACCAGACCTGTTTAGTTGGAAGAGGTGATTTTGTTATGATGGTGTAGTTTGGACATCAGTGGAAAAGAGAATTGAGCTTCCAGGTCAAAATTGCACTTGAGTACATTGTATATATATCCCTACTTAGTGACCTACTTTTTGGTTACTATGACCCAATGATTGTGTGACCCTGACCTATTTTCAAGGTCATTAAACTTTTAAGAAAATGACATTTAATTCAGTATCTTCATAAAGAATAACGAAGTGATGCCAAAGGTACCGCAAATGTGTATCATGTGAGAAGTTCTGGATTTAATTCATTTCAGAAAATGATTTTTTAGTGATGGCGGTCAGCAGAGCCCTAGGCCCATGGGCCTCTTATGAGAACCTTTCAATGCAACCTCTTAACCTGATAAATTTACTTGTATTTTAGAATCAGCTGCAGTGTGATACCACATTATATGGGAAGCATAGGTAGTTGTAAACAGCAGGTTCTGCCGTGTCAGAATATTCGCCTGACATTGTGGTAAAAGTCCAGCTTGGATTATACTTGTATTGTGTTTGTATCATCGGGCTGGTTTACTGTAAAAAGACAGCATGCTCTGAATTGCACAAAATGGAAAATAAACATGCGAGAGGTGGAAAGAATTGTTTCATTTTTACTTTTACCCCATCAGCATACTGGGTGAGTGGTACGTTAATCATGTGTGTGTTGTCTCCAGTTTTATAGGAAGACAAGTCCAGCACAGCTGCAAAAACTAGAGGGAATGGCACTGCTCCCTGGTCTCAATGACATGGAAATTGCAAAGCATGGGATTCAGCATTTTATGTGGGGTTTTTTTTGGAAATTCATCGAGAATCTACATATCAGTAAACATGTCAGAATACTGTGTCAACACACCTGTTTAAACTCCCTGTAAAGATAAGCAACAATTCCTGTGATTGAGCCATGGCTTCCTGTGATTTATATTAGAAATGTCCAGTCTGCATGCATCCTGTAAATGTATGAATGTTGCAGCTAACTTGTCTCCAAATGTATTGTTAAGTATGTGCAGCATGGCTATATTTCAAGTGGAGTTGGTCAAGGTGGGGCTTCTTTGGGTGGCCCAGTATGTGGTTGAGGACATTGGTTGCATGAATAATAAACCAATTCATAGGACTCAGGTTTATTTGGTTCACTTCGGGTAGCGCACCCTGCTTTGTTTATATTTTGTGCTCGACCACGCTGGCCCGACTACACGTGGAAGCATTAGACAGTAAAACTCAGGATGTGCTTGGATTTAATGAAAAATCAAACCGTCAGCAAACTATAAATGCATGTTTGACCACTCATGTGACATTTTAGGTAAAAAGATTTGCACTGTTCAACACAATCCATGCTGTGATCACAGCTGTGGCATCCGTTGTAAACATATGACGGCATGGGCCCGACTCGGCTACTTGCTGATTGGACAATCAGGCCAACAGTGGAATGCATAATGAATTACGGTCTGGAAAAGTGCAGAACAACTCTGTATGACCGGGTCTATTATGAGAAAAATGACTCCATGTCACATTTTGGTGGGGTTAAAGGCAAAGCAGATCACCAAAAATAGATTGATAAAAATGGACCACTTTTCAAGAAAGAGGTCTAACAGTAGCATTCTTAAAGCCTGTGACATCACTCCTTAAGGCGAGTGATGTCATGCCCATGTACTGTCTATCAAATTGCTAAGGCAGTGAGCCCCTTCGAAGTCTATTCCTTTGCCTTTGGTGTTTGTGTTGTTGATAAGCTTAAGACAATTATCTTAGTGGGAAGCTGCAGTAGCACAATGGTAGGCTACATGGCAATCAAGGAAATGATAACAGTGGCCTTGGATATAAGCTAGTTTACCACTAGATGGCAATAAGTAAATTAATCAGTAATGCCTTTAACTGTGTTTTATTCAAATACAAGGCTTGGTTTAATGGTCATAAGATAGACAATTTACTTATTTTCTCCAAACAATAGAAAATGGTGCTACTTAAAGTTCTTTGAAAATGTTGTGACATACTAACCTGTTTGGTTTGCTGGGAAACTCCTCTGAGACAGACGATGTTTATAATGTAGGATTAAGAAATTTGTAGCAGTGGTTGATGTTTTTCTTCGGAGAACTGTGCATATAATATACTGACAAGATTCCAGGATTGCTGGTGGAAGGATTCTGTTCAGAGCCAATCAGAAGGCCTGGCCTATCATGGAAATTCGAATGACAAGACAAGTCAACATTTAGCACAGCGCCATCTGCTTTATGTGACCACATTTGGACCTGCCCAAGCCAAGGGCAAGGGGGCCTTTATGTTCTGTACAAAAGTTTTAAGCCCTCCAGTCATGGAATAGGGGACTTGAACTAAATGTGTCAGGACTTACAAAGGACGTGGCTTATTGAGGATTGAGGACGTGTGTTGCAAAGGTAGATCTTTAGGTCTGTAACGCGAGTGACAAGCAGCAATGGATCTTGGCATTTACGTATCTTGGCCATCAATCACTGGGTGACAGAAAAGCACAACTGCATGCTGGCAGACCTATATATAACAATATGCAGGTTGCCTGCAGGGTCATCCTCATTGTTAGTCATTACTCAGGGTATGAAACCCCCCAAAAACACAAATGTGCAAGGTTAAAAATTAATATCTGAGTAAAGCTAGATTTCTTAGTCATGTGTAGGTCATTGATATTGACACACCATCAGCTCAAAGTTCAGCTCAGATCAGCATTACTACTTCGTAGGACAGGGATGTGTCACACCCAAAAAAAATTGGGTCACTGTGACCTTGGCGTTTTTTAGGTTCTTTCAAGGTCAAACGCGACCATTCCAATTGAAAGCACAAGTATCATTGTCTATTCATGTTTAATAGTAACCGGGCTCCCAAAATGCACCACTTACCAACTATCTTTAAACCAATGTTATGGCTATGACCTTGAATTGACCTTTTAATATCAATATTAACAACACCAAAGGACATTCCAGATGTATAGTGTCAGTAATGTTTAATGATAACTATGCACGGACTTAGGATTCACCATTTCCAGCATGGCCAGTCCGTAACCGATTTCACATACGTAAGGCTGTAACCTTGAAATAAGGTGAGGTTGACCCAAATAATATCCCAATCTTGGCTTCACCTGCATACATTATCATAAGATTTCACAAGTTTTTTTTTTTTTCAGTAGTTTTTGCGCATAAACCAATTTCATATTAGTATAGTGAACTTTGCTCTCTATTCTGTAGTGGTGTGCTATGTAGTACTATGCAAATGATTATTTCTATTTTTTCATCTCAGCTTAGTTCAGATTAGGACTTATTTGAGGGTGAACATTTCTATGTCAGTTTTGCTTGGCCTGTTCAAACAGTCTTCTTGTTTGAAAAGAAAGAGATACTGTCTTTGGACATGAGCATGAAGTCTAACCTTTTTATGATACTTACCTTTCATATTTATATTTATTATAAACATCAAAGTACTTATTGGACACAAATAAATTTGTGTGATGTAATCTGGAGGTCCTGGTAGTTATGAAAATGCATGGTTTGATGAAGGTAACTGCCAAAACCAAGACAACACAGCGCATTGAAGTGCGGATCCAGGGATAAATGGGAGTGTCTGCTCAGTCATGTTAAACACAAAAACACAAACACAGAACTGAGTCTGTTGTGAAGTGTGGTACCAACATTAGTTTTTTGTGAATGGTGTTGTGTCCTGATGACATCCAGAAATATATTTTTTGGAATGTTCCAGACAAGCACAAGCTGCCAACATCTGATATCACGCTACTATTTGGACCAGAGGCAGAGGCGCAAGCTATGCAATTTCGGAGAATGCAGCAGATTGCCATCAAGGGACGTTTCTGTCAACAATGCAATATTTGTTTTGATACACGGGTGGACTTAAAGGTCCATGTGGATGAGGTCCATGAAGGAAGCAGATTTTCTTGCAAGGATTGTGGCAAAAAGTTTCAACATTTCTCAGGATTAAGACAACACCAGAGGATACATTCAGGTGTGAAGCCTTTTGTTTGTCACCAATGTGGGAAACCTTTCAGCCAGGAAAGTTCGCTGAAGCGACACCAAGGAACACATGAAACAGTCATCCATGAATGCAGAGTATGTTCCAAACAGTTCAATAGTCTGGGTGTATTGAAATTGCACTTGGCTTCTCATACTGAAACCAGACCATTTGTATGTCAAGTGTGTGGAAGTGCTTTCAGAGTGCAAAGCTCCCTCACTCGGCATAAGCTAACTCACACAGGGGAAAGACCTCATTGCTGTCGTTTCTGTGGGAAGAGTTTCACTCTGGCACAAACTCTGAAGACACACATGAGGACTCACATAGGTGGAAACAAACATTAAAATGCAATTTTTATCAGATGATATATATATATATATATATTCATCTAGGGCAATGACATCTAGGGAAGAAAGACACCATAAAGGCTGTTTATGCAAATTATAATGGAAATTAGGAAGGGAACAGGAGATTAGTGTAAATTATTGATGATGGTCCTTTCTGGGGTTTTATTGTAACCCAGATCCCTGAATGGCCCACAACATAATAAAGTTGACAAACAAAAACATGAGTTGAGTTCTGTAGAACATTGTTAATTGTCTGCAGAAGTATCTCCAAAACTGTGATGAGTTTAAAGACAGAAATTCCAGAAGACAAACAACTTGAGGCTATCTGTTCTATAACCCATCTTGTGAGAGACCTCTTACATTCTTGAGACCCCCATGAAGAACACCGCAGCCTGTTTCTTTGATAAATATAATTGTTTAACCCTTTCCCCCTTGAATTGACACTTGAGTCAACAACTTTCCTTGGTATGAGTTGGGCACTAAGTGCCCAACTCTTGCCAAGGAAAGTTGTTGACCTGGGGCATGCGATCTTCATAGGACTCATCTACAATTCTCAGGCAAAATTGTTTTTTCATTATTGTTAAAATTAGTTTAAAACACTGAAGCAGACGACATTTGACCACCAGCTGGTTTTGCCTGGTTTGAGGGGAACAGGGTTAAGACCACCTGCAACGTGAGACCACTGTTTGCTGGTAGCAAAGGAGTCAGACATAGCAGGCACCACTGTGTCTGAATGTTATCACCACAATGTAGTTCTAATACAACTTGGATTGTGCATACATCATCAAGCTGACTGATGTAAAAAGACCGCATGCTCTCTGTTGCACAGAAGCAAAAAAAAAAAAAAATTGCTGGAGGTGGGAAAAAATGTTCCATTTTTTTACCCCTTCAACATGCAGGGTTAGCATCATGGTCATTGTGTTGTCTTCATTTTTGAGAATGATGAATGCAGCATGGCTGCAAAAAAAAAAAAAAATACAGGAATTGGACTACCCTGTGATCCCTGTTATATGGAGATTGGCAGAGCCTGGGATTAACCACCCCCCCATCATATATGTTTTTGGAATTTCATAGGGAATCTGCCGATTAGTAAATATCGCTTCACCAATTCAAGGATTGTTTTTTGACGAGCTCTGTTAAAATACAAAAAACAAAACAAAAAAAGTAGACCTAGGCCCATCATGTGGTACTGGGAATGAAAAGACAAGTCAACGTGCTTGCAGCATGATGTGCTCTTTGTGACCACATTTGAAGCTGTCAGGACCAAAGAAAATGGGGATAAATGTTCACCAGAATAATTGAAGTGCTCACATCGCTATTGAATAGGGAGCTTGAAACAAACATGCTAGCAGTAAGGTAGAATGTGTGCTGTGAAGGACACGCTTGTTGTCAAGGTATGTCTCTAGATCTGTTATGTGAGTGGTAGGCATTGTGAAAAGTCATCCCCAGTAGGCTTTTGCTGACAAAAATGACTTTTGGACAACGCCTTTTATATATTTGTGAGCCCAAAGGATTAACCCTTTCCCATTTGAATTAAGACTGAGTCAACAGCAAAATAAGTCTCATGTACATTTCTCAGTCAAATTGTTTTCATAACTGTTAAAATTAGTTGAAAACATTGAAGCAGAGGACATTTGACCCACAGCCGGTTTTGGCCGGTTTGAGGGGGAAAGGGTTAACACATTTTTTGCCACCTGATATAGTAATTATGTCTCCCGGTGGAAGCCGGGGGACATATTGTTTTAGTGCCCGTTTCTTCCGCTTCTTCTTCTTGTTCTTGTTCAGGTTCTTCAACACTTGGTTTCCGTGCGATGAGTCTTGAAGGCCTTGACAGAATTTGATGAAACTTGGTAGGATTATGTATCTAGGCAAGACCTAGGTTGGGATTGTATTTGGGTGACCTTGAGCGAATTTTCAAGGTCACAGGGTCACTTATGGGAAATTAGTTTCTGTTCGATAAGTCTTGAAGAACTTAATGGAATTTGATAAAACTTGGTAGGATTATGTATCTAGGCAAGACCTAGGTTGGGATTGTATTTGGGTGACCTTGAGCGAATTCTCAAGGTCACAGGGTCACTTATGTGAAATTGGTTTCCGTTCGATAAGTCTTGAAGAACTTAATGGAATTTGATAAAACTTGGTAGGATTATGTATCTAGGCAAGACCTAGGTTGGGATTGTATTTGGGTGACCTTGAGCGAATTCTGAAGGTCACAGGGTCACTTATGGGAAATTGGTTTCCGTTCGATAAGTCTTGAAGAACTTGATGGAATTTGATGAAACTTGGTAGGATTATGTATCTAGGCAAGACCTAGGTTGGGATTGTATTTGGATGACCTTGAGTGAATTCTGAAGGTCACAGGGTCACTTATGTGAAATTGGTTTCCGTTTGAAAAGTCATGAAGAACGAGATGGAATTTGATGAAACTTGGTAGGATTATGTATCAAGGTAAGACCAATGTTGGGATTGTATTTGGATGACCTTGACCTAATTTTCAAGGTCACAGGATCATTTATGTGAAATTGGTTTCTCTGCAATAAGTCTTAAAGAACTTGATGAAAATTGTTATAGTAATATTTCTAGGATGAGAGCTAAAATAGGATTGTAATTATCAAGCAAACTTGGTCATTTGTGTTTTGTTAAAACCCTATAGCTTATTCAGAGATGTAAGTGTTCCACCGGGAGACATTTGATTTTCTGTTGGAAAATCAGTCTGTTCTAGTATTAATTTTGAGCTTATAAAATTTAACTTGTTGAGAAGTAGGAAGGCTAACAATACCACATGTACCACAAGTGTGTATCATATCTAGAAGTCCTATATTGCTTAATTCAGACTTATTGGAAATGTATATCTGTACTTCATCTGCAACAAATTGTTGACCTCATTGTCATGCTGTCATTTTCTGAATTTTAACTGTAATAATGGTCTTCAACAAAGGTGTCCTCGAAATTATTCTGAAGCACTTCAATCTGTACATGTAAGATAGCTGAGCACAGGGCTGATGCAGTCCTCATGTTTTTTTTTTGAGACTTGGGTCATGGGTTGTTCATATGGTCCTCTTGCTTGGAAAAATGAAGATAAGTACCATCTGTAGATATTATCATGAAGTTTTATTGAGCGAAGTTGAACTTGTGTGTATTATATTTTGTTGTCATATTTTTTTCTGATAAAGGTAACATTTCAAAGTTTGGATCAGACAGAAAGAATTTATGTGGACATAACCTGGAGGTCTTGACAGGTGAATAAATACATTGTTTGGTGGGGGTAGCTGAAAGGAGGAAGGCACCGCAGAATATGGAAGTATCTAGAACCTGGAATGAATGGGGGTGTGAGGTCTGTCCTCATCCATGCAAACACACAGCTCAGTCCATTTTTGTGGAGTGGACTGCTAGTGTCATTTTTTTTTTCCTGAATGGTGTTGTGTCCTGATGACATCCAGAAATATATTTTTTGGAATGTTCCAGACAAGCACAAGCTGCCAACATCTGATATCGCGATACTATTTGGACCAGAGGCAGAGGCTGAAGCTATGCAGTTACGGAAAATGCAGCAGATTGCCATCAGGGGACGCTACTGTCAACAATGCAATATTTGTTTTGATACACGGGTGGATTATAAGATCCATGTGGATGAGGTTCACAAAGGAAGCAGATTTCCCTGCCAGGATTGTGGCAGAACGTTTCAACATTTCTCGGGACTAAAACAACATCAGAGGATACATTCAGGCGTGAAGCCTTTTGTGTGTCACCAATGTGGGAAACGTTTCAACCGTGAAAGTTCACTGAAGCGACACCAAGGAACACATGAAACAGTCATCCATGAATGCAGAGTATGTTCCAAACAGTTCAATAGTCTGGGTGTATTGAAATTGCACTTGGCTTCTCACACTGAAACTAGACCGTTTGTGTGTCAAGAGTGCGGAAGTGCTTTCAGAGTGCAAAGCTCCCTCACTCGGCATAAGCTAACTCACACGGGGGAAAGACCTCATTGCTGTCGTTTCTGTGGGAAGAGTTTCACTCTGGCACAAACTCTGAAGACACACATGAGGACTCACATAGGTGGAAACAAACATTGAAATGCCAATTTTACCGGTGGAGAAAAGATACTACCCTATCATCAAGGTCAACTGAAATCTTCAGAAGAACTTTTAACTTCACTTGCCTAATAGACAAGCAGATAAAGTTAGTTACAATCTCAGGTCTTTGTGTTCAAAATATTGGTTTGGTTGTTATAAGAATATATATATATATATATATATATATATATATATATATATATATATATATATATATATATATATATATATATATATATATATATATATATATATATACTTCATTTGATATTCAGGGTTGCCACATACTCTCTTGTCTCCTTTGTGTGAAAAATTGCAGCATATCTAACACTAGAGCTGATATAAGGGGAACCTGAAGTAGGAGGGGCCTTCATCATTGATAAACCGACATCTGATTACCATATTAACCCCACAGTATATGGTGAGGCTCATTCATGTACCTTTATCCAAAGATTATGAAAGTAATGCTTGTATTTTTTGAGATATTACTTAAGATGCCATAGAGGCCCAGAGAATAGGATACAAAATGTATAAGATGATGCAGTTTATTCTGTGAACTCTATAAGCTCTGTCAGGTGAGCTTGTGAAGCAAGTCACCTAAGAAAACAATATAAGCCATATATTCATTGATGACTTTGAGGATTCATTGAACAAGAAGTCATTGACTGGCTGAAAAACTTTTATTTTTTTTTTTTTTTGTTTTTTTTTGTTTTCCACCTAAAGTGCTCCAAGGAAAGCTGGTGACCAGGACATGCCAAATTTAAGGTAACAGTAGGCTGGTCCTACAGAAAAAGGTCTGTTTGCAAGGAACATGAATCTAGTAGCCTTATTATGATTGAGTGTAGTTTTCTTTAATTTGACAAGTCACAGTTGGCACTGCAGGAGTTAAAATACGTGGACCACAGTGCCTCTTCCTAATCTCATTCAGGTCTGCTCCATGTTGTGTTTTCTAGTACCATATCACATAAAATTTCTTCTTGCAGCTTTAAATTTGAGGTTAAATTAACATGCAATCCAACGGGAATACACATCTCTTGCCCAGAAGATTTCTGTGCATTGGATTGTGTATTCAGCTGAATACACAGATAATTGGTACAGTGCTCCCTCGTTATAACGCTGGTGTTGGGATCCACAGAAGAGACTGTGTTATAGCAAAACCACCTTATAACAGAGGGACTTTTAACATAGAAGTAATGGGAAAACTATGTCAGTGGGAACCATGGTACACACTGTGTTATATCAGAAACCGCCTTGTAATGATGGGTGTTATAAAGAGGGAGCACTGTAATTATGACATCTCCTATTGGCTGATGGCACCACTGATCTCTGTTATTAGACTGAGTCAAGAGCTTTTGTCAGGGTGCAATGCACCCATTGTGGGATGAAAAAAAGCTGTTGACCTGGGGTATTCTCTCTGGAACAATAGGAGTATTCATACTTGAATGAAAGGTCTTTTTACGAGGAGTATGAATCTGAGATCCTAATGATAATTCAGACTAGTTGGACTAAAGTAGATCGACTTTAGACATGATTGGCGCTGAAAGAGTTCATGTCTGCAGCATGCTGGCATTTACATTATACCTGGACTTGCAGAGAGGCCATTAATTTTTTTGTGAAAAACTTAACATGATGTGCAAGCAAAAGTCATTAAGGGTCCTAGAGACATGTATATTGAATTTGTATGTATATGACACTAGGATGATTTTACAAAGCTTTTTTTTGTCAATTTAAAAAAAAAAATGTGATGCAAATGACATTTAAATTTTTTCTGTCTCAGCAGACTTGTGAGTCAGCTCAGCTTTCAGGATGCTCAGTTGTCTGTCTGTCTGTCTGTCCTTAACATCTGTACAGTAGTACCTGTCACCAAAGACCACCCCTCGGGAGGATCAAAATGTGGTCTTATAAGACAGGTGGTCTCTCATGAGAGATATAAATAAAAAAAAGTGCTGCAAAAGTATATTTAAAAAGTGGTCTTAAAAGGCAGGTGGTCTCATTAGGGTGGTCTTTCGTGACAGGTTCTCCTGAAATATTGCTCCTTTGTCCCAGTTCCTGTTGAAGATAAATGCCTAACATTCCACGCCCAGTTCTAGATAATTTTTTGTATTATGCCAGGGAACAGGTTCCTTGCAATTCAACATGCTAGATTGAACACACACTTTCTGGACCCAGTGGATAAGGATACATTTGCTACTGCTACACATTCCCAGTTAGTAAGGCCTGGCCAAAAATGAATAGCCGTAAGGTTCTATAATCCCAGCTGAATAGGGAGAAGGACCAAGATGTGGAGTAGTCTACAGACTCGACCAATCGAGTCAAGGAAAGACCTACACGCTCCTCCAATCAAGTGGAAGAACAACCTTTAGTCTTGCCCAATCAAGTTGAGGAATAGTCTGCCAACTTACCAAACAATACAGATGAAATAAATAGTGTAAACAGTCCTAAAACTTCAGTTTCTTTGCAAATCAGAGCTCCAAAACCACAAACACAGTTATCTTTTCTGTTGGACTGATATTTGATGCAGGTGCTTCTGAAATAGAGGTTTTCTTTCTTCATGCAAAAATGAAGGAGTAAATCGATTTTGGTGGGTTTTACAGCAAGCAACAATAACACCAGGTAACTAAACAACTTGCGGAAGTACTCCGAGCCTCTTACATGGATTGCTGGGAAAGACATAAGTGTAGAAATGATGGAATGAACTTACACTCAACCTTAATTTTAAAATGAAGGCGGGCTAACATGTACCAATGAGCAGGACAAACTAAGAAAGAGTCATTTGATGATAATGTACTTTGTGCATTTCAATGGTAGATGCGCTGGATCATAATGCATGAAAGAACTTTGCACTGTTCGGTATTAAGTGTTTCATAAATAAAGGATTCATTTCAGTTTATGCGTTGGTTGCAGAATTTAGAAAAAAAATAGGATCTCTCTATTTTATTGAGTGTGACCGAGAAAAAATTATATTGTCCGAATGCTGCCATGTCTGGAACACTCATTAATATACACATCATTCTACAGAGATGCCGCTTTTCAGGATTTTGCATGAATTCAGGTAATTTTACTTCTCTTGAACTTCAAAAGATCCCCTAAATTTTGTCAGAGCAGCTCAAATTTGATGAAAAACAGAGGGGGTTCATAGGTTTCAGGTAGTTTTGACCACATTTCAGGTAAAATCTGTGTGAGTGAATGGCATCTCTGATTCTAAAACATTTAGGAGTGGGGGTAGAAAGAGTACAGTGAAGCTGTTATGGCAGAATAGTTTTAGGGGGTCAGATTGCCATGTCCATCAACAAAAATGCCGCAGAATGTCCCCAATAGGACTGAAACCCCAGTGAGGAAGGATGTAAGAAAATGGTGACCATGTGGCTCTGAATCCAGGGAGATGGTCTGTCTGCTAGAGGAAGCCAAGCAGACCCCCAGTGGCTGTGTGTTAGCAAGCCAGGTGTGTTTTGCATTGCCAAATTCTCAAAATCACACCTAGTGCCTAATGTGAGCTCTTTGATTTCAGTGAAAAATATATACTACAGGCGATAGGAGATGCACACCCTGTAATAAGGTTTGCACACTCAGTTTGTTTCTGGCTAACACCATGCCAGTTGGTAGATGTCATACTTTCACAATTTTTATTGCAGTAGAGTAGATAAAGTTCCATATATAATGAACCTCAGATGAAATCAACATGATCAAGAAATATATTTTTGACATGTTCCAGAAAAGTACAAGATACCAGCAGCAGGGCTTGTGCATGGACCACAAGATGTTCAAATGGAAAACACAGTAGTTCTGGAGATAAACACCAGATGGCAGAACTCAAGTAATACTTTTTCAATGGAGGACAGAGAAGTACAAGATGTAGTCCCCAGAGGGCAGTCATCGGGTAGCTGTCAGGAGTGCCGCATTTCATTTGAGAGCATAAATGACTTGAAACTCCATGTAGAAGTCTTTCATGAGGGAAAAAGGTTTACTTGTGAACATGAAAACTGTGGTCAAAGGTTTAAAAATAATTTTCTTTTGGAACAACACCAGATGACCCACACGGGTATTAAGCCTCATGTTTGTCAAGTGTGTGAGAAGGCATTTAATCGTGCTAGCTCACTCAACAGGCACAGAATACTGGTGCACCAGGCACCATTTTCTTGTGAGGTGTGCAAGAGAACATTTTCATCCAAACGAACACTTAAAACTCATTTAGAAAACCACTTTGAACAGAAGCCTTGGGTATGTCAGAACTGTGGAAATAGGTTCAAATACCTGCACTTGTTAAAACAGCACCAATTGACACATACAGGGTTCAGGCCTTTTGATTGTGAAGTGTGCGGCAATAAATTCAGTCGTGAGAGCTCACTTAAGCGCCATAAGCGTTTGCTGCATCAGGATTCTCTGTCATGTGGAATATGTCGTCAGAGGTTTAGCACGAAAGAGATACTCAAACAGCATATTACAACTCATGGTGACAGGGGACCCTTTGCTTGCCAAGATTGTGGGCGTGGCTTCAGTTGCCAGGGTACCCTGACCAAGCACAAACTGATTCACAAACAGGGGCCCTATCGATGCACTGTCTGTGGGGCAAGTTTTACACAGGCACAGTCTCTCCTGATCCACGTGAACACTCACACTCCCGGAAATGTGTCTTAAATTAGGTTAAGTTTCCCATGTGTAAAGTTGTGCCTTTGAAATATTGCATGCAAACGGCATCACCCATGTAAATCTTGTCTACTTTGTTAGAAAGAATGTTTGTCATCCCTGTGTATCTAATATATTAAGTGAAAAACAAAAAAAACAAAAAACAAAAAAACCCCAAACAAATGGCATAGATTGAACATAAAAAAAGGAAATACTCCACTCGAAGAAATTATTGTTGGTCCACAACATTATAACAATGAGGAGAGGGTCCAGATATTTGGCATAAAGATTCGAGGTTGAGCTGTGTATTGGCACAAAACATGGTCAGAGTGCCAAATGAAAGATTAGAAACTGGTGCATTCATTATGATATTTTATTACAGTGAAACTTGGTTACCATCACACCATCTATTCTGTGCAAACTGTAACAGATCTCTGAATATGTCAGATAAATGAGTAAAATCGCATTGAAGAAATTTAGGCTCCCTCACTACTTGTGTTGCTAAATATGTATTTCAGTATCTGATTGACACAGCGATTGCATTGTAATTCCAAGCATGTGTTTGGCTAATTTCAAGAATCGTTCATCAACATAGTTTTCAAGCAGTGTTCATCAACATGGCAGGCTTTTGGTGGAAGGTCCCTGAAGGCACTGGTTCCATAAAGGTTAACTCTGGTTCAGACCTTTCCTCATTTCCCTTGAATTAAGATTGAGTTAAGACATAACAGCCTTCCGGGGCTCCAGCACTGAGCATCAAGTGAAGTCGTTGACCTGTGGCATGTTATCTTGCTAGCTATCATCTGCAAATCTTATTCAGTAATTTTTCCATCACTGTTGAAATTGATCACAAAAACTGAAGCAGATGACATCAGATCATGTGCCATTTCAGGCAGGTTTCAGGAGGAGAGGGTTCAAGTAGATTTTACATACATGTGGTATCCTGCCCTATCATACACTACCAGGTAATACCTAGGTGCATTTGTCATGCAACAAGCAGCAAGCATATTGCATTGAGACGTGTGTGTGGCATTACAAAGATGACACAGATTTAAATTTCCATGTGTACAGCCTGCAGGCATCAGGTGGTACAGAAGACTGAGGATACCAGCCAATGCTAAACTGAAAACTCTGCTCGGCACCTTTAACCCTTTCCCCCTTGCATTAAGACTGAGTCAACAGCTTTCCTTGGCATGGGTTGGGCACTAAGTGCCCAACCCATGCCAAGGAAAGCTGTTGACCAGGGGCATGTCATCTTGATAGGCCTCATCTATATTTCTCAGTCAAATTGTTTTTCATTACTGTTGAAATTAGTTAAAAACACTAAAGCAGACAACATTTGACCACCAGCCGGTTTTGACCAGTTTTGGGGGGGGGGGGAGAGGGTTAAGGGTGGGTTGAACGAAAACTGCTGAATATTGACTGAAACTGAACCGTGTTTACTTCAGTGTGAACAGTGTTTATGAACATGCGTATTAAGTGATCCAGCTTTAACACTGCTTCCCTGGAAAAGAGAAAGTTCACTTAAGCACTAAATGGGTTAACAAAGTCAAAGTGCTCTTCTATATATATAAACTAAGTCACATTATATAGATTATAGCATGCTTTGTTGATGATATGAAGTATATCAATGAGCACTGGATGCCATATAGCAGAAAGAGTGAGCAAAGCAAAGAAGTTCTGCTATATGGTATCCAGTGCGAGTTGATTACTTCATATCATCTACAAAGCATGCTATAAAATTCTTATCTCATGTTTGGGTCGATTTGTACATTCCAATACACAAAGCAAAAATAAGAATGGCATTTTCAGACAGTTTTACTCCTCATCAACACAATCACCGATGAAACCGGAAGAGTACTGATACCACCAGAAGAGTGCCAATATGACTGGAAGAGTGCTGATACATCATATCGCGACACTGTAGCTTTTAGGCCTATGATATGGTATTTATACAAGCCTGTTATAGTACTAAAATCGACCCAAACATGAGATAAACCTATTGATAAATATCTGCATGTAACAGGTCAGACCCAGCATCATGCTGTGCCACTGGCACACAGACACACTCACACTGTCTGTCTGTCTGTCTGTGCTGTGCTGAAATCACAAAGTTATTTGGATTTTTATGATCTGCAAGCTTATTCAGTGTGACTCCATACATGTACATGAACAGCACATATATGTTGCTGAACTTTTGATTAAGATTACATTTTGCATATACACAGAGAGAATGGTCTGCTTTTTACATTTTTTATGTATGTATTTGTTTATTTATTTTTGAAAATAAAATCATTAAAATAAGACTGTATTCCTTTTTGTTCATTATGTTTCACATGGATTTGAACCACATTCCTTAAGAATAATTGTAAATAAAAAAAAAAGAAAACCCCAAAAGTTCCAAAACATTGTGGCCTGTCATAATGAAATCCTGCAATTGAAATCATGCAAATTTATTACAATGAATGTGGATCTCCTAAATGTACAGAATTGCTCTCTACTGTGGAAAAGGTATTTATGATAGATGTTTGATAATCAGTGACTTCCTCTTAAGTGATTACACGATGCACCACCAATAATTTGCCAGAGTTCCTGAAAATTCTTTTTTTTTTCCCCTTTTTTGGTTTTTAATTTCACACTCGTAGTTTCTAACCTTCAGAAATACAAAGAACATTTTGTTAGCCACAACTTCAGATGCTTCAGCCTTTGTACATTCAGCCACGTACTTGGACCTAGAAAACCAATATGGCAGGTACTCACTGCTTGTCAGAATTGTATTTAGTGGATGCACATCACCTAGGTCACCGGTTTTGCATAATATAGGTGGACTAATTGTTGAAATTTTCATATGATGTGTGTTGTCACTTGCTATGCTTGTATGTGCCACTTTGTCCCTGGAAAATTTGATATTGTATTCCTCACTGTAAACATCCGGGGTGCTTACAAAATTACAAATTAGCACCTCTTCCACCCTTTCCCCTGTGAATTAAGACTGAGCCCACACCATGAACATTGTCAAATCATAAGAAACCATACTATGTACATTGTCAAATCATAAGATTCCACACCATGAACATTGTCAAATCATAAGAACCCATACCATGAACATTGTCTGGAACTGCCAGCCAATGCTAGACTTTCTAAGTGAATTGCTTTTTCCAATTTATGTAGATGGAAATTGTGCTACTTAATTCTCCATGTCAGAGTAAAATCATAAACCAATATCAAAGTGCCAACAGCTGCGTGAAACAGCACTTAGCAGCAAGTCTCTGGTAACCCACTGTGTGGAGCATGACGAGCCATGTGCTAAACTCACTACAGCCTTGCTACATGTATGTGGGCATGCTGCGAGTTGATGTGTGGAATGCAGATGAAATCACTGTGTTTTATCATTAACAGATGGCAGCACTGTTTTCAAAATCATAAGACATTCCATTCATGACATGTAAACCTTTCTCTGTTATGAGACATTCCATTCATCTTGTGGAAACCTTTCACTGTTGTGAGGCTTCCACTTGTCACATGTAAACCTCTTACCATTTATAAGACATTCCATTCATCGCATGTAAACCTTTCACCATTATGAGACATTCCATTCATCACATGTAAACTTTGTAGCATTATAAGACATTCCATTCATCGCATGTAAACCCTTTACCATTATAAAACTTACCATGGGGCAAAAGTTACGACAGCTTGGAGGGATTGAACAACAGAGCTTGAGTGATTGATGCAGAATGTGCCCCACTTCCATCATATTGTCTTGCTCCAGAAAGTCTTTGGTCTGTGGAAGTTCTGTAGTGAAGTTCATTTTTTGCTTGAAATCTAGACAGCTCTTTTCCATAATCGGCTGGCAAATGGTAGATTTGTTCAGCTTATGCAAACTCTGTGAGTCTGTGGCTGGTGGCTATCCTTAGCCCAGGAAGACTACTATGTCTGTCAAATCATGATATTCCCTGAAATACAACTGCTGCCGTGAAGAAATATACTTTAGGTCACTTAATGTTTATTTTGGGGGGGGGGGGCAGAACCATTTTAGTTTAAACCATACAATTTCATCGTTACTAATTAATAACAAGAAGCTTCAGTAACAACAAATATTGGGAAGCAAAGAGTTAGCATTTCCTCAACATTCTGGCATAGCATCATTTGGTTCAGTGTTGTCAATGTGGACTATTGAAAAATAGATTATTTTTAAACACTACCTAAAATTATGAAGCTGAAATCATAGAAGGTTGTATGAGCTATTGTTATACTTTACTGAACCGCCATGTAGGAGAAATATAATGCATTAATAAAAATAGAGGGTCACCACTATGGTCCTGGTCACAGTACAGCTTGGTCTGTTAAAAATTGATTGCAATGTTCTTGTGAGTAATCCAGGTAGGCTGTGCTCTGGAGGCAAACACTTAGAATAGTTATCTGAATATAGTAACAAGTGGGGAAAGTTCACCAGTCAGTTTGAGTGATCCACTGCATAAAAGTTTATAAGCCTCTGACACTCTTTACTGGACACCAGGGACAATGAGTGATATTGAAGTGTCAGGGATCAAAGTGCCAGAGACATGGATTTGAAGTTGCAAAAACAACAGATTATGAAAAAGCAAAGCAGTCCCAACTATTTTGTCTATTGCTGTCATCGTACAGTATTATCACGTAACAAACGTACATTACGCTAGTGAATAACGGTACCACGCTGCAGCCATTGAAATTTTCAGTTCCTGATGAGCCACACTACTGGCGAAACCGGTTGAATGTTTACGGCACAAAAGTGAAGCCATACCTTTGCTTCGTCTTTTTAATTTTGCCAAGTATTTTGTGACATAGGGAATCGGTGCACCAGTTTTATTACATTATTTTGCTTTAGAGGTTGGACGTGCAGACTGATGTCATCTCGAAGTGCATGGTATTCTCTGCCTCGTAAGTCTTAGCAGTACTGTATGGTTATCTGACTGTGTCCTGTATACCTCGCAAACCTTTGTGTGATCTGATGTCATTGCATTTATAATCAGTCTCCAGGCAAAGCAGCATTTGTTCCGTAATGTTGGTTCATCATAGTTATGGTATGAATAAAAAACTTAACAATTGTGAGTAAAGGAGAATTACATCCAGAAATATTTTCGGGACTTTTCCAGAAATTCACCAAAGACCAGTGCATCATGGGATGGATACAACGTCAAAAGCAATCTTGGCCTCCAAAAGAGCAGTTCATTCAATTGACAGCAGGGGGCACAATTGTCCACGTTGCCATGGAAGCTTTTCCAGCCTTGTTCAGTTACAAGTCCACATATTGAAGGCTCATGGGACTCGTGGCCGGCAACCTTCAGCATGGCAGTTCCTGGCAAAAGTACATAATAGGGCAGGTGGCGGCGGACCATTAGCATGCCCACACTGTGCCAAAACATTTGCCAGCTTAAGTGATTTGGAAGGACACAAATGTGAAAAGTTATATGTTTGTCAGGAATGCGGGAAAGCTTTCAACCGACTTTATACCCTAAAAAGGCATAAACTGATTCACACTGGTGAAAAACCACATAGTTGCCCCATTTGTGGCAAAAGATTTGCATTATCCTTCAATATTAAGCCTCATATTCGGGTTCACCATGCAGGGGTCACTGGCCCGGACACTAGAAGGTTACCACAGAGGTAAAGATCATAAAAACTTACTGGTGAACTGGAATCTGACTCAGTGTCTGTAAACATTAGTAAACATCAGCTTAAGTGTTGATTCACACAAAGCACTGCAATTAATGAAGTGGTCAGTAGTATTCTGTCCTGTGTCATAAGGAAGGCATGGTGATGCGTGGAATGGATACAGAGAGTATAGTTTTGTAATGGATTGCGGTTATTAGTGTAATGCATATGTTTGAGGATGTTTAACGGTATATTCAGGGAGCCAGGAAGGAATCTGTCCTTCCCTGTATTTCAAAGTGGAAAAAGTACACAAATGTATTGTGCACTAAAATTTTGATTCAGGAGACCCCTCCCCACCCACCCACCTGAAATGCATTCATTTGCAATGACGATGAGAATTGGTGACACGATTCCTGTAAGCCAAGGGTGATGGGGTGTTGGATCATTTTGGTTGGGTTCCGGAGAGTAAAAGTGTACATGTTGATGGTTTATGCATGTACATGTACTAGTGTGTTAGGACTCATCATGAAACTGACTTCTATGGCCACAACCAGAATATTAAACGTATCTTCTTGCACTTTAGTCCATCCAACAGAGGCACCATTTTGACATTAAGCAAATGTTAATTAGCAAAAAACTGTAATTTACATTTATTGCTCATCAGGTATATATGTACAGAATAAGTTTGTAAAACATGGTCAGTCACTGTGTTACAAGGATCTGTACTGAGCTTGGTCTACCCACTGCTGCTTGTGAACTCTTATAGATTGGTCTTTGTCAACATTTTATGAAACTTGCAAGGTGTCAGTGACGTCTTCTGCATTTTTGCTCTAAAGCTGAACTTTTTACTTGTTTCTGTCTTCGTTTACACCCTGAATCAGCTGCTGCTTTTCCACAAACATGAAATATTGGGGTCCCCACCTACACTGTAGTTTACCTCTTCAGTGCTAAAGTGAACTACAGTAAAGCCTCTCTAACCGAACACCTCCGTGTACCGAACATCTCGCTATACTGAACACCATCTCTCGTTCCCAAATATATACTTTCAATGCTATGAAACCTCCCTATACTGAACACCTCACTATACTGAACACTTTTTTCCGGTTTCAAGAGTGTTTGGTATAGGGAGGTTTCACTGTACTTAGAACAGACTGCTCTCAATATTAGAATAAGGATACTACATTCATATTCCTCGTGAAAAGGCTTCAGTCAAGTACCAGCATGCCTATTGTTTCAGCGAATATAACAGTGTGGGTGAACAGCTTTGGGCACAATGTTGCCAACAAAGCACACTGAGGAAAGCTGTTAAATCAGTCATAATGTGGCACTGAAAGATTTAACAGCTGGTCCAGTGTGTCATTGAGTCATTTCCCACATGGGCCCAGTACCAAACAGTCTGGTGACAATGGAGTGCTAGGGGTAGGAAAACCACAAAAATATACACTTCTGGGAACAAAGAACAATAAGTTTGCATACATAAATGTGTCACAATTTATGTCAAAATAAAATTGTTTAGTCACTAAAGAGGTGATAAATGACCTATAATTGATAAATTTATAGATATCAAGGCTAGAAACTTTTTTTTTTTTTTTTTTTTTGTTTTTACAAAATATCAACACGCACTTCCAACACAAGAGAGTACCGCACAATTTATCATGTTTAGCACCAGGGGGCCCATGTGTGTTTTGTCCAAACCTTTGGCAGCCTACGCACAGGTAACCAGGTTGCATCAAATTGCATATAGCTTACTAGGTTGTATGAAACTGCTGCCGAACTTCACAATAAGATTTTGTCCTTGGAGGCGTAAGATTTTGCTACTTGTATGTTTCACCAAAGTGTTTGAATTTACAAATACCCTAACAGACAAGATGCTTAGTAAACTTCAAATAGACATATAAAAACACTGAAGTACTAACATGCATTTGTACTACATGCATGAAGCAAAGTGTTCTTTGTCTCTGTGGGGTCAGGAACTAGGTCAGTCCAGTTTCATACAAAAAAACTCCTTTTTGTGAATTGATCTTAACAGGGCCAGTTCTTAAAGTTGATTGCCTGTAGATATTTTTGTGAAGCCCATTGTGGGAGGTTAGTCAATGCTATGTATGCATCGATTTTTTGTTATGTAGGAAATTCTATAGTTGTTGCCAGCCTCAGCATTTCAGAGCTGTCAAATTTAAACAAAATCTGGATGCTCACACATGATTATCACTTGAAAGTGGGAATTTTCTGCAGTCTAAGGGACATTTGCAACCTAATAATAATGCAAGTCTCTAAAATTGATGATTCAATAAATGAGTCCTAAAAGACTGCTACTGTGTGTCATCTAGCTGTGGTCTGTGGCTCTACACTGTGTTTCTGAACTCTTTCAGTGCCAATCACATCCAAAGTTGATCTACTAAAGCCAAACTAGTCTGAATTATCATTAGGATCTCAGATTCGTATTCCCCGTAAAAAGACCTTTCATTCAAGTACCAGAATGCCTATAGTTCCAGAGAAAATATCTCTGGTCAACAGCTTTTCTCAGCATGTATTGGGCACAATGCACCCAATTTGTGCCAAGAAAAGCTGTTGACTCAGTCCAAAATTTGGCACTTAAAGAGTTAAGAGGAACAAATAAAAGCACAGGAGGTCAACTGTGTTGCTGGATGTACGTATAATTGATCTAAATTTTGCAAGAATCTTTTACAATGGTCAGCCTGTGTTTTTCATCATTGATGCATCTACACTACTTTGAACTAATTGTTATTTATGTATTGGCCTACACTACAGGCTTTAAAAGCTATCTGAGAGTGCATTGTCAGAATGACAGCAAAAATTAGGTGACATTTGACAAGTGTTGATCCAGTGTTAATGCTCTGTGGGCAAAAGGAGCTTAAGCAGGTACCCAAATTTTCAAGTGATTGAGATAAGATGAAAGTGGCCGTTGCCCTGGCATGTTACAATGATCTTTAATGAATGGCTTGATTCTGAAAGTGAATAAAAGTACTGATAAAGGCAATGTTTGTTTGTAAAAATAGCTTAAGCAGGTACCCAAATTTTCAAGTGATTGAGATAGGATAAAAGTGGCTGTTGCCTGGCATGTTACAACGATCTTTGATGAATGACTTGATTCCAAAAGTGAATAAAAGCAGTGATAAATGCAATGTTGGTTAGTGGAACTGTGTTACATGTAACCCATACAGCGCTGATCTAACACTGTGTCCACAGCTTTCCTTGGATTGCACGCAAAGTGCCCTCAAGGAAAGCTGTTGACTAAGACTACTTTTTGTTTTAGACTAGGCTTGCTGGTATTTGAAGGAAAGGTATCTTAATGAGGAATTTGAATCTTTTAACCAAAGGTAATGAGGAAACAACTATAACCATCACTAACACTACCACTTTGAGGGTTAATGAGAGTGATAAACCCAGAGCACCGAACAGACTCAGAATCAGACTCGGACATACTTTTATTTCACCATTAATAATGCATGTTACATAACAGAAATAAAGTGAGGTAGTGCTATTAATAATTATTGCTGGTTGGGGAGACTGCCATAAAGGCATAGAATGCTGCTGTCATGAGAACCACCTTAAAAGGGTAATTTCTTTGTAAAATTGAAGTAATAAAAGTAGATAGGTGTAATTCTATAAATATTCCTATTAAGTTGACTAGAAAGGAACTATGAGGAATGGTATTTTGAATCCATAAAAAATGGTAATCAATCTAAGTTGCAAACATAACAGTTTGGCTCTGTACATATACGAGTATAATTATCAATAAAATACATTTTGGTATAAAAAGAAAATCCAGAACAGTGGCATTCTTCTATGTTTTTCCTGTTCAACTTGTCTTTAGTCCCCACAAGGGGCATATAGGATTCCTCCTGCCTGTCCCTCTGTCCAGCTGCTACAACAAACTTGTGCTTGTTACTGGTCACATTGTTTGTCAGATTAATTTCAAACTACATACTGTAAATTGCTTTAATTTCGCTGTATTCTTATTTTCGATTATTTCGCTGATGGTACAAAACCGTGAAAATAAAAACACAGTGAAATAGTATTTTAACATTGTTTGAATAGGAATTATGTCCAAAATAGTGAAATTAAAAATACAGTGAAATTTCAAAAATAGAAAAACCGTGAAAATTTAAACACGCGAAAATAAAGCAATTTACAGTAGTTGATTCAATTACTTAAATGGGGATGACAGTTTTTTTTTTTCTAAGTCAAAGAAAAAAGTAATGTCCTTTTTTTCCCTGGAAAGACGTAATGTGGTATAAAATGAAGGGGTTGGGTATGGTTTCTTTTTTTTTTCCAGCAAAGTTACTTTTATCCCAGTTAAAGAAATGCCACCATATATCACAAATAAAATTTACGCACATTCATATGATAGTTTTTTGAGATGCATATGTGTATTAAAAGCTATTTTCTGAGTCTGTACTCTGAGGTTTGTACAATTGCAAATTGTTACATTTGTAATAATCAGCTAGGGCCTGCATGATAGTCTATATCTAGGTGTACATACCTTTCCTCTTGGAAATAAATGAAGTTATGTAAATGATCACCTGCAAGTGCTGCCCTCCGGGGTCCTAAAAGGGTCTATTAGAAAAATTCACTCATTCACATGTGAAGATGGAAAAATGTGGCATGAAATTTAACTAGGTCAGATTTTTGTCACAGTGACACCCAGCATGTAATCTGCCTCTGTGGGCTACAAGTACGTGGTGCTGATCCTGCTTCAAACTTGGAGAATGCTGCAGGTACATGTCCCTCCCATATCTACGTCACTGTATATGGAAGTTAAATATTGGTTTTGGGGGTATATTCTTCTGCCATCTTTGGATGTTATTTCTGTCAAGTCAAAATGGAGAGGCATGGGGCACTTAGCTTATAGTTAGTTTTGGAAGGAAAGCATCAGCATCCATTGAGTTGGTTCATGACCATTCAGTGATTGTTATAAGAAAGAGACATCTTTGTCACAGACACTTAGACGTAACTAATAAAGAATATATTTCTGTAAAGTGATACACTTCCGCCAACATATGTGCAGAGGTTCCAAGATATATTCCCCCAATTAAGGAGATGTTCCTGATTTATCAGCAGGAATTCAGAAGATTGCATGGACGATGAGGGCAGGGCTCAGGATGGGGGGGGGGGGGGGCCCTCCTGACACAAGACACTTTTGTATGCAGCTAAAATGGTGCATTTTGGTACTTTAAAATTCCAAAAATCAGCTGTAAGAAAGGGAATGGGAAAACACATTTAAAATGCTGTTAACCATAGTCAGTTAGCAGTATATACACAAAAACACTGTCCCAACACAAACAATTTTTGAGCTATCTGAGAGTGCATTGTCAGAATGACAGCAAAAATTAGGTGACATTTGACAAGTGTTGATCCAGTGTTAATGCTCTGTGGGCAGAAGGAGCTTAAGCAGGGACCCAAATAGCAAAGTGTCAACTTTTTTTAAGGGGAAAAAAAATGATAATTCAGGATTTGTTTCCAAGATTTGGGAGATCAGGAGACTTAAACAAATGAATTAAACATCATTAAATCTCCCAGAAATTCATGAGTTTTGGAACATCTATATTTGTAATTAGCATATTAACCTGCTTAGTCTAGCTGCCAAGCTAGACATGGAGATGCTAGCGGTCTTTGGGGCACTATGGGTGAAGTACACAGAGGAAAGCTGCTGACCTGGGCGTATTGATCTTCTCTTAAACTGCTGGTGTGCTCATACAGTCATGTCCCTGCAAACAGCCAAGTGTCATGAGAGACTGCTTGTAATCTCACAGACTGTAGTACACCTAGTATGCTGAAAGAGACAATGGGCTGGAGGTACTCAGGCATGGCTTTTTTTAGTACTAGAATAATAATAAGGGCCAAGGTGGCCTGTGTATACCCTAGCCCATTGCCCTCCATTATGCCATGGGGCATACTGAGGTTTGTTCTAGCCTCTTAAAGACCTCCTTTTCACAAACTTAAGTTATTCATGCCCCCCCCCCAAAAAAAAAAAGGAGGAGGGGGCATGTAGTGAGTACTTTGTGTGTGTCCAGACTGACAGTTTTCACGCAATCACTCGAAAAGTATCTCACTTAGGGCTTTCATATTGCATGTGCTTATAGCCCTGGATAAGACAGGCCTGTCAAATTGCAGGTGATGACAGTCCTACATAAGGTCTCGAAGGAGCTCCAAGATGGTTGAACTTGACCCAAGGTCACAGAACAATTTTAGTGAATTTGGTTTTCGCCTGATAACTTGAAAAAGATTTTGACATAAGCCTGTGAAATTGCAGGTGATTACAGTCCTACACAAGGTCTCGAACGAGTTTGAAACTGGGCAACCTTGACCCAACTCCCAAGGTCACAGAGCCATTTTAATGAACTTGGTTTTCACTCCATAACTTAATCAGTTTATGACGTAGGCCTGTTAAATTGCAGGTGATCACAGTGCTACATAAGGTGTCAATCTTGTTGAAATATGGGTGACCTTGACCCAATTTGCAAGGTCATAGATCCATTTTAGGGAATGTGGTTTTCACTTGATAACTTGAAAAGTTTTTTGCATAGGGGTTTCATATTGCACATGCTTATAGTCCTAAATAAGGGTCTTAGATGAGTTTGAAGATGGGTGACTTTGACCCAATTCTCAAGGTCACAGAACCATTTTTGTGAATTTAATTCTCACACGATAAGCTGAAAAATTTAACATAGCCCTTTCTTTTTCCACATGGTTTCAATCCTACATAAGGTCTGAGACAAGCTCGAAGATGGTTCACCTTGACCCAAATTCCAAGGTCATGGGGGGCATAGATCTAGCAATCTCTGATTGTGTTTTATTTTCCCTTATGAAGTAACCTGTATTGAAGGAATCTACAACAAGAGACTTCTCTTTGCTGGCAATAAGGGTGCAGGTACTCCAGGTACTCGTGTGCCGAAGAATCATTTCATGGAGAATTTGAATCAGGAATCCCTGACAGTTTGGATAAGCACAATTTTTTAGTGGTGACCACTGAAAGAGTTAACATAAATGTACAGCAATATTTTCAACACTTTTCCAGATGATGCCATAAGAGCAGGACAGCAATTATCATGGAACATGTCATCACACACCATGGCCCATGTGGGCCCAACAGTTCATGAAACAGACACCAGAGGGCACAGGTGTGCCGTTTGTGGATCAAGCTTTGAAAAGCTTCAAGAGCTGAAGATGCATAATGTTCTAAGTCATGCATTGGAGGAACCAGTTGATTATGCGCCAAGAATGATACTCGCCAATCCAAACTCCAGCACACCTAGTCGTTCATATAATAAAATCTTCAGATGTGAAGAGTGTGGGAAAACATTTTCACACTGGTCCACACTGTCACAGCACACAAAACTGAAGCATGATGCACACAGACTTAATAGTTGCCAGCACTGTGGAAAACTTTTCCTCAAGGAAAGCACACTCAGCATCCATCTGCGGACTCACTCTGCAGCTAAACCATACACATGCCAGAAATGTGGAAAATCATTTAGAATTCGGCAGATGTTGGAGAGACATGAACTTCTACATACAGGAGAAAAGCCACATATTTGCTACTTGTGTGGTAAAGGATTTGCTTTAAGGCAGTATCTTACATCACATCTGAGGCATGGTCACAAACACACAGAGATGTTATGATCATCAGTGTATCAGCTTCTGGAACCAAAGATCTGTATAATGTTAGTGTTTTCAGTGATTGGTCATAGGTGGCAGCACTGGAAAAGCTCACATTTAGTCATTGAACAGCAAAGGTTTTGTAGTATTATACGTATTGCGTCAGTTAGGGTCACGATCCAGGAAAGTATATGATATGGACTGCATATATATCAGTGTAATTAGTTATATATACAGTGGTCTCTTTCTTGAGAGGCCACTCCAATGAGAGGTCACCTGGCTTCTTGAAAGACCACTTTTGGCAGGTCCCTGCTGCTATCTTTTCCATGTTTTTGTACCTCTAATGAGAGGGCACCTGTCTTGAGAGGCGACTTTTGTGCCTGCCCTTGGTGTGGCATCTCAAGACAGAGACTACTGCACAGATTACATTCTCATTAGCAGACCAAAGATGACAGCTTTAGATAAATCTCTTAATACACATCCTGTTATGTACATATATTCTGCAATGGGGCAATACACATATAGCTGTGTATGATGAGTATCTTGTATGCTTTAACAATTGGATTATAAAAGTCCTGCTAAACCCATGATATTCATGGACCCATCTGTAAAGCCCCCCAGCCAACCCCCTGTTGACTTACTTCCCACCAAAAAAAATAAAATAACACCTACCTACCCAAAATTGTGGTGTATCTAACAGAGAAAATATACCAACCCACCCAAGTCGTCAGACTGGGGGGGGGGGGGGGGGGATGTCTGCCTACCTGCTCCCAGAAATTTTGGTCTGTTTAATAGGGGAAACACACTCATACTTCTTTTGGCCTAAGTCTTAATGTGACCAGCAGAAGGTCAAATTATTGTTTCAAAAGTCACCTTCAATGAAATCTGTATAAGGTTTTATTTCCAGATATGTATGTGCGTGGAGTTCCATTTGTTACAGTTATGCAGTAGTTCACAGTCATGATAAATGCCTTCTAGTTAAGTGTCCAGTGTAAGTTTATTTGAATACCACCAGATGGGGCAGGGGACACATTCGTGTTGCTCATCCTTAGAGCCTAGCTGAACTCTATCAGTGCCAAATTTTGGACTGAGTCAACAGCTTTTCTCGGCCCACATTGGGCGCAATGCCCCCAATGCATGTCAAGAAAAGCTGTTGACCGTGGGTATTCTCTCTGGAACTACAGGCATACTGGTACTTGAATGAAAGGTCTTTTATGAGAAATAC
Organism: Hermodice carunculata; assembly: GCA_964020975.1. Lineage (NCBI taxonomy): Eukaryota > Metazoa > Annelida > Polychaeta > Eunicida > Amphinomidae > Hermodice > Hermodice carunculata. The sequence continues at coordinate 30,349,930 of OZ026623.1, forward strand.
AAATTTGGGATCCTAATGATAGTTCAGACAAGTTTTACTTATAAAGTAGATCGAATTTAGTCGTGATTGGCACTGAAAGAGTTAAGGTACATTTCATTGTTAAAACACACAAGACAACCGAAATCTCGGTCTGTATCTCGTCTACATGTACACGGTCATTAGCATCTTGACCTGGGCAGGAGCTGGCACAGGTCACATCACCCATATTCAAATTAGCAATGTGTTGTTTGCAACAGTGGACCTCCTCCTTATTTGGGAGGAACTAATTTAGTTTGTTGCTAAAAATAGTGTGCACATGTCGCATTGTAGGGCATCGTGATACGCGCATAGTGTCATATCACTACTTTCCCTAGAAAATATTGCTGAGCAGTTTGTTTATCAACATGAATAAACACTGACTTGAAATCAATTATTGTGTATTTATTTTGCTGTTTCACATGAGATGCAAACAAACCATGGATCCTTTGGGTATCTGGGCCCAGGGGTGGGATTCTTCGGTCTATGGAGGGATTTCTGTCTTGGCAGTTCAGCCAGAGCTGTCAATCATTTTGCCTCAGAAGCAAACTACATGTACTTGAGGTTTTCTTTGATCAAATGTCAAGGTTCCATGAAGGTAATTATGCCTGTGCTGAGGTAACATGATTGGAGAGTGCCAATAAATTATCAGGCCTAGGGATTCAAGGAGCTGTATATCAAAAAAGTTTGCTACCAGAAAGGCAGATTTTGGCTTGATAGTGGAAAACAATGTATACTTTGAGCTGACATGAATATTATGAAGGTATGTACACTGGCACCAGTATACACAGTGATTCAGCTGGAGTCAACACTGTTTGCGCGGTAGGATATTGCAAGTAGTACTACGCAGAGCAGGTTGCCATGGCAATTTGCTGAAAAATGTCCCATTCATGCCCATGTTTTCTGGTGTTTATTTGATGTAAAAAATTCTTATGAACATTTTGGTGTATAAAACATACATGTTTGTAATCCATTGAGTGAACTAGAAGGTGGTAGCTCTGTTCTTCTGTGTTTCCACAGGTTGAATTACTGGCATGAAACCTCAATTGAAACAATGTATTAGCATGAGTACAAAATCTTAATTACTTGCTTGATACAATGTAACTTCTACTGTTCTACTGCATTCATAAACACCAAGTATTTTCAGCACACTTTGTACATTGTATCTACTTTGCTTTACCAGTTATTTGAACTAAATTTTGTGAGACATTTGGGTTTTATCTGTGATAAATGAATTAAAGTACTTCAGCTTTGAATAAATTTTGCTGTACAGAAGACAGACAGATAATCGGAAGTTAGATAGCTTAGTCTTACTCTACATCGACCGCTAATACACATATACATGTACAAATGTATGCATTATGAAAATGTTTGATCTATGTATTCATTTGCCTACATTTTAATGTGATGAAGCAGTATCAAGCAACAATTTTATGTTAAAACAAGGGTACATAGATGTCTATCCAAATCCCTTTTAAAAATTGATAAAAATCTCAAAATCTACAATCAGTTGGCAGTAAAAGCTCACTACATGTCTGCAATGCGCCTGACATGTGGCATTGAAAGAGTTAAGCAAACTAACTACATTAGTGGGTCACCTGCTGCCAGGTGAGATTGCACTGAGGGTCTGGGTCAAGATAGCAAACTCTGCATATGGATTCTCAGATTCGTAGGTGAATATAAAGATCAGGATTATGAAGACTCCCATGATGTGATAATTACACTATTAGGATTTTAAATCCAGAAAATTACATTATTAGGATTTTAGATCCAGAAAATTACACTATTAGGATTTTAGATCCAGAAAATTACACTATTAGGATTTTAGATCCAGAAAATATTTACGATTAAGAGAAAAGACCCAATACTTGCAGGAATCATCTGTATGATTGTTTCAAGATGGAACCATATTGTTAAAATTCATTTTGTCTATAGTTTTTGTCTTTTCACAACAAGTCATCCTACAAACCATGTAGTTTACACAATTCCATAAAAAAGACAGAAAAAAGAGCCATTATAAATTTACTAAAGGAGAAATATTTCGGGATTTTCCAGGGACTTGGTCAAGGTCGGAACAGTCAACACCAGGAGGAGGCATTTTGTCCATGCTTCAGCTGCCGTCAAAGGATGTTCTTGGCCGATACAGTACCAGTGGTGGGTCTTGGCTTTCTAGTCAGCCTGCAGTCTCTCCATACTGGAGGGACATGGAAGTCAAACCTAGTGGTCATCGTATCAAAGAAAAAACTTTTACAGATAACAAAACTAAGGAAGCGTCACACAGCAGACACGGGCAGCAGGAAGAGTCTTCTCAAATTGATATGAGTCTGGGAAATATCTCATTCACATGCCAAAAATGTGGGAAGACTTTCTCCCGAAAAGATAGCTTGAAAAGACACAATTTGACTCATACAGGGCAGAAACCGTATGTATGCCCTATATGTAGGAAACCTTTTGCCTTGTTGCAAACCATGAAGAATCACATAAAGACACACCGACTGCTTTAGTAGTGCAGTACTAGAGATCTTGTGGACAAAGCAAGAAGAATCACAGACACACTGACTGGTTCAGTTGTGTGATTATTAAGAAACTTGTGGACAAACCATGAAGAATGACATTTTTAAAGACACACTGACAGGTGCAATAGTGCCATTATTAAGAACCATGTGGATAAAATGAAGAATCACATAGACACTGACTGGTTCAGTTGCTTGATAATTAGGAATAGGTACTGTGGACAAACCATGAAGAATCACATAGACACTGACTGGTGCAACAATGTGATTATCAAGAAGGTTATGGACAAACTGTGAAGAACCGCTTGAAAACACTGACTGGTTAAGACTGTGATCATCAAAAAGCTTACAAACAAGCCAAGAAGAATCACCTAGGAACACACACACTAGCTAAAAATTGATGAACACTCTGTGCAGAAACTGAGGAAGGTCAGAGAAAAAACAGTCTGCACATTGTGAACCTTTTAGTACCTTGCAGAAAAAAGACGTAGGAATTACATAAGAAAAACAAATTGGTGTACTCTGAATATTTTAGAATACAGTGGAAAAGCTAATGGAGTCAGAATTAAAGACCTGTGTGGTCAAATGACTTAATTTCTTTAATAAAACTTGAATTTGCAAAGTGTATGGAATTGTACAGACTGATTACTTTACTCTTTAAAATAGATGTGTACTTTTTGGTGTGCATAGTTTACAAGGTCCTGAAAGTGATGTTGAAGATAAAACTATAAGGTGACCAAATGTAGATTATCATGAAATATCTGATAGGCATGCTCTCTTTGAGGCCTTGGGTCATGCGAAACTGTAGGTCAAGGAGACCCAGCTGAACAGAGATCATGCCTGTCAATCGTCTCATCTGATGTACACTTGGAGCCTTATAATTGGCTTAGTGTACATCCCATCATCATTAGCGGCATGTCACAGAGAGTGTCTGTCAGGGCCTATCAGACGGTTTATGAGCAGTAACATTGCCATGGGCATTGCCTGCAAAAACTCTCATGGAGTGTGGACAGGCACTGTTAAATGATAGGTTTGCTTTCAAAGGGGAGCTATAGCAACTGATGGTTTACCTTAATTCTTGAAAACAGAAACAAATAACACAAATGGAATTAAACATTATGATTTCACCCAAGGCAAGGGGAGATTGTGAGTAGACCTACACTGTTATCATAGCAATATTAAATCCCAACGAATTTGCAACATTTCCCAAAAATTAAGCGACATTGTCTTGAACTTTCATCACCCCTGGACCCATATACATGTAGGCCCGGGCCCCTGGGGGGGGGGGGGGGGTAGGTGGGGGGTATTGCTATTGCCTGTTTCTGTGTGCGAATCTCTCCATCTGTGTGTCCCTTCTTCTGCGTGGGATTTTGGGAGAAGAAGATAAGCTGGGATCATGAAACTTCTTTAATTGATCACCCTTTTGAAAGTTTACATCAAGTTTTAAGGACAATGACATTGACCCTGTTTTTAGGCTACCAAGGTTAATTCTCCGTGAATTTGGTGCATGCAACATCAGGAGAACCAGAAGTGGTAGGATCATAAAATATTTACTGATAATCACCCTCGTAAGGGTCTTCATCAATTTTCGAAGGACAGTTACTTTGACCTAATTTGAAGCTCTCAAGAGGTAATTTTAAGGTTACCTAGGTCAATTCTCTATGAATTTCTTGAACAGTGATGCAATATCAGGAGAACCAGAATTGGTAGGATCATGAAATATATTCAGATAATCACCCTTTTTAAAGGTCTTCATGAAGATTGAAGGACAGTGACCTTGACTTAATTTGAAGATCAACAGCGGCAATTTTTCTTTTTAATGTCTTGTACATGAGATCTTAAGAACTGCATAAGATAGGATCATAGGACTTTACAGTTAATCACCCTTGTGAGAGTCTAGTTCAAGTTTGAAGGATACCTGTGTCTGTGTGTGGATCTGTGCCTCCGTGCATCCTTGTGTTTGCCCATGTGTCCCTTCTTGTTGCGAGCAATTTCAGCAAACCAGATAAGCTGGGATCATGAAACCATTTTAGTTGATCACTCTTTTTGAAGTTTACGTCAAGTTTGAAGGACAATGACCTTGAGCCAACTTTAAGGTCACCTAGGTCAATTCTCTTTGAACTTCTTGCATGCAATATCAGGAGAACCAGCATTGCTTGGATCATGAAACATTTACAGGTAATCACCCTTGTAAGGGTCTTCGTCAACATTGAAGGACGATGACCTTTACGTAGTTTAAAGGTCCCCAGAGGCAATTTTTCTCTTTAATAAATGTCTTGTGCACGAGATCTTAAGAATTTACCTTGAAATTTTTGCTCAGGAGAACCAGATCCCTTTTATGGAGGATGTTCAACTAAATAATTTGACTCCCACATCAAAATTACGGGAAGCCATGGACAGGATGGTGGAAAGTCTGAGACGGGAAGGTCATGGTATGGTGGTATAAAGTGCCGACCCCATATCCTTGCCACAAAAGGACCACCTGTGGAGAGATGGGATTTTGGGAGACTCAAACTCAATGGTTCTTCTAAGGGCTATCTTCTACACTTTGGGTCTGAATTTTAAAAACTTGCAGTGGAGGGGAGACCTGACACTTGCCTGCCAATAATTTTTCTGTGTATAAGGATTCAAAAGTAGGCAAGCTATATTTACAGTACACACCCAGTCCAAAATGTGGAAAATCGTCAAACATGCCCTTCACAGCCTATGACAAATCCAAAACGATGTCTAGTACACTTGTACAATACTTACTTCTACCATACTGACCTACTACTGGCCAATCAGAAGGCTAGAAATCTATGGTCTAACCAGTACTGCAACCTACAGTTTTTCAAAGATTCAACAGCTGAGTCCTCATAAAATTACCCCCCCCCCCCCCCATAAAACTGTATCTGATCCTGGAGAAGTGAGTGTGAAAGGGTATCAATCCAGAAGGGTAACCATGGTACAGGAGATGATGCTGGAGGCAAATATTCCAGGTTATTTTACCAACAATACCCTCAGATATACCCACAGTCTGTGTCTGGACCAGGCACTGCCCTGGAAGTAACAAGACAAGATAAAATGCTAATACCCTCAAAGGCCACCATGGGGCAAGATGGGCCAGCTGGCCTGTCATGACCATCTAGTGTTTCAGGGTTTTTACATCTATCCCATCATCAAACACAAAGTGTGAGTGTTACATAAAAAATGGTGTGGTTAGTTGAAAATAAAAAATTCTGTTCCCAGGATGAAGCAACTGAATCAGACAATGCAAAAGAATTTATTTGCCAGTATTGAACACCAGGTGGCATTGCATGTTGCAGTTGAAGGGACCGGAGGCATTCATCTCAGATACTTCAATGCATTTAGCTATTGAGTCTGGCATGAAATATGTTGATACTTGCTTTGGGTATAATCTACTAACAGAGAAAGCAAACATGAGCCTGTCAAAGTTTCTCAGTAACAATTAAATGGGGAAATGACAAAAAGGGAGATGTGCTTCTGTTACTGTGACAGTGTGAGAGTGATTCAGGACTGAGATTTTGTTAAAAAAATACTAAGAAATGCCAAGTTAAGATTGATTTTCTTTAGATCTTGATCTTCATAGGTAAAATATGGATAAAGACTGTATTTTATCAGATCTGGATCTTTCCCTGTAAAACGTGGAAAGGTTGGCCCCATGAGGGTAGTTTTAGTTTTTTCTTAAACATTTCCATATATGTTGTATGTACAGGGTTTTATTTTGAAAACACTGCAGATATTAACAAGGAGAGGATAATGTATTCAAGTCTGCAGGTACATGTCTTTGTATTATATTCGCACACAAAATATGTCACAGACCGTGTCACTTTGATTATTTACAAATATCATAAAAAACTCTCATAGTTGAAGAATTGAACAAAACAATTCACCCATTACCGTTGAAGAACCCTACTAATGTAAATGTGTTGCTGCATCGATATGTTGAGGTCTCATAAAACAGAAACTGGTTCAACGATAGAGAAGAGCATTTCAGTTTGTTGTGCCATAAAAGGGTGAAGGAGAATCTCCTAAGATTGTTCCCCAATGTGCCCACCAGGTGGCAGTTGTGTTGCAGGTCTCTGGTGTCTGGTTGAGTTGCACTTGGGATAGCAGTGTAGAATTACTTTGCAATGTCTGTTGGTCACGGAGAAGGCCAGATAAGAGTTAGCTAGTGTATAGCGCATTTACTGAATGCTGTCCAACTCCTGTTACTATAGGTAGGCCATTTCTACACTTTAAATAAAGAAACAAACCATATATTCCCATTGGTATTTGTGAGCTACTGCTTGTGCCAGCAAGCAAAATGATAATATGTCGGGTACCGAGTTGCTAATTCTTTGGTAGTTTGTGTTGTTACCTAAGAGGACGTCTTTGTGCTATTGGTCCAGCATAATTTGATATGGAAAGACATTCTGACAATCAACTTACTGTTATGATTTTTCACAGGGCATTTAACTTAACCTTAATTTTCACTGTTTTGGGAAAAGTTCTTTTAATGTGGTAACAAGAAGGATCGCAAAAACTTTGTTTCTGAGCATAAATTGTTTTAGAAATTAAGATCACTTCACACACTGGCAGAGTATTTTATTTTCCCGGAGAATGCAGTAGAAGAGGCAGAAGACAGGAATGTACAAAGACCTGGGTAGAAAAGTATATGTAGCAAAATACAGTTGTCCTTCCATTGAGACCTCAAAGGGAGTGGGCTGTTAATGGCGGGGTTCTACCATAAAAAGGGGTTCAAAATGCTTCAAACTTGTTGCACTGTAATACTGGATACATTTCACGAGTTTTAGATACAATGTATATACATTGTTAACAGTGTCATCAATTAAGGATTCAGAGTTGCAGTGTTTGCCTTGATGTATTTTTAGAACAAAATTACAAGAAACTAGTCAATGGTGATTGAGGCACTTCTGCCAGAAAAAGGGGTTCAAAATGCATCAAACTTGTTGCACCATACTACTGGATACATTTGATGAGTTTTAAACACATATGTACAGTGTGTATATACATTGTTAACAGTGTCTTCAATCAAGGATTAAAAGTTGCACTGTTTGCCTTGATGTATTTTCGGAATAAAAGTACAAGAAACTAGTCAATGGTGATTGTCTTTTGCAGAACTAAAATGACCTAGAAGGACACTCCCCCCAAGTCTCATACACGTTTAATAAATACCAGGTTGACTCGAAAAAGTGGTCCCTGTGGAAGAGAACATTACCCCTTTCCTGTATAAAGCTTAAATGATGTGTCATATTGCATAAGTAGGTCACTGGGTCAGTTGGGCACTGGGTCTGTTGGTTTAGTCACAGTAGCTGATTGATCCTTGCAGTTACTTATTTTAGCCATTGATTGCCAGAGGGCAGCACCTTACAGTCACAACCAGTGGTTGCCCAGTTATGGTTACTAGGTGTATCAAGAAAAGTTGTTGACATAGTGCCCAGAGGGTTAGCTGGTCATTTAATATGTATTATAAATGGCGTAGTGTTCACTCATGTATGGCTACTGTGATAGGACTGTATTAACCTGGCTGATTTTAATATTTCATTCCAATAGTCATGTTTATAAAGAAAGTGATCAGCATATTTGGTAATTTCTCACAATGCATTCTTTAATATGCTTTTCATATGAAGCAGATTTAAACATATCTTATTGTTCAAAGCTACCAGTGACATATTTGATGACATGGCCATGTGTTACAATTGGGAAAGAGGGCATTGCAGATAAAGTAAAATACAAGGCTCGTCATTATGGAATTTTGCTACATGTCCCATAGCACTTTTTGTCTAGAGTTTAGACAAGTAGTGGGTTAAATCTACTAAGGTCAAAAGTTTTACTTGTTCTGTCTGAAAATTTACTTTCTCTGGACAATAGGGCTGACAACAATGTCAAACCCTGAATCTGTCAACACTATAGTATGAATCTATTTCATTTTAAACAGATAAACAAAGTATAATTTTTAAAATATTTTGACGCCATTGCAGGGTTGAGCACATACTGGTTCATGGGAAGAGGGGCCTTGGACATATTGGACACCTTGGGAAAGAAAGCAAGGAAAAGGAGAAAAGATGGGTCATGGACTGAGCACTGGATGAAACATGCGTCTTCGTCATTTCCCTGTTCAGTGTGTGGAAAGACGTTCCCGTTTCTCAGTAAATTACGAAGACACATGCTTTTTCATAGTGGACTGAGGCAACATGTTTGTGAAATTTGTGGAAAGGGGTACTTTCAAGCGAGTGACCTGACCAAACACAAAAAGAAATGCGTTATAAAAAATAAGACGTTTCTGTGAGACCTTGTTGTGATCGAGTGCTAATTATTTTGATAATTTTCAAAGCTTTATCTCTCTCTCTGTCTGTCTTTCTCACTCAAATAAAAAAATAAAAGAAGATAATGATTATGCAAAAATACAGAGTTCATGTCATACAGAAATGTATGTTGGTAAATCAATGTACATATGGTTTACCTGGTACTTGCTTGCTGGGCAGACCACCAAGTGCTCTCCATTCCAAACCAAAAAAGGAATATATGGTGTACATGTAGTCTGTCTGGCAAACTATGTGAGATTCTCTCTTTTTAGAGACCACCCATAGGGCAGTGCTCGACAAACCCTTTGGCCTGCAGCAACATGTATTTTAGTCTGGGCAACAAAAACTTGAAAGGTTGATATGAATTAACCCACTTAATGGTCCATTTAAATGCTCCTGCCCCCAATTTTAAGCTCTTCTGACATGGCAATCAGCTGAGTTTATATGATGGTTAGGCATCTGTCTGTCCTCCTTCTGTCGACATCTACAATTCACATTTTTTAACTTCCTCTCCAAAACCAGTTGTCAGATCCTCTTCAAACTTTAATACATGTAGTGGGGATCTACCTAGGGCCTGTATTTTTCCGTTTCAAAAAACTAGAAATTCTGTTTCACCAGCCAGAAATTTCCAAATTCCATTTCAGTAGTTCTCTTTGTATGTAAAACACATTAAGGCAAAACAGCAAATTCCGTTTCAGAGGTGACAAAAATTCATTATTACGTTCTGTTTCCATTAAAAACGGAAAAATACAGGCCCTATCTACCTTTAGTGAGTCTCAACCAGATTTGTTGAAATAATCATGTTCCAGTGATTCTTGGATTTTTGAGGCACAGTCAGATTGGTGGGAACTCTCTCCACCTGCCCAGGCACAGTCAGAGCGATCAGAACTTGGTCGCTTGTTTGGCTGAGAATGGAACCCAGGATACAGAAGTCAAAGGTGAACCTTTTGTTGCTTAGCAAACTGTGTACACATCAGGTTTCCAGCAAAGCTGTGGAGCCAATTAAGGTTTGATGTGTTTTGCATGGTTCTGGGGGTTTCACGAACTGTATGTGTTCGTGCTATATAAATGTGGATTTAAGGTAGATTATCCAGGATGCAGAATACACACGTGCGCTGTACGCTCAACTGTGCACTATAAGGATGTTGGTTAATAGCAAATTAAGTACATAAAGCTAAGAATCCACACTTTGGGGGGGGGGGGGGTTCTTCTCAGTCAAACATATATTTTACAATATTGGCTGTTTCCTCTAATTTGCTATGGTAAGAACCCAACTGATAGCAGAGCTGTGCTTGTCATTGTATCAAGCCAAATCATTGAACTCTTTCAGTGCCAAATTTTGGACTGAGTTCAACAGCTTTTCTCAGTGTGCATTGGGCACAATGCCCCCTATGCATGTGGAGAAAAGCTGTTGACACGGGATACTCTCTCTTGAACTATTTAAATGCTGGTACTTGAATGAAAGGTCTTTTTTACGAGGAATGGGATCTTCATGATAATTCAGACTAGTTTGACTTAAGTAGATTGACTTAAGTCGCGCTTGGCATTGAAAGAGTTAAGTTTGTATCATTCAACCATCAGCATTTAGATATATACAATATGTTGTCACCCAGGACGTGGTGGAAAGGTGATGGATAATGTACACAGTTATACAAACATAGATGGTGTACTCAGTTATAAAAACATAGGCGATATACTCAGTAATACAAACATAGGTGATGTTCACAGTTGTATAAACACAGATATACACAGTTATGTATGAACATAAGTGATGTACATGGCCACACAAACATTGGTGATGCATGGTTAAACAAACAAGTGATGTACAGTTAAACGAACATGTGATGTACAGTTAAGCATACGAGTGATGTGCACAGATACAAAAACATAGGTGACATACATGGTTACACAAACAGGCGATGTACAGATATATAAACATAAATGATGTACATGGTTACACAAACAGGTGATGTACAGATATATCAACAAAGGTGATATACATGGTTACATAAACAGGTGATGTACATGGTTACACAAACCAGTGATGTACGGTTATACAAACATGTATAATGCCACATGCAGTTTAGTAAAGTACTTTCTGTTTGAAATTAGTGAATCTTTGAGCTTGGTCAGTTTATAATTAATGCAAATGAGGACAGAGTTCCACTATCAATGTACTTAATTGAATGAGAATATCATCGTCGTCGTCGTCGTCGTCGTCGTCGTCATCATTATCATCATCATCATCCAGGTCAAACACTCAACTCATTCCATACTAGTCCCTGATTTTTGCCATATATTTACCTAGATTTAAGATGACAATTGCATATTTAAATTCTACATGAAAAAAGCTTTCGTTCAATACCAATATGCTTATAGTCTTAAGTCAGTGGTTCTGGCACTGCCTGGCAAGTCATGCTGCAGCTTCCCTTGCCAGGCAGTGGCAGAACCACTGACCAAGTCCTGTGACCATAGTATGGAATGAATTACAGCCGCACTTGTGCCATGCTAACTTGACTAAGTTTGACTAGAAATGGTCGGGCGCAAGGAATAATGAACTGCTAAGTCTGCATGCTATTAATTGAGAGGAGAGAACACAAAGTGCTCACTTTCGCATAGGAGACCTACACAGCTTACAGGGTGCTACTTGCAGCTTCTGGCTTAGCTAACTCAGGCCTCTGTTGTGTTTGAGGTAAATAATTTTCCTGGTCGGTTGAGGAAAAAGAAAACATTAATATAATTTAATCAAGAAACTTTTAACTCTTTTTGGACCGAGTCAACAGGGTTTTTTGCACACATTGAGTGCATTGTGCCCAATGCATGCCCAGAAAAGCTCTTGACCTGGGATATTCTCTCACGAACTATAGGCATGCTGGTACTTGTATGAAAGGTCTTTTTATGAGGAATACAAATCTGGGATCCTTATGATGACTAGTCTGACTGAAGTAGATAGACTTAAGTCGTAATTGGCTCTGAAAGAGTTAAAGCTGAGCTTTGATATGAACATTGCTTAACTCTTTCAGTGCCAAGTTTGGGACTGTGTCAGCAGCTTTCCTTGGCGCACTTTGAGTGTGATGCACCCAAAGCTGAGGAAAATATTGACCTGGACCATTCTATGGCTCTATAGGCACATTGGTACTTGAACATTAGTGTACTTTCCATTTAAAAATTCATCTTAAGTACTCCGACTTAAAGTTCATCTTCAGTACTTTGACTTAAGTTGAAGTTGGCAATGAAAAAGGGTTAGGTAGGCCCATACTGTGGGACCTGTCTTCAGAGACCACTCGAAAGCAAGACCACCTTTCTTGAGGTACTGCCTGTTTGACATGCTCTGCTTAGTATGTTTCATCTTTTACATGGGTAAAAGTTCTCAGTTTTAAAACAGAATTCTGTTTGAGCAAAATTTCTGCAAAAAATATTAATCAGGATATATTCAAAAACATGCAAATTTGGCAAGACATGACAGCTGAAAATTTTAGAGGGGTGTTTTCTGTTTTGCAAAAAATGTTGGCTTTCACCCTTGCTTTTAATACTTTCTACAAAATACAACCTGTCTTGAGAGACCAGTTTGGTTGGTGGTGGGGGTGGTGTTAATCGGAAAAAACAGGTGGCTTCTAAGCAGAATTGAATAGCATGGAAAAGATAGAACCATGCAGGGATGTGATCCTAGTAAGATAGTTTCCTTGGAGAAGCCTAATGTACGTGGGAATGGCTGTATATGGTTTACTTTTGTTCTGGATAAAACCTAGAACAATTTGTATATTTGAAAACATAGTTCGATAGATATATTAATTTGGATTAAGTATTGATTTATATGAATGTATGGATATGGATGGGTGTAGATGTTTAATGTGAGATGGACCTTGAAAGTCTTGGTTTTTGTTTTAGCCTGTTTTGACTGATGTATACTTTTCTTGCATTAGACAATAAAGGACATGATTGGGATTTTGTGTCACTTTGTATGTCATTTCCACTGAGCAGAATCTGTAACGAGCCAATAATGTTTGTTTCAGTGTTTTTACTTAGATTTCTTGTCACTATAATAGGAGGCATCTTTGATGAGAATTGCAGCAGAGGCATATAGTATCACAGACTCAGACTCCTACAAATTTGGTAGAATCATTTTGGTGAGAGCTTTTGTTAGTCCTCTACATGGGACTATTGGAAGTTGCATTTTGTCGTTCTGTCAGTTGTCCTGATAAAGCTTGTCTGGGCGGCATTTTATAAATCATAACATCTGCAGCTACTAAGTTCGGTGGGTGAATACATCATAGATTAAGGGTTTGTCATGCACCAAAATTAGCTCGGGGTGACCATCACCTTGACCTTTGACCCTGTCATAGAAAGTGCTTGTGCAGGCCATATTCCTATGCTGTATTGCTTAGAGATACCAAAGTTCAATGCAGACATTTCTTGGGATAAAGGTACATTTAGATCTATGTTTTGTATGGGTATTAGGTAGCTGTGACCTTGACCTTAGATCTTTTACCCCCATCATGGACACTGATTGTGTGGGTCGTATTTCCTTTTCAGTAATACTGTGAGATATGTCAAACTTGATGCATGGATACTTCTTGGGGTAGAATTATCTCACACCAACTTTACATCACTGTCACCTTGATGCCACTATAGAAAATGCTTGTGCAGGCCATACTTCCTGTACAGTACCAGGGTTTCCGTTAACCCCAAGTTAGGGTATATTACCCTTTCAAAACATGAAATACCCCCTCTGCAAAATTCAAATGGACCTCTGAACTTCCTATGTTTTCTTTGTTAATTTTGCAAAATATAGCGAAAAATTTGACTCTCTTTCAGGTTGGGACCCTCTGAAAAAATCTCTAACAGAAACACTGAGTACTATTATACTTGCAGATATATCAAACTTGGCATTTATATACATCTTGGATATTGGGGTGTGTCACATACTCAGTTTTAATCTGACCAGTAAAGGGGTAAAGACAGCCAGTAAACCCACTTTTTTTCCTGGCCAGAATTAAGTGTCTGGTAAAGTGTCAATTACGTGAGAGTGCATGTGACATCCTTTACATTGCACTTGCAGTCTAGCTCATAAAATGAAATACATGTATGTATGACTGCCTGTAACACCAACAACGTTCCACATACTGTGCTGGTACAGCTTGTTGTCATTGTGGCTACTGCTTGGATAATTGGACTCCCTGAACATCAGTTGGGGGTACATGTAAATTTCTAAGGAACACAATGGGGCATATTTTGGCTGCATAGTGCACTGAGATAATATACATGTATTATCTTTTGAGCTTTCAAGATATTAACATGCATTTATTATCCTTTGAGCTTTCAAGATAACATACGTGTGTTATCTTTCGAGCTTTTAAAATAATATACATGTCACTAGTAACTTGTTGCGGCATAAGTAGGTGCGATTCAGCGTTTCAGGTTGGTTCACGGTGTTACACAGCAGCTTGCCAGCGTGAGACAGCATTAGCCAGCATTACAAATGCTGGGAAATGCCAACTAACGCTGGGAAATGCCAAAATCCAGTTAAGCCTTTTGGAGCTCTGCATTGGTCAGTGTTGAAAGGGTGTCAAACACCGACTAACGTTGACTAACACTGAGCTCCAAAAGGCTTGATTGGATTTTGGCATTTCCCAGCATTTGTAATGCTTGCTATTGCCGGCTCGTGCTGTGTAATGCTGGGAACTGCCCTGAAACGCCGAAACGCACCTATTAATGCCAAAAGAAGTTACTAGTGTGTGTTATCTTTTGAACTTTCAACATAATATACATGGGAGTGCGACTGTGATATTACAGTTATAGCCAGTTGTTATCAAAGTACAGGACTGTAGTGACATTTAAACAGTGAGCCAGCAAATTTGTTTGAAATGAGTTAAATTAATGACCAAAATGTGCATTTTGCTGTGGTATTAAACAGCTGCTTATAATATAGTTAAGCACACAAGCATGAATGTTTTCACCTACATGTACATACATGAATATCCTCTCAAGCTTAATATGCAGTGCATGAATCTGTCTTCTCCCATTTTGTAATGTGCCTCTGCAACATATAATTGAAATTTCGGGGTATCATATTTTTTTGCCCAGATGAAGCTGTTAAAATTTAATTTGTAATTTTGAGGATGTGTAATAATTATAATTTTTGTCGTAGGTTGAAATATTTGGCACTTGCCAAAAAAAAGTGACGTATGGCTATTGTAATGACGTTGTTATTGTAATGGCTGAAAACCTTTTTTCAAAATCATCTGTTGAACATGTTTTAGCCAAAAATAAAAACCTGGAGTAAAAAACTTCTTCAATGTTGCTGTAGTTATATTTTAGAGGTAAGCAGGAATAACATGGAGAGTGTAGAGCATGGCTTACACAGTTCAGGTATTGATGGCTTGAAAATGTGTAGTACAGTTGGTTGCAAAGCAGAAAATATGCAGCTTGGGTCTGCTTTGGAGGCAATGTAGTTGGCTTTTTATTACAAATTTTGTGGTCAGCTGACCAGTTCCTCCACACATAGACTTAAGTGTCATTAACTTTTTCAATGCCCCAGCTGTGACTTAAGTTGAACTACTTGAGACACACTGCTCTTAATTGTAAAAAGAATGCTAAATTTGTATCCCTTGTGAAAAGACCTTTCATTCAAATACCAGCATGCCCTTACCAGAGAACATACTGGTCGGGGTCAACAGCTTTCCTCTGTGAACTTTGGATGCATCGGGCCAAGGAAAGCTTTTAACTTGGTCAAAAATATGGCACTGAAAGAGTTAAAGGCATATATATATATATATAGTATTCCCTCCTTCGAAAGACCACTCCTTTGGGAGACCACCTCCTTTGAGAGACCACAGCTAGGTCTTTCTGTAGTACTTTTCATGTTATTTATACCTCCTTTGAGGGACCACCTGCTTGATGTGACCGCCTTTTGGGTGGCACTAGGGGCGGTCTCTCAAAGGAGTGTGTGTGTGCGCGTCTGGAACTCTATTGTGAAGCAAAAAAATAATTTAATAATTCCTTAGTAGGCCTAGACTGTAGTTTTAGTTCCTAATGAAACGTTCTACGTCATTTTATAACTATAAATACAAATATGTTGTTGACTTTTGTTTCTACGTAAATGACATAGAAAATTACATATAATTATGTGCTAGGCCTAACTGACCAGTTTAACGTTCAAATAACACCTTCACTTCCATTGAGAAAGCTGGGGACATCACTGATGAAATATCTGGATATCAGAAATATTATCACATGGATGAGAAGTCCAATATGAACTTCAATTTATGATGTAGAAAAGTGTGTGTTGACACACACTTTAATGAGAACTTGCATATAAATTGCTTATGGACATAACCTCCAATGTCGCACTGTCTTAGGATACCATATTGTTTGTAGCTCTGCTGACCATAGGTCTCAGGGCTTGTGTAAACATTCATGTCTATTTGTCTGACCACCCTAAAACTTCTGTGTGTGTGGGGGGGGGGGGGGGGGGGTAGTCCACAGTTTCTGAGTTAGGCTCAGATAACTTCCAGGAATCATCAAGTGTACAACAAGCTAGATAAAGTTTAAGTTGGTGGCACCCCCCCCCCCCCCCCGTCCCATGTGCACATCATTTTGTAAGATATGGGTCACAGTGTGAACATCTTGTTAACACTGAGCCATCTTTATTTTATTCTATTTTTTTTTGTTGGTCTTCATGAAATTTAGTTGGATCAGTAATTTTTTTTGTTCATTTTTGTCAGTAGAGCACATGTATTTTCAGTATTGTACATAGATACGGGTGTGCATGCAAGAACCCATCAAAGGTATATTCCATAATTAATTTCGACCCTTCAGCTACTCTTTTTGTATAAAAGTACATATATTGTTCCCATATCCTGGCATTTTTAAGTGTCCCACATGGGGCCCAACAAGAGCCCTAGTGTTAGAATAGGACCATTAATATTGGCTGATATAGTTTTTACAACAAATTGTGTAGAGGATCCTTGTTGAATGTGCTAGAAATGTATGTGGTCCAGTCAGCTGATCGCCAGCTGGGGTATATGGTCCAGTCAGCTGATAGCCAGCTGGGGTATATGGTCCAGTCAGCTGATAGCCAGCTGGGGTATATGGTCCAGTCAGCTGATTGTCAGCTGGGGTATATGGTCCAGTCAGCTGATCGCCAGCTGAGGTATATGGTCCAATCAGCTGATAGCCAGCTTGTAGCCAGCTGGGGTATATGGTCCAGTCAGCTGATTGTCAGCTTGTAGCCAGCTGGGGTATATGGTCCAGTCAGCTGATTGTCAGCTTGTAGCCAGCTGGGGTATATGGTCCAGTCAGCTGATAGTCAGCTGATAGCCAGCTGGGGTATATGGTCCAGTCAACTGATAGTCAGCTGATAGCCAGCTGGGGTATGTGGTCCAGTCAACTGATAGCCAGCTGGGGTATATGGTCCAGTCAGCTGATAGTCAACTGATAGCCATCTGGGGTATGTGGTCCAGTCAGCTGATAGCCAGCTGGGGTATGTGATCTGGTCAGCTAAGAATGGGCTGCTCATGCAACCCTCTTGCTTTTATGTTGCATGATCAAGGGATGAAAGAATCCTACAACTTACTGCATATATCAACTAGTCCTACATTTGTAGCACACATTATAAAGTCTGAAATATTTTGGCACTTGCAGGGAGGCATGAGCAGTGGGGAAGGTCACAGGCTGAGAGCTTCATCCCTGGACTTAGCATTACTTATGTCGCTGATGCGCAATACAAACTTAAGAGGGGAAAGAAAAGAACACAGCCCAGAATGGATAGCCAGTGCTCACTTAAGGGTGTGGCATTGGGCTCTTACGTCTGTAATGTCTGTGGCAAGGACTTCCAGTTTCCTAGTATTCTGAGAAACCATATGCTATTTCACAGTGATGATCGGCCACATGCGTGTGATCACTGCAACAGGTCATTTCATCAGCTATCAGATATGAAAAGACATGTTCTGGCAGTTCATGCAAAAAGTAAAAGATACGCTTGTGATATCTGTGGGAAAAGATTTGCCCGTGGAACTCATAAGAAGAGGCACAAGTTGATTTGCATGAAATCTCATGGGCGTGGTCTCACTATGCACACCCAGTAACATTTGCCCCCACAAACAATAACCCTTGCCCTGTGAACAGTTACCCTGCCAGGGTTTCTGCCAGAGTGAAATTTTAGGGTACTCAAATTTTCATATTCTCAAGTAAGAATTCTAATAATGAAGCCTTTGTGTGGTATTTCTGGCTAATATATGCTAAAATTGTTTTTTTTTTTTTCTGCTAAAATCTTAGGGTAAGCAAAAGTACCCTTGAGATTTTTTAGGGTGTGCTATTTTACTCTTTTTACCCTCTGGTGGAAACCGTGCCTGCCCCCTGAACACCCAGAGTGGAATGCTTGTCATCTGCTTCAATGTCTTTTGCCCAATTTTCATGTTCCTGGGAAACAGATTGATTGAGAGTTGAGCAAGATGAAACCTGTAAGACTGGTGTGTCAAAGGTCAATATCCTCTTAGTTGATGCAAGTTAAATGCTGGTACATCAGGAATGCCTGTAAATGTGTTGGTTTCTGTTTCATTAGACTGGCTACTGGTCAAATGTTCTCTGCTTCAATGTTTTTGGCTACATTTGACAGTAATGAAAAATGTAGTTGAATGTGAGAATTTTCAATGAAAGAATCAAGAATATATACCCAAAGTCCAACTCGTACAAAGAAAATTTGTTGGTTTGGTCTTAACTCAAAGGGAAAGGGTTAAATGGTTTGCTGTTCCTTTTCCTGATCCACTGTGGATGTGACAGAAACAGCTTCAAAAATACTGGTTCAGTGTGCCTAATCTGTCTTACAATAGTGTTTAAAACAGGTCAAAATGGATATATGTCCAACACCAAGTAGAGGTACAGCTTGACATAGGATCAACAAAAAGCGATGCAGGGGTTGCCTCACCCAACTTGAAAAGTAAAACAGACTAAAAAGAGGCTGGAGCAACTATGTAGAGAGTTTACACTCTACATAGTTGGTCCAGCCTCTTTTTAGTCTGTTTTACTTTTCAAATAGTGTTTAAGTTATGCATCTAAGAACATATTGTTAATCTGTATATACATGCTCATTGAAAACTTCAAAAGATGTGTAAAAGTACAGTGGAACCTCCTGTGTGACCACCTCAACAATGTGCCTTCCTGTCTATTGCAACCATCCTGTAACACCACCAAGTGATTTTTTTTATTTTTTTTATTTTTTAGTTCTGCTGACCAAAGATCACAGAGCTTAGGCGATTACTCATGTCCGTCCTTCTTTCCGTCCATCTGTAAACTTTTTCATTGTGGGCATGATGTGGTCTACAGTTTTTCAGATAGCCCTGTATAACTCTCAGGAGTTATAAAGTGTATGAAAATCTGTGTTGAGTTTGATATTGGTATGAAAATCTATGTTGAGTTCAATATTGGTGGTGCCACCTGTTGTAGTATTATGTCATATATGAGTCAAAATGTGAAAATCTTGTGAGCACTATAACTTAGTAAGCATCCTTAATGTTTGATAGGTCTTCATGAAATTTAGTGAGACTGTGGAGGAAGTCAACGTCTAAGTTGCTTTTGATATCGGTGCCACCACATATAATTTGGCAGAAATTATGAGCCAAAATGCATTCTAAAGATATAAAATTCCCTATCTCGAAAAGTGATTGGATTACACTTGCCAAATTTATAAGATATATAGACCATGTGCAATGCTGGAATCTTATGTAATATCAGTGAAAGTTGAAAGAAGTAATTTTGTACTGGCAGGGTGTAGCTTGAACATCAATGGCAAAGAGAATGCACATGATTACATTCTACATAAATCTGTACTTGATGACATATGTTCTGGGTCACAGTGACCCTATAATTATAGGGTTTGGCACTTGTCCAAGTTTCTTGTTTTTCTTGAATAACTCCAATCTGAATAAGCAGGCCATGCACATGTGTATGGAAAGCTGGATGTGGGGTGCACATTGATCTAGAACAATTTTTTAATCTGAGTTGAAGGTCAAGGTCAAATAGCCAGTTGGAATATAGGGGTCATCATGTGAATGCTCTGCACCTTACGGTTTTTGAGTTACATGTAGACCCATATAACCTTTATGACTTATCAAGTGTATGAAAATCTCTCTCAACGTCATGTTGGTGGCACCCCATAGAGTATTGTGTATTATACAGGTCATAATGTCAAAATCTTGTGACCAGACCAGCATCGTTAATGTCACAATTTGATAGCACTGTTGTCTTTGAAAATTTCAAAAGGCTCACTTTAATTGTCATAAAATGGGCAGTCTACTTATTTTCTCCCAACATTTAAAGAAAACAAAGACAGGTTTGGCATACTTAAATCTGGCATATACACGTATGAGCATATCCAGGCGTGTACATGGGATTGACTTTATTGTATTGATGAAAGAACCTGCAGTTATCACATCAATCTTGTGTGATGCACTGACTTGTATATTCTGCTCTGAAGCTCCTCTACACAAGTAATGTCTAACAAGGATTGAGCGTCAATTTAGATATTGCATTTTGTCACAGTTGACGAGGTTTTCTTTTGATCTGTGGGATAATTCTGGTGAAAGCAAATATGATATGGGCCTAGGCATGTCATGTTGAATGGACAGGCAAGTTAACATAGACCACTGAAGATATTTACATAGCTTCCGTGAACTTGCCCTGTAGATCCATTCAATGACATAGGCCGAGAAACAGGAAGTAGCAAACAATACCTCAGGTTAAGAGGTATCATGTGACCTACCCCGACCATTATATTGGTTAGGTGACCACTTTGTATATAGGTGTTGCCCTCTACCTATTGCATCTTGTCTCATGCCATTGACAAGGAAGCATTTCCTACTGAGATATTAACTTTTCTATTGCCAAGTGTTGACACTTAGGTTTCGTAGCTGTGCTTTGGGCATGTTGTGTCAAAGTGTGCCAAGGAAAGCTGTTGACCTGTGCATTCGTATGGTCTCTGTAACTGTACGCATGGTGGTACATGAAGGAAAGCTGTTGACCTGGACCATTCTTACAGTCTCTTTAACTGTAGGCATGCTGGTACTTGAAGGAAAACTGTCCACCTGGACCATTCTTGTGGTTTCTGTAACTGTACGCATGCTGGTATTTGAAAGGTCAGTTTACAAAGAATGTGAATATTGTATGGTTATATCAACTCACAGCACATCAGTTGTGTTGAAATTGGCAATGAGAGAGTTAAGGATATGGAACACTTTTACTACACTTCATGCAGAAAATGCAATTTTGCTTCAAACATGCATACACTAGACTTCTCATGTGACATCATATAAACTACAATATTTTTCAAAAGTATGCATTTTGATCAAGCTATTGAAAGTAATGAAAACTCTAACACTGCTAGGAAATTAAATTTTATTTATTTGATTTAAAAGCTTTAATTGTACGTGTTTTTTGCTGAAAGACAAAAATTGCACAAACACCAAAAATGAGAAACACTGTTTTCTTATTGGAAAGGTAAAAGTGCACTTCCAGCAGCAAAACTGTATTTTGAATTTTTGATAAGGGTTTAGTATATAATTTAAAGGATATGAAAATTAGAATAATTAAAGTGCAATTTTAAACTTCAAAAAAATAAAAGAGCCATAAAATTTAAACTAAGCCCTTTTTCAAAAAACGTAAAGTTGGTTTTTGAAAGTGTTATGTATTCTTTCATTCAAGACTTTTAGAATGCTATTCTAAATTTTATGAAAAAAATAAGTTCTTTAATTAAAAGTTAATTAAGTTCTTTAATTAAAAGTTAATTACATCAATAGCAATGTTTAAATTTTTATATTCAATGCCAGAATCAAAAGTGATGTTATGTTTTCTGTCAGAAAATTATATTTTTGAGGGTATTAGATGGTTACCATAGACAGAAATATAACATGTATCCATGAGCGCCATAGCATGTACCATGTCCTTAAGGCCATGTCCCATTGCTTTTGCTTTGCCTTGCAAATTCCACTGCCCAAGGGAGGTCATGCTCCAGCTGTCATTTGGGTTAGGTAGTCAGAGAGGGAATAGTTTTCTTGGCAATGTAAATGATACTGACTTCAGACTAGATGTGTTCCCAGGAAGGGAGATACTCCCTTCTTTTTTGGATAGGGATGTGCAGCTTAGGTTTACAAACATTCTTTATTAGGGCTTGCAATTTCCACCCAAAACAAGGTCTCATTATGGCCACCAATCAGCAATGATACAGTGTTAGACCTATGCAGGTGCAGTCAAACTTTACTATAAGCTTACAATCCAATACCCATTCACAGTGAGTTAATGAATCATCACACCATGTGCTCTGGTGGGGGCACCTGAGCCAGAGCAATTGGGCCTTGATTATAGGGCCCTTTTATTTTATTTGTGACCTCAGTTGGGGTTTTTGGTACAATTCTTCAAACTATATTAGGGAAGTTTTAGGAAATTGGTAATTTTGTTAGGGAAATTGCCTCCAAGAAGGCGTCTTTCAGAACAGCACATTCCTGTTATGCTGAGTATAGCGAGTGCCACCTCCTACCCCAGTCCTCGCTGTATGTTGTCAGTTAGCATATGTACACTTTGAAGAATTTCCATCAAGGAATTGGAATATGTGCAACTCTGATAGAATCCTTGCCAGATGTGGGGGAGAACCTGTGACAGGAAAGAGTAAGATGTAGGAGATTATGATGAGACCAAGTAGCCATGAGGTGAGAGGTTAATGTATAGTTATTGTTTGGCACCTGTTGCAGGAGAGTTACCTGTCATAGACCATCATGAGACTAAAGTAGCATTGCAAGGACTTCTATTGCCATTAGCCAATTAGCCAAATGCTAATGTTGGATTCATTTGGCTCAGAAAATCTGCAAATGGCTAATTTATATTAACAGGAATTACATAAGAGTTAGGTTAGATTCTGGGGTGATTACCATTTTATTTCCCAATTTGGCTGTAAATTTTGAAGGCCTACATATGTCCCTGCAATAAGATGAAACTTTAACATATTTGTGGCACCTGTTGCAGGAGGAGTTATGTGTAATAGACCATTTTGAGACTGAGTAGCAATGAGGTGAGACTTGAACATGTAGGCCCTAATTACTGTTTTGGCACATGTTGCAGGACCGCGCAGAACCAGAAGCATCTCTTCACATCATGCACATGATGCGGTCCTGCGGTTTAGTGGAAACTCCATTGCATTGGGTGAGGTACCAGGCAATCAGTTACCAATCAAATATTACAGACATTATTGCAAACAATGTGGAAAATGTTTCCCATACCCAAGTGCCTTGAAACGACACATGCGGGGCCACACAGGGGAGAAACCATTCCAGTGTGATGTGTGTTCATCATCGTTTCAGCGTTCACATGACTTGAAACGACATAAATTCAAGTACCACTCCCACTCGCAGAACTGGAGCACAGCAGTCAGAAAAGGCAGCAGTTCATCATAGAAAATAAACCATACTGTGAATCCTCATAATAATGACCCCATCTGTCTCCTGCAAAATGTGTCGAATGTCTGCGTATTTCAGATACACGAGTCAAATAGCAAAGGCATTTGATGAAAGTTCCCCAAAACTTGTGTTGCTTAGTAAAAATGTCAGATAACTGTGTATTGTTATCACGAGATTTCAGTGTATTCTTAAGTGTGCTTGTATGAAGGCATTGCTGTGTTTAAAAAAAGAAAAAAAACTGGCAGGACCAGTACCACGGATCTCTGAACATACATTTTCAAACAGGGATTTTGAGACAAGCTCAAAGAGTGAGACTTTCACTTCCTGGACCTACATGTATGGGCTCAGATACTGTCATTTGTCAGTGCAGGGAGTTCCTAATTGTGTTCGTGAAAGATATGCTTGCCGTATACCATTACTCTTTGTCATCAAAAACACCTGTTTAGGGTGTGGGCGTTCAGCTTACCACACCATTGCTCATAGTCATTGACTATACCTTGTACAATATGGGCTTTTGTGCCAAAGTTTCTTAGTCTGTCATATTCTTAACAGCTAGACATTAGTGTAAGAAGTTGAATTCATGTGTGTGAGTAGAAAATTTAACTGTAGCATGTGTAGAAACACTGTTATAGTTGTAATGTGTCAGGCAGATACTGCCTTTGCTATTCCATTTGGTTGTACATGTGTGTGTGTGTGTGTGTATGCATATATATATATATATATATATATATATATATATATATATATATATATATATATGTATGTATATATATATATGTATATATTTAAAAGTATATTTACAAAAGCTAACCCAGTTAGCATCAGTGACTTTAGTCTCATCTGGGGTCCTCTATTGGATACAGGTTATGATAACAAAATATAGTTGCACAGTGGTTCAAAATGGATATAGTATATATATATATATATATATATATATATATATATATATATATATATATATATATATATATATATATATATATATATCATGTATGGGTCGATTTTAGTGCTAAAAAGCATGTGTATAAATAATATATAGGCCAGACCAGTATGGGTCATATAATAAAGTCTTTAGAAAGTGCTATAATAGGCCTTCTGTTAGGCAGATTACCCATGACCAGAAGAGCACCTATAATTGGAAGTACCAATATACGATATACTATTATGGGCTAAGCTTAGTAACTTCCCCAGTAATGATGGTGTTGTCTGCTGTCGTCGAGACTGCTGAATCTCTGCTGGAACATTTGGCATCTGGTGCAGCACATTTTATTGTAGTAGGCTGATCGAAACATGAGATAAAGAGACCATATCATGGTTTGTTGTTGATACAAAGAATACCAACGAGCACTTGGTGCCATATGTGCAGAACGAGTGAGCGAGGCAAATGAGTTCTGCTACATGATATCAAGTGTGAGTGGATATTCTTCATATTGACAACAAACCATGCTATAGTCTATACATATTAATGCATGTTTGTGATGCATAATGAAGCAGATAAGAAGCACATCCATTAATGACCTAGGCAATGACAGGATGGAGACTGTACATCTTTTCTCACTTGTTCCTAGGCTTTGACAGTCATTAATTGTTGCTGCATGGACCGACTAAAGTTTGTTATTAATCATTTTCTCACATATATGTGCTACTTTCTTTCAATGAATTGATCGGAGAGGGACTTTGAAATTGTGAATATTTGATGCCAGCAGTGCTTACTTCGGAAACTTTGTGATATTGGTATATTGTACATCATGGATAACTGCACAAGTGATCCATATATTAATTCAACTTTTAATATACAAATACATGGACAGTTGAACCTGCGCCATCAGATATCCCTTTGAGGCAAGCACCTGTCTCAGACACTGTAAAGGATGTACGCAACTTGTCCCTAAGATGGACATCAGTGTAATATGGATGAAGGACAATGATTTAGTTCAGTAACGAGTGTGTGAGATGGATACATTTAGTTTGATGGCCACTATAAACCTGTGTTAGATGGATACATGCCTCATCTTATTTAGTTTGATGGCCACTATAAACCTGTGTCAGATGGATACATGTATCATCTAATTTAGTTTGATGGCCACTATAAACCTGTGTCAGATGGATACATGTGTCATCTAATTTAGTTTGATGGCCACTATAACGCTGTGTCAGATGGATACATGTGTCATCTGATTTAGTTTGTTGGCCACTATAAACCTGTGTCAGATGGATACATGTGTCATCTAATTTAGTTTGATGGCCACTATAACCCTGTGTCAGATGGATACATGTCTCATCTAATTTAGTTTGTTGGCCACTATAAACCTGTGTCAGATGGATATATGTGTCATCTGATTTAGTTTGTTGGCCACTATAAACTTGTATCAGATGGATATATGTGTCACCTGATTTAGTTTGATGCCCATTAAACCTGTGTCAGATGGTATATCATCTGATTTACATATAGTTTGATGGCCAGTATACCTGTATCAGATGGTCATGTTTATTAAATCTGATTTAGTTTGATAGCTAGTAAACCTATGTCCAATGAACATGTCATCTGAAATATGGATGGTTGCTTTTTAATCTTCTCATCGTTTGTTTTGCTGGCATGTGAAAATGCTGTAGTGAAACTAACCTGTGCGTAACCCATTCTATCAATTAGGGTTTTATCAAAGTTGCATATTAAACTCTGGGTCTGTTTGCTCAAGCTGTGGTCATTTAACCTTACATAATAACTGTACTGATCAAACTGTATTTTACTTTGGAACTCAATTCTAGTAACCCTGTATACATGTAAGTCAGAAACTTGTATGTAACAGCACAGTTGTCTTTTGTCTTGCATGTTGACTGTCTGTCATAGGCTGATTTGGCTTACAAGTATTTATTGCAAAATCAGCAAATATATTAATTTAATATTATTACACATGTAAAATAAACAGTGTAAAAACCCTGTAGCATTGTACTATTTGTATATGAACTGCTAGCTAACATGTCAGTAGCAAGCAAAATCTGTTGCACAGATGTTTATGTATAGTTTGTAAAAATAAAAAATAAATAAAGAAACAATTAGTAAGAAAAAACCTCCGACTGGTCTGTGATTGAATGATCATACACAGTTACTTAGATGGTTCTTCAAGACACTGTACTGGGGAGTGAAATAATCTGAATACTGTCACTACTAAAGGGGGCTAATATTTGGGCTCTTCTATGAGTTGAAGGGCGATTCAGCAGCTATTTTCTAGCATGGTGTAGTCTATTCAGTATCAATCGCTGCCATTGTATGGTGGGTACTGGTTAGATAACTCATCCCTCCATTGAAATTAAAATGACTTCAGGACAGCTGTTACCTGACCACTTCCACCTCAGATCTTAGTCTTTAGCTCATCTAAGAGCCCACCTGGTAGTTTTAGGGGAGCTATTTGTAGCTGACATGCAATTTTGTCAACACAAGGACTGTATTGAGTATACACCCTTTAATAAGGCCTTGCTTGCTGCATGTGAATGTGCCCACATTGGAAGGTTAGTCTTAAATTTATTGAGAAGAGATAACACAATAAATATTAATGCAGGCATTCTGATTGTAGCTTTATAGGAGGGTGGGCATGTGGTGAGAGGGGCCTCTTTCAAGGGACCAGTGTGTGTGGCCCATGCTTACTGTACCATAGCTATCTCAGTCTTTATGAGGAGCACCATTAAACCAGGGTTTTTAAAATGCACTGTGACACATTCTTGAAATAGTAAAACAATGGCTAAACTCATTTGTGTTTTTTTATTAAAATCCACTCCAATTTTAAAAATATAGTCCAAATTGATACTGCTGTTTTGTGGATTTTGGCATTTCAAATCCCACATTAATTATCAGAGCCTGGCAGACAATTTTATTCATGTGTCTTATAAGCAATACATGTACGTGGTGCAGTCATGCTGAAAATAGGATAAGGTAAGTCAGAGGCAAAAACAAATAGCACAATCTAATCTCTCAATGCTCCATAAACTATCCACTCACCATCTGTGTCTAAATCTATGTTTGATGCAAAAATGTTGAAAAGCCAAGGCTTCACCTGCCAAGTGAGTTTTAAAGGGTCATCAGTTGGAACTAAGTGTCTTTCAGAGCCTTACAGTGTTTCCATTAACCCCCAAATGGAGGTATATTACCCTTTCAAAACCTGAAATACCCTCTGAGAAAATTCTAAAGGGTCCCAAGTCTTGTTTAAGTACAGGTAAAAATCTAGTTTTCTACCCTGAATTTCTCTTCATATAACTCCCTGAAAAAAGTGGAAACGCTGGCCTTAAATTGCGGGACATGATTTTTTTGTGATGGTGACTGCTTGTCTTTTCCTTATAGTTGGTAAAGGCATCCACATGAATTTTGTTCACATTCATAGTGTGAGACACCAGCAAAAAAATCACAGAAGCAATCTTGGCAGAAAGGTTGATTGCACATATTAACCTGATAGCGGAGACCTGCATGGTGGAAAAATTGCTCTGAAGAGCTCGAGGTATACATAATATGATATATTTTGCAAGGCCTTGAACTTAAACATTAGGTCTCTCTATTATTTGCATACCAGGCTTACAATACAGTAATTCAGTCTTTCTAAAGTCTGAAATCTTTTGGGATACTTGCAGGAAGGCCTTGGACAAGCAACTTGTTGAACAGCCCGTCTGGAGTAGAAGGCAATCTTTACAGGGGAAATGATATACCAGAGAGCTGGTTTGTTAAGAATCGGAGAGAGAAAAAGATGTCTGTAACTCACCCAAAACTCCACCGTTGTTCTCTATGTGGAAAAACATTCACCCAGAGTGGGAGTCTAAACAGACATTTTCTGACACACACAGGCGTAAAGTCTCACATATGTGATTACTGTGGATATGCTTTCTCTCATAGACACAACTTGAAAAGACACAAGATGTTTGTGCACAAAAAGCAGTAGTCACACCAGTCATTGTCAAGCATAAACTTCAGTAGAGTCTTTTTTGTGTTTTGTTTGACCATGGAATGGTCGGGTCTCAAAGCAGTAACCTTCGCACCGACCGCCTATCTTAATCACCCAGTACTATATGATTTCTCTCACAGACGCAATGGGAAAAAAAAAATGCATATACTAGAACTTTGTTGACAATAATTAGTAGTTTGGCCAGGAATTTTCTGATACGCTGGAGTAGAGTCTTGTGTGCCTGATTACTGTGATCACCTTGAGGTCTTGTCATATAGACACACCTTGTGAAGACACAGGGTATTTGTGTAAAAATGGTAGTAAACTGACACACATGTTCGTCTTGGAAGCACAGGTTTAAGTTTGTAAATACTGAATTGGCCTGAAATACCGAATATTCACATATACCGGTCACAATTTTTGACACAGCCATGGGACTCCCTTTATAAATTACTATTAACAAAGTGAAATATTGATGGATCTCTATTGTGCATCATCTCTGACTTTTACATGCATATTTCCTTTTTGGTGGTAATTTCTTAACACTTCCTTGGTTTAAATAAGACACTACAGTCAACAGCTTTCTTTTGCGTGGGTTAGGTCCATGTGCCTGACAAGCACCAAGGAAAACCGTTGACCAGGGATATGTTTATGATAGGTTTTATCCACATATATTCAGCAAATATTTTCTATTTTCATGAAATTTGATTAAAACAAGTGAAGCTGAGGACACTTTACATGGGGGTACTTTTGGTCAATGTTAGCTGGATGGGGTAATGGGATGTATGCATTCAAATGCGACTCTTCTCAACTAAAACTTGCTCTTTGTGTGTGACATGCACATACTGCTTGGTGCTTGATATATGCAGATCTGTGCATGTTACGCTGCTGAGACCAGCTACGCCTTCAAAATGTACAGTGGAACTTCTTTAATCCATATGTCTCATTCATCTGAACACCTCTCCTGGAACAGAATTGTCCATTTCAAGTAATAGTGACTCAGTAATCCAGATGCTTCATTAATCTTAACAGTTCAATGGGGTACAAATGTGTTTGGATTAACGAGGTTCCACTGCCAAATTTTGAAGTGGTGTGAATGTACATGACTCCCTTTTCTACAAAATTCCAGTCACAGACATTGGATCTGTTTATACTGGTATTAAACTGACAACACAAAAGATCAATGAACAGTTTTCCACGTATAAGTGATGTTTCAATTCCTGAGTGAAGATGGCATTCTTGTGCTGCATGAGATGATGATTTAAGCCTTGTCCACTTTGAGTTAAGACTGACTCAACAGCTTTTCATGGTGTAGGTTAACTCATTCCGTACCAGTCCCTGATATTTATGTATATTTACCAAGATTTAAAGATGACAATTGCATTTTTAAATTCTTCATGAAAAGAGCTTTTGTTCAAGTAGCAACATGCCTATAGTCATAAGTCAGTGGTTCTGGCACTGCCTGGCAAGTCATGCTGCAGCTGCCTGCAGGGCTAATGATTTTCTGTT
Organism: Hermodice carunculata; assembly: GCA_964020975.1. Classification (NCBI taxonomy): domain Eukaryota; kingdom Metazoa; phylum Annelida; class Polychaeta; order Eunicida; family Amphinomidae; genus Hermodice; species Hermodice carunculata. The sequence goes on from OZ026623.1 coordinate 30,379,641, forward strand.
TTTTTCCAAAACCGAAGTGGTATTGTGCATTTTTTTTTGCATCCTGAAACGGAATTTGATATTTTTTCGTATATGAATTATACATAAATATATAGCAGTGAAACGGAATTTGATAAATTATTTCTCATGAAGTGGAATTCCTCTTTTTTTGAAACCGAAAATCATTGACCCTACTCCTGTGTCATTCAAATATTGATAAAAAAGTATAGACACATTCGTTTTACATGGATTATGAAAGAAGTCTAGCATTGACTTATCAAGTCACTCTCCATGGCACAGATGTTGGCATATCACAAAATGTCTAGTACCTGTTTTGACCACTCAACATGATTTCTTGGTACTTTATGATGTATACAACACATTCTGAAGAGGCCATTATTCTAGGTGATGTGAAAATTCAACTAGATATTTAGTACTGCCTTTTTACCCCTCAGCCCTATGGTTAAGGGTGAATTGTCATCATCTTTGCCATCCATCCTACTGTCCTTCTGTCCATCCATACTGTGTTGCCATTCTAACTCTTGCTTCTTTAGGCATCAGAAGACTATTGAAAGTGGATGATGACCTATTTCTCGACCTACTTTTGCGGGTGAAGTGCAAGACATTACATTACCGCTCTCACGTTTGACAGATTCAAGCCGAGTTCAAATTTACACCACCACAAACTGTACATGTGCTTCTTTGGAGGCTTGAGAAGCCCTTGAAAGTGGATGACCATGACCTATTTTTGACCTAATTTGAAGGTCATGTATATTGTATACTGTAGAGCAAAATTATACTAATGGCCACAATTCAAACCAAGTTCATCAAATTTATACCAGCAATATCTCTTGCAAAATGTCAGAAGTCTGGTGAAAGTCCATGACCGTTGACCTATTTTTGACTTATTTTTGAACCTGCAAATCTTATTTCCCTTGTATAGCTTGGGTACGGTTGATTATAGGCCCATGTTTAGAATTGAACATGAACAGAAAAGTACCTGTGGGTTTTGTGCTTTTGAATTTGACCTTGAGTGTCCTTCAAAGGTCAAACAAGTCGCTGAACATATGAAACCATGGTGGCTGAGGGGTATTAAGTGCTTTGCATGATATGTCGTTATTATTCTAGACAGTTCCATGCTTTCAAAATGCATGACTTGTGCACAGCTGCAAGGTTCCAGTCTGCTATGCAGACAGCAGGAAATTGGGCAAACTAAGGAAATGCCCATGAATGCAAAGGATTATTTTTTTATAGTTGTTCCAACAAGGAGGCTTGAAAATGGGTTTTGTTAGCTAGCTATTTGTGTGTTTTGCTGAAATTACAGTTATGAATTCTGGCAGCACTGAGGTAATTTGATTCCATAGTCATCATTAGCCATTTAAGGAAAAGGAGGTATTCACTGTTAATGCATTGTAACTTCTAAATATATTTTCTTCATAGCAGACCAATACAGATGGTGGTAAATGAGGCAGAAGAGTTACCTATCACAAGTAGCCTCGTGTTTGGGATTTGAAGAATACAATGTTTCTGTGTAAAAGTTGTGGGATATTTATATTCATCAACTGTGCTTTTTCTGTGTGAATACCACAACTAAGATGATACTGGAGGAAGATATTCATACATGAAATTTACTTGGACTAAAAATTTAGTTTATTCTTGACACAAAGCAATAGCCATCTTTAATGCATTGCAAAAATTCATTGATCTTCACATCTGGTGTATTCTTAGTCTTGTATTGATGAAAATGCATAGCAAAGGCTTTTGGTAGAAGCAAACAGATGTAGGTCAGTGTACATGATCTACAGGTATGCTCAGTTTATTCTTGGTAAAAATCCATAGCCAGTTTTTTTTAATAAAAAAGTTGTTTAAATTGGACAATATATTGTCATTTCATTCTTTAAATCCATAGCCACCTATAGTCAGTGGGAAAAATCGTTGGTTTAGAAGATGTATTTTTGTGGCACAATTACACATATATAATCAAAGGAATAAAGTGATATCTAAATAGTAGTGAATTAAAAAGGAATAGCAGAGTATTATTGGATTGTAGTGAATAGGAAAAAGGAAGACCAGAGTATTATGGGGTTGAAACTGTGGTTTCGGGACAAGAAGTTGTTTAAAAAATATTTTAAAAAATCATCAGAGCTATGAATTTCAAATTGAGGTTTTCCCAATTTAAGTAGTCATTAGTTTCTTGTACATAGAAATCATTTCTGAAAACTTGAATGATTCTGTGAAAAATTATATTGATTATAATTTTCAGTAAATATGGCCCAACAAAATTTGGCAAATAGTTGATATTTTTTGTAAAGAACTTTTTTCAATGAAAGCAACTTAAACAATGATAGAGAAACAGGAATACTACACATTGACTAAGTTTAACTAAGATAAGCTATCCAGCTGGAAAGGGTACATACTGGTTCAGGGGTAAGTCAAATTGTTCTTATTTGAGCTTGTACTACATGTATATAAATTTAGTAATTATGTTTGGTTGGACAGATAATCTTCATTCTGAATAAAGCTCTGCATTTATGAGCTAAACTTCACTGATATAACTAATTCATCATTTGCCACGTTCATATTTATTCATTACTCTGTGGGTTGTCTTTGTTGAATATTTAGCTTAGACAAGGAGTCACTACTCAGAGAGACATGAATGGGTCGATCGAGGCTGTGAAACATGTTCTGAATAGCTACCCGCTGAAGAGCCTTTAATTTATTTGGGCTAATACAGCCTGTTTCAAAATTATACAGAAGAATGTGGACAATAGTACTTCCATATGTATATCAGGTAGACAGTGACAGGTTAGCTTATGGAGAGTAAAGAGTTGGGACTGTGGAATAGGCTAATGACTACTTGGAAGCAGTTCTGGATAAAGAGATACAAATACAATTGAGAGATGATACAATGGTCAAGTGTAACTCTTTCAGGGCCAATCAAAGTCAATCTGCTTCAGTCAAACCAGTCTTATTTATCATGAGCATCCCAGATTCTTATTCCTCGTAAAAAGACCTTTCATCCAAGTACCAGCATGGCCACAGTTCCAAAGAGAATATCCTAGGTCAACAGCTTTCTCGGCACGCATTGCACCCAATGCATGCTGAGAAAAGCCGTTAACTCAGTCCAAAATTTAGCACTGAAAGAGTTGACAGCCCTCTAACAAGGCCATTCAAACCACACAAACTTGTGGCAACGAAGTGTACTCTGCATCAGAAGTACAAACTGTTGGTGGTTCTTACTTGAATGTCTCTTTTCCAAGAGGAAGGGAAGCGGAAGGCTCTGACCAATGAGCAGCAACAACTGAATTAAATTAAATTTCACACAGCCTGGGAGGAACCTATATCTCCTAAGGTAATTATGAACACAGTAACATCCCAGCGCATCAATAGGTGCCCAGTAGGCTTGACGACCTACCTACCTGCTGTTTACATCATGATGGAAGCATTGCTTTTGAGGAACGATAGCTCGATGCCCCTAGTAGATGAAAGACCAGGTCGGGTACAATGGTGGGCGGGTGGGGGGGGGGGGGGGGAGAGTGTCCAGGATAAGATTTTATCTACTCCTTGGCATGCACACTATGCTTATTATGCTGATAAGCACAGCGGGGTGCCAAATATACCCATATGGTAGACAAATCAAATGAGGAACGTGCTGTTATCTGGTACTGGGTCACTAATTTAGTGCCTCTCCACTGAATTGTTTATCAGTGATAAAGCTGGACTGCATGCTGTGCCTGAACGTACAGCTACTTGTTCTCAGTTCTAAGGGAAAGTTCCCAGCATGTTGACTGCAGTGTGGGAATGTCCAGGTGGGCTGGCAGCTAGCCCTCAGCATGCTCAGAGCTTGCATGAATGTGAAATGTGATAATGGTTCTCCAAGGTACAATTAGCTTACATGAAGATCAGCACATCTGTGTTTATACAGAGAAGATACCAGATCAGTGCACAGCATGCTGTGAAGGATTCCAACTGAAGCAACAGGTAAAGAAACACACAAAGACACAGTTATATAACAAGGTATCTGGCTAAGCTAGGTCTTTCAAAGAGTAAAATAAAAAAAATTGGTGCCTACTAAATTGATATCAGATTTTGCTGGTGTCAGCAGAGAGATTGTTAAAATACTAGTAGCATATACAGGTGAATGTTGTTAATAATTGATGGTTGATAGTTTATTAACTAGTTTTTAATGAATTGGAGCTCAATATACAGCTAAGCCTGCATTAAACAAAACAGTTACCAAATGCATAAACCAATTGCAACCTTTTGAGTGAAAGGCAAACCTTTTCCAAAACCATCCCTTCTTATTGCATTAAAACCCCTTTAAACCTTTTTCTAATCACTGCTGATGGTTAACAACCATTTCATACACTTTCTCAACCCTATTGATTAAAATGTTGAAAAGGTTTGCAACTGTTTTAACCATTTGAAACCCTTTGTTAACCCTTTGTCAACCTGTTACAAACTTTTTGTCCAACTGTTGCAAACATTTTACAACCTTTACAAACCCCAGTTCAACACTTTGCAACACAAAAAATGCATTTGGCTGTTAGGTCTTAGATTGGCTTAGCTGTACTAACTGTGCCACTTTGCAACACAAAAAATGCATTTGGCTGTTCTGTCTTAGATTGGCTTAACTGTACTAACTGTGCCATTTTGCAACACAACAAAATGAATTTAGCTGTTGGGTCTTAGATTGGCTTAACTGTACCAACTGTGCCACTTTGCAACACAAAAAATGCATTTGGCTGTTAGGTCTTAGATTGGCTTAACTGTACTACAATGAGAGACCAGCATATGTGATGCCAATATACCATCTGGTGCCAGGGAGCTTGTGCTGGCAAATTTTATGAAACCTATATAAACTATAGCCCCAACAGGTCACATGTCACCTCTTAAGTATCTGAAGGAGAATGGCTTCAGGATCACTTACTCAGGTATGCTTGGTATATAAAGGGCAGAGAGGGTTTTCAATATCACCTATCTTTGTATCTAGAAGGGGAAGGGCTTTAAGATTAGCTATCCTGGTGTATAGAAAGGGAGGGGCTTATAGATCTCCTATCCCACAGTTTGACCAAGCTTTACAGATGTACCTCAGTGAGTCACATATTGACATAACAAGAAAACAAGAAGGTGGTGTTAATATTATCAACCAGCTTTGTCTGTAATGGTTTATACCAGGCAAGGAACATTTGAGGAATCAATCTATATTGAGGCAGAATTATCCCATAAAGAAGTCATATGTATATCACAGTATGTATCAAGCAGACTAGGGTGTGACAGCAGAACTAATTTGTAATATAATTAGTTTCAGTCAGAGCATGCCAGAAAATCAGGAACTATATGTATGTTTGGTTATTCATTTATTTTGTAAATGTAGTTTTAATGATATGAAATCTTTTAGTGTGCTTATGGGTATTAAATACAGTCAAAGCTCAATCATTACAACGACACTCAGATATCTGACATATTCACTTAATGACACACATTTTAATGAACAAAAAGTACATTTTCTATGTTGTGTGATTCCTTTATCTGACATATCCAGTTATCTGGCACAATTTCTGGGAACAGATGGTGTCATTATAATGAAGTTTCACTGTCCCTCTGTATCAAAATGATATTTAGTGGACAAATTAGAAAAAAAAAGATATTGAATGTGAACAATTATGTTCCATTTGATGAATTGTGTTAACCAAAATGATAGCTTAAATTGAAAGTTATTGGAGTTTGCAAAATTGAATGTTCAACTGATGAAACGAATGATTTTGCAAACTGAAGTGTTCAGTCAATGAACTGCATGAATTTGCAGAATTGAGTGTTCTGCTGATGAAGTAAATGTTTATTGATTCTACGAAAACAATCTATTGGTGGTTCTTTCTCGGACTTTTTCCAGGAGCAAGGGTTGCATCTGTAAAGACAGTTGGAAAGAAAAAGTTACCTACTCACAGCCTGGCAATGGGCGAATCAAGGATTCTACATTGGGACGAATATGAAAGAAACCTCCAATGGGGTCAACACCGAAGCCATTCCAGCTCCATGATGACACATCCAATGAATTTTGATGTCCCGTGTGTGCAGAAAAGCCCTCGTAGGCTAGTGCACAAAAGAAAAATACATGAATGTGAAGTATGCAAGAAAGTATTTCAGAGCCCAAAAGATTTGGGCCGTCACGTTCGTATTCATACAGGAGAAAGACCATATCAGTGCACAGTTTGCACAAAAGCATTTCGTCTTAAGCACCATCTGCAAGAACATATGAAGAAACACTTGTGAAATTTATATGATAAGGTTCTCTGTTAATGGTGAATATGTGTGTGGATATTTCTCTGTTTGTGTAAATCTAGCCACAGGATTAATATTAAGATCTTAAAGTCCCCTGAAATAGTGAGATCCAGCAATTATTAGAGTGAAAATGGGGACTGTGTTCTAAGCTTGTCAGCAGTCTGGAAGCTTTGGACCTGCATTGCTGTCATCTCCTATTTATGTACAGTATAGAGCACATAAGCTAGACAATGGAAATTCATATACATCTACTGTGTTAAGTGAAACCTTACTGTGATTGCACCAGCTGCAAAATGTGTCTGATACATGAATATGTCAGATAAATGAGTGAAATACTGTAAATTGGTTTAATTTTGCTGTATTCTTATTTTCACTTTAATATTTTGCTGATGGCACAAAATTGTGAAAATAGAAACACAGTGAAATAATATTTTAACATTGTTTGATTGGGAATTACAGTTACGCCCGGCTAAAAGTTAACAGCCAAACACTTTTTCGTGTATTGCTGGTGTTTGGCTTGTGTTTGGAAACGTTTGAAAATGTTTGGAATGTGTTTGGAAAGCGTTTGGAAATCCTTTGGGAAAAAATCTCAAACACTTCTACAAAACGTTCAAATGCTTTCACAAAGCTACCAAACACTTCTCCAAACGCGTTGAACAATTACCCTAATGATTTCAAACACTTTCACAAACGCATTCAAACACTATGCATTTCAAACACTTCCATTTAAATGATGAAGAATCTCCAAATGTATTTTCAACAGGTCCAGCAATATATGATGTACCTACATGTAAATGTGCGCTTATCCAGCATTTTAGGTTGTATATATTTATATAAAACACGATCCAAATACGTTTACCCAAGTGTCTAATTCAACTAAAATTAATTAAAGACTTAATTCTTCATTCAGATATCATGAATACTTCATCTTTCAAAAACTGTTACGGAGTAAATCCATAAGCAATATCATGATCACATCATGATTCATGATCTGATCATGATATTGCCTATTAATCTACTCCGAAATAGTTCCTAATTTACAATTACAATATATATAATTACTCCAAGCCAAGGACCAGGTAGCTTTTGTTGCGTTTTCCACTGTATCACAGGCATAAACTAGTTGCAATTTCTCACACAAACAAGAAAACAATGATATAGCCTACAATATATACACATGCATTGTAAGTGATACATGTACAAATTGTTAAATAGAACTGATTTTTTTGAGAAAGCATAATTTCAACTTTATTGTGAAATATACATAGTAGAGCTTTTTGGCTTATCCATAAATAAAGGCATGCACATGTTGTTGGGATTTTTAGGTGCTGATAAGCTTTTTAGACACTTGTTAAAAAATATTCCTGTCATTAGAATTAGATTACCAAGTGTACATGTACATGTATCACATACATTTGGCGCAAAGTGTAAAGTGTTTGAAAGCGTTTGGAAAAGTGTTTGAAAACGTTTGGCTTTCACCAAACGCGTTCGGCAAAGTGTTTGAAAGCGTTTGGAAAAGTGTTTGAAAGCCTTTGGAATAGTGTGAAAGCGTTTGGCAAAGTGTTTGTAAAGCGTTTGGAAAGTGTTTGCTACGCCTTTGCAAAACGTTTGACTTTCACTGAAAGTGTTTGGGAAACGTTTGGAAAACGTTGGTGCGTTTGGCGTTTGTTAACTTGAACACGAGCGTAACTGTATGTGCGAAACAGTAAAATTAAACAACAGTGAAATGTCAAAAATACAAAAACTGAAAATTTATACATGCCAAAATAAAGCAATTTACAGTAGCAAAGGAACTTGGCGTTTTGTCTGTCACACCTAGAGTCATTAAATGGATATATTTGATATTTGAGTGTCATTATACTGTACACATACCGGTACTGTGTTTTCATAATATGTTATCAGTACAAGTGGAGTATGTAATGAGATTTTAAATGTTACTCACACAACATGGGTTACTTTTTATGTTCTACCTGTCCGCCCATGCAACTTAGTTCTACCTGTGTTCTACCAATGGACATGTTAGCAAAAAATGACAGTTTATGATGAGGAAGACTGGAACGCGGCAAATCAAAACATCTGTCACTGTAATGAATTTATATTACACATGTGCTAGTTTCTGTTATACAGTGAAGTATGGCCTCTGTGGATCACCAAAGCTTGGGTGCCCAATGGAAGGTATTAATAACATGAAGAAGCACTGAGGAAAGTATCGTAAACCTGGTTTGAAGACGTGCAGGTCTTTCAAGATTTGGACCATCTTTTATGGTCATACCATCTGAAAGTCTTGACTCATGCCCAGATCACAATATACAGTTACTGTAGTACTTGCTATTTGAGACTGAGAAATAGACTGCTTATATCATGTATATTAAGGGCTGGTCTTGAAAAGATCCAGTCTATCACTAGAGGTGATCTTTAGGGTAGGGACCACTGTATCATGTGAATAGGACATTCACACACACCATATTAATTCCAAGGTCAAAATGCAGGTGAATGTTGTTGATAATTGATCGTTGATAGTTTATTGGCTACTTTTTAATGAATTGGAGATCAGTGTATGTGTGAGTGGATCATAGATGAGACAGGACTTTGACCGTTGATCTTCATGTGCTCTTTTTATTTCTTGTAGCTTATAGTTAGGATGTAGCTGGAATACTGTGCTCCATTTATGAGGAGGTTTAGTCAGAAGATGGTAGTTTAACTGCAAATTCATGGAGGAATCTTGTGCATGTGACAATGCAAACTTAACCATTAACATCTGGATAACAGTGAAATTTTCATAAGGCTTTATGGTTAATTCATACACATACATGTACATAGCATAATGGTACTGAGAAAATTGGCATAGTAAAGCATTCTACATACATAAATTTAGCTTTACTGGAAATATTTTGTCAAGATTGACAACACCACATAGAAAGATATGATGGCTTACTTTTACTTTAGTAATTTAAAGATCATTATGGATAACAGACTATTTCTTTTTATAAATAAAGTTGAGATTGTACTGCATATTTTCTGACTGTGTGGTTGATTATTGTGTTTTTCCACAAGAAAGACCAAAAAAAATATTTTTCCCATCAGTCAATGTTTATCCATCTGTTGGTCATTCTAGCATGGATGACTCGTCAGGCCAGAAAGGTAGGTTTTGTCATCAGACAAGGTTATTCTCCTATGTAATGCATTCAATGTTCATGTAGGTTTAGATTCAATAGGGTAACCATAACACTTTCAGTGGCAACTGCAACCAGAGTGGAACTACATATACTTACAAAGACTGCTCTGAATTATAATAAGGATGGTAGAAATGGGCTCCTTGGAAAAAATCCCTTTCTTTCAAGTACCAGCATGGCTGTAGTTACATAGAATATATTTTAATCCAGGGCAACAGCTTTCCTCAGCATGCTTTGGATGCATTGCACAAAACATGCCAAGGAAAGCTGTTGACTTGGTCCAAAATGTGACACTGAAACTATTGGGCTCTGCTTTCAACATCTCAGGCTTGTTAGTGAAATTGGTTTCAAGTGCTGCTTTATAAGTGCACATTTTTGGGTTAATGTAATGCATCACTTTTCCCTCTTAACATGAGATCACATCTCTTCAAGGGTCTTGATTGAGGGGAAAGATGTGAGTAAAGTTCACTGTGTTCACAGAGCACTACTCTATGTGATGCCCAGATGATAACTATAGGACAGGATGAGTGACATTGTGTCTTACCACATCTCTATGGTCCTTCACATGGCTTAGGAGTCAGAAACGGATAATCTAGGGACAGCTTGTGCTGGCTGTACTGTATGTGTTGTCTTCTGCAGTATTTATAGAGTAAAGTATTGTACTATGAGTGGTGCTGACTGGCTGAATGTGCTTTCAGCACATATTGAGTGGAAGGCTTTGTGAGTGGAAGACAGGCAGCCAAGCATTGAAAATAGCAGAAATGGACTGAAAACCCTAAATATTTCCTTGTTTCCTTGTGACTAGGATTAAACTGCTGACACATGGTTGAAAATTTAAGCCTTAAAGTTCCTCTCCCAGTTTTGACCGAATCAACAGCATTCTCCACAGTTCTATGGGGCACATTACACCCGCAATGTGCCAAAGAAAGCTGTTCACCCGGATTCGTCTTATAGATTCTGCAACTGGAGGCATGCTAGTACTTGAATAAATTGTCACAAGCTTTGTTGGAGGGTATAAGCAGTACAAAATGAAAAAGTATAGTTTTACTCTCATGTTCTCTGCTATGTTTAGAAACAAAGATTTTAAGCAATATGTATCAAGCACTTTTCTTGGTACTGTTTCCAGATAGCCCTGCTCCCCATTCCATAGAGGTGAGAAACAAACAACAAATGAAAGGAGGTTCAGCTGGAATGGTGGCAGTCCCATCTCACTTTGGAAGAGGAAATCACTCACAAGTATATAAGACGCATGCTAATTACAATGCCCACATGACTCTGTCTGGTCACACAGTACATGTAGCTCAGCCAATGCTGCGAGGAAGGCCCCCTTGTGGCACTATTAGGAACTACCCTTGCTCTGTCTGTGGCAAAATGTTCCCAAAAAATAAGGACCTTGCACGACATTTTATGATTCATACTGGACAGAAGCCTTTTGTGTGTACACAATGTGGCAAGGCTTTTAGACTAAAACACCATTTGAAAACACACTTCAAAGGTGTACATCACCAACTTGCTGAGGAGAACACTTGAAACTACATTTCAAAGAAGTGTATTGCTGGAAGACCATTTGAAAGAGCACTTAAAGGAACTACTGCTCTCGGCCGTATATGTACTTCAAGGATACCATTTCAATGAATACTTCACAGAAGAGTTTATTTTTAGAGGGCAGTTGTAAAATGCACTGAAGGAGCCATATTCCCAGGAGGCTTATTGCAGGAGGTGAACTTAAGAGTAGGGACCACTGTATTGGACATTTACACAAGTCATATTAATTTCAAGGTCAGAATACAGGTGAATGTTGTTGATAATTGATCGTTGATAGTTTATTAGCAAGTTTTTAATGAATTTGAGCTATATATACTGTTAAGCCTGCATTGAACATAACAGTCACAAAACACATCAACCTTTTGCAATCTTTTTCGAACCTTTTGAGTGAAAGGCAAACCTTTTTCAACATTTCTATCACTTTCCAAACCATTTCTTTTTATTGCATTAAAACCTTTTTCAACACTTTTAAACCTTTCTCTAATGGTTAACAACCACTCCACACACTTTCTCAACCTTTATGATTAAAATGTTGAAATAGTTTATATGGCTTGCAACCATTTCAACCATCTGAAACCCTTTGTTAACCTTTCTTCAACTGTTCACAAACCCTTTGTCAACATTTTGCAAACCTTTTACAACCTTTACAAACCCCAGTACAACACTTTGTGCCGCAAGAAATAAGTTTTGCTGTTAGGTTTTAGATGGGCTTAATGGTACATGTGAGTGGATCATAGATTAGACAGGACATTGACCTTTGACCTTAATGTGCTCTTTTATTTCTTGTAGTCCATATTAAGGGGTATCAGTGGAATACTGTGATCCACTTTTGAGGGGGTTTAGTTGGAACATGGTAGCTTAACTGCAAATTAATAAAGGAATCTTGTGTGCATGTACAACTGAAACTGAAGGATTAACACCTAGCTGGATAACATTGAAATGTTCTAAAGGTTTCATGGTTCATATGCATACATAGCACAATGGTACTGAGGATTTTGGCATAGCAAAACATTCTATGACACATAAATTCAGATTTACTGGAAATGTTTTGTAAAGATCGAGCCTGATGACACTACATGGGAAGATTTGATGGCTTACATTTACATTAATAATTTAAAGATCATTATGAATAACAGACTAGTTCTTTTTATAAATAAAGTTGAGATTATACTACATATTTTCCAACTGTGTTGTTGATTATTGTACTTTTCCACAAGAAGGACCAAAAAAGCATTTTTTCCCATCAGTCAATGTTTATCCATCTGTTGGTCATCCTGGCATGGATAACTCTGCAGACAAGAGAGGTAGGTTTTTTCATCGGACAAGGTTATTCACCTGTGTAATGCATTCAATGTTCATGTAGGTTTGGATTGAATAGGGTAGCCGTAAGGCTTTTAGTGGCAACTAAAACCAGAGTCAAACTACATGTACTTACAAATGCTGCTCTGAATTATAATAAGGATGGTAGAAACAGGCTCCTTGGAAAAATACCCTTTAATCATTCAAATACCAGCATGGCTGTAGTTACATAGAATACAAAAGTCCAGGTTAAGAGCTTTCCTTGGCATGCTTTGGATGCATCACACCCAAAGTATGCCATGGAAAGCTGTTGACTTGGTCCAAAATGTGGCACTGAAACCAATAGGCTCTGTTTTCAACATCACAGGCCTGTTAGTGAAAGTAGTTTCAAGTGTTGGTTTATGAGTGTGCACTTTTGGGTCAATGGTATGCATCACTTTTCTGTCTTAACATGAGATTACATCTCTTCGAAGGTCTTGACTGAGGGGAAAGATATGGGTGAAGTTCACTGTGTTCACAGAGCAGTAATCTATTTGATGCCAAGATGATAACTGTAGGACAGGATGAGTGACATTGTGAAATTTGTGTCTTACTACATGTCTATGGTCCTTTACATGGCTTAGGAGTCAGAAATGGATAACTTATGCACAGCTTGTACTGGCTGTACTGTACGTGCTGTCTTCTGCAGTACCGGTCTAGTGTATGCCTAATAATGTACTATGCATGGTGCTAACTGGCTGTGTGCTGCCAGTACATATTCAGTGTAATATTTGTACTATGAGTGGTGCTGACTGGTTGTATGTGCTGCCAGTACATATCCAGTGTAGCATTGTACTACAAGTGGTGCTGACTGGCTATATGTGTGGCCAGTACATATCCAGTACAATATTGTACTACGAATGGTGCTGACTGGTTATATGTGCTGCCAGTATATATCCAGTGTAATATTGTACTACGAGTGGTGCTGACTGGTTGTACAGTTAAGCCTGCATAAACCCAACGGTCACCAAATGCATCAACCTTTTCAACCTTTTTCCAACCATTTGAGTGAAAGGCAAACTTTTTTCAAACACTTTCCAAACCATTTCGTCTTATTGCATTAAAACCCGTTTAAACACTTTTAAACCTGTCTCTAATGCTGAACAACCATTTCACACACTTTCTCAACATTGTTTTTGAAAATGTTGAAATGGTTTGCAACCGTTTCAATCATTTGAAACCCTTTTGCAAACCTTTTACAACCTTTACAAACCTCAGTACAACACTTTGCAGCACAAAAAATGCATTTGGCTGTTAAGTTTTAGATGGGCTTAACTGTATGTGCTGACAGTACATATCCAGTGTAAGGCTGTAATTTGTGAGTGTTAGCCAGACAGCCAAGCATTGAAAATAGATGAAATGGAATAAAAACCTTTTAAATCATCCTATGTTTCATTGTGACTAGGATTTAACTGGTGACACATGGGTGAAAGTTTAAGCCTTTCCATGCCGCTTTGACCGAATCAACAGCTTTCTCTTCAGCTCTGTGGAACACATTACACCCACAGTGTGCCAAAGAAAGCTGTTCACCTGGATTTGTCTTATAGGTTCTGCAACTGGAGGCATGCAGGTACTTGAATGAAATGTCACAAGCTTTGTAGGAGGGTATAAGCATTACAAAAAGAAACAAGTATAGTCTTGCTCTCATGGTCTTTGCTATGTTTAGAAACGAAGACTTCAAGCAGTATGTATCAAGCACTTTTCTTGGTACTGTTTCCAGATAGCCCTGCTCCCCATTCCACAGAGGTGAGAAACAAACAACAAATGAAAGGAGGATCATCTGGAATGGTGGCAGTCCCATCTCACTTTGGAAGAGGAAATCGCTCACAAGTATATAAGACGCATGCTATTTACAATGCCAACATGACTGGTCACACAGCACATGTAGCTCAGCCAATGCTGCGTGGAAGGCCCCCTTGTGGCACTATTAGGATCTACCCTTGCTCTGTCTGTAGCAAAATCTTCCAGAAAAATATGGATCTTGCACGACATTTTATGATTCATACTGGGCAGAAGCCTTTTGTGTGTACACAATGTGGCAAGGCTTTTAGACTAAAGCACCATTTGAAAACACACTTCAAAGGAGTACATTACCAGCTTGCTGAGGATAACACTTGAAACTACATTTCAAAGGAGTGTGTTGCTAGAAGACCATTTGAAAGTGCACTTTAACCCTTTCTCCCTTGAATTAAGACTGAGTCAACAGCTTTCCTTGGCATGGGTTGGGCATTAAGTGCCCAACCCATGCCAAGGAGAGCTGTTGACCTGGGGCATGTGATCTTGATAAATCTCGTACATTTCTCAGTCACATTGTTTTCCATAACTGTTGAAATTAGTTGGACACACTGAAGCAGACGGCATTTGACCTCCAGCTGGTTTTGGCCGGTTTGAGGGGGAAAGGGTTAAGGAACTACTGCTCTTGGCAGATATATTTGATACACACATGTACTTTAAAGATGCCATTCAAATGGATACTTCACAGAAGATAACCATATTCCCAAGAGGACATTTGAAAGTACACTTCAGAGAAACTCATTTTATCCCATTCCCTTTTGAATTAAGACTTAGTCAACGGCTTTCTTTGACATGGGTTGGATAAGTTCTCAACCCAGGCCAAAAAGCAGTTGAAGTGGAGCATGTTATCTTGATAGGTCTTCTCATTAATTCTGAGTCAAACTGCTTTTCATTACTGTTGAAATTAGTTGAAAACACAGAACATTTGACCACCTGCTGGTTTTGGCTGGTTCAAGGGAGATTTGGTTGATGAGGGTTGATTAGGCAAAGCAGCTGTAAATTTGATAGTGACTCAGTGATATGGAACAAATGGTATTGACTTGCTAGTATCAATTAAATGATCTTGACTTTCTGGTACAGAAGAAACTTGAAGGATGACTTGCAAAGGTTTTTGGACAAGACCTAAACTGTAATTTATTCTTATATTGTATATATATATATATATATTATTTGTCCGGAGACAGATATTGACATCAAAAATCTGTAGGAAGTGTTGGCATAGGTGACAAAGATTGCTATATGCTTTCCATTCATACATATCTTTAGGCAAATTCAAGAAACAGTGATTTTGGTTTTGGCTAATGGTCAGATCTAATGGTCAGATTGGTTACTGGGCATCAATGTAATGGCAGTGCATTGTGTAGTGCTTCTGGAGATAGAATTTTTTCTTTTAAACCAGAGGATCATGATGATCCTATGCATTCTGGACTGGAGTCTGCTGCTTCTGGAAGTGTGGGTTTCACTGCCCTATTACATGTACTCTGGTAGCTAGTGTTCACCAATAGGCGACCAAAAGTTTAATTATCAAGAAATATCAAAATACCTAGCGCATTATCATCATCACAATGTTGGTGATAGTCCATCCAGGATCTGTAAGTAGATGCAACTTATACCATGCAACAGTTTTGATGATATTGCAGTACCTGCACTGTACTGCTGATGTATACCAATACTGTTGTGGCACTTACTGGCATGTGGTCACAAAGTTTCTTCAGAACTTAACATAATCTGACCATTTTTGTTAATTGAGTTGCATTATCTTCAGTTAGATTATATTCTGATAAAGTCCCATGCAGTTCCATGTAGCCATTATTACATCATCATGTCCTTCACAAAAGTTGACCGAAGCCCGCCTCCAGAATATCTATGTGCAAAATCACAGCATTCCATACAACCTATTTCACAGGATTGCAATATGTTTGCTGCACTGCTGCAGGTGGGACTAGTGGCAGCTCTTACTGGCATTATAATTGTCCCAAACTTTTGTATCTTCATGTAAGCTTCATCGAAAAGTAACACATCCTCATCATTTCACACTTTCGTCACCTACAGTAAGGTTATATTCTGATATAATTTTCATTTCGGGGAAAAAATTCATAAAGAATACTAAAAATTGAAGTCCCAAAATGTGAACAACACGACTCAGGTGAACCTGTATGCAATGGCAAAGCAATTGGCCAAGCAGTTCTTGTTATTTTTTTAAATGAATTAAAAATTCATTAAAACAGAAAATTAATGCATCATCATCTCTTTTGCAAACTTGGCAGATGACATCTGGGGAACATCCATGTACAAAATCACAATATTCCATACAGTAGTTTTTACAAAAGTGAAAAATATCACAAGTCTAACCGATGCGAACAGATTTGCTTTGGCAGAGTGAAGTAGCTTAATCGGTCGGGGGGGGGATTCTCCACCCAGTGGCAGATGCTAATTTTGAGCCCTGCTTCAGTCCTCTTATCTAGTTTTGCTTGTAAATTGTAAATTGCTGTGGCAATTTTTGAGAATGGGGAGGGAATCAGTAGTTACCCTTGTTGATCTTCCAAGTTTTGAGGAAGAGTTTGAAGATATTTTTGAGTGCTAAATGAACTTCTTGTTTCCTTAAACTGACAATATAAAATATCTGAAAGGTAAATGCCATCTGCTTCAGTGGTACTTTTTTTATTGATTTTCATGTTTACACATAAACAAATTTTAATGGAAATTGTAGAGAAGTCTTATCACAGTAGCAGTCCAAGTTCAACAACTCTTCCTGGGGTGCGGTAGACTATTAACCCACCCCAGAAAAAGTTAATAAGTCTATCAATTCCAGGGGACAGGGTTATGCATAATTTGTTGTGACTGTATAAATTTTGAGTAACCATGAAACAGGTTGACGAAGGTCATGCAAGCAAATGATAGAACCACCAATTCAGACATTTTTATATCAAGGTGTTTTAGAGGGGAGATGGTGTTTATGCTGACAATCCTCGGTTCTGTTACCATGGTGAAAACCAGCTTATTTGCTGGTATATTTGCAAGATTCCCTTAGTCTCTGAAGATCTGAAGTTCTCTCTCAAATGCAGATTGTGTTTTTGTGATCTGCAAAACACTGCCAGCTGTAGCAATTCGCACATATTTCATCAGCATTCTGATATTTATACAAATTTTATAGTGTTTGTTTGTACAAACATTTTTGGCGTGTCCCTACATTTTTTTATCTAGGTTGTAAAAATAATTATAGTTTAGGGAAGATGTCTGGAATTCAGTAGTGAAAGGAAAGGGATAATTGTTAAAATAAATATGAGTAAGTCCAGTGTAAAAATCTTCAGGTCATTAGATCTATTTAAAACTAGAAGCTGAACCAATATTGACATGCTTGTACCTGTAGTAATTTGTGGCATATTTGTGAAACCTTAATCAAACAATGGGGAGGTTTCATGAACTGCACAGTTGAAATAGTTTCCCATGTATTTATCACTATCATGCATTATTAATATAAGTGTCTAGTTATAGAAGGATTAAATGTATGGAAGTTGTATATATGGTCTAATTCACAAAACCCTGGATTTAATGCAGAATGTCACTGAGAAAATCACACAGCGACATGCTTCTTAAAAATCCTGGCCTCCATCAACTTGGGACAAATCTTAAGGTCTCAGTACAGAACTTCGGGTTTTGTGAACATTGAAATGAAAGGGCAAACGCTGGGCTTTGAAATGTGTCAAAACTCTGGATATTGTGATGTCACGAAACCTTGATTTGTATGTTGTAATTTGTGTAAAAAAACCCAGAGTTTTGTTAAGACTCAATCAGCACATGTGGTATTCAGACTACCAGCTGTGTAGTCAAGTGTGTGTGTTGTTTATGAAACCTAGGGATTTGTTGTGATATCTAGGGTATTGATAAATTAAAACTCGAGTTTGTGCTTCTCACAAAACCCGCAGTTTTGTCAGAATTGGCAGAACAACAGTTTTGTGGAAATCTGATCAGCAGATGTGTCTTTAGACCACCAGCTGTGTCACAAGACAGTAGGTTTTATCCATGGAACTGTTGGTTTTTTTGGAATACCCCGAGTTTTGTTATGAAACTCAGGGTTTCCTTATGAAACTGAGGGTTTTGCCACAAAACCCAGGATTGTGCGGTACAACTCCGGCCTTTTACATGAAACAACTGCAAATCAATGGCCAAGATCTGCACTTTGAATGACATTCTAGCTCTGCTTGGTTGCTGTATGTATACTTACAATGTTAGGTGATGTACTGTGACATTTACAAACCCCTCCAGCAGCTTTGTAACATCACAATTTCAAGGTATTGTGAATTACTGAACATTGCAAGCACAAACCCTAAGATCACAAAACCCCAGGTTTTACTGATAAATGAAATGAAATGAGAAAGTTGTGAAATAATTGACAAAAACCACGGATTCTGTTAATAATTGAATATTTTAAGCACAAAAATTTGCTTACAAATTTCGGGGGGCGGTGGGGTGTAAAAATGCTAAATACGAGAGCACAACTGTGGGATTTATGGACAAAACCCTGGCTATCAAAATCCTATGTTCTGTATCATGAAACCCTGAGTTTTGTGAATTATTGGGACGATACAGCCTCCATACACATGTCTATGCCAGTATGTCATGGAGACATTTTCCCAAGATTTTTTTTTCTTTTTGGTGGATACTGTGAAACTTTAAATTCAGTATAATGGTAGCCCTGTGGATGAAATTGTGCCAATTTATGTGGAAGGGTAGAAACAGTGCAAAATAGGATTACAAACTATTTTGGACAGTGAGGTCATCCTAGCTTCTCCATATGTTATAGACCATTGCACATCTGATGAATATTAAACAGAAGTTTTAGAGCTATGTAAATTGGAAGAATTGGTTATCGTCAAAACTCTTATTTGTAGAGATCCCATTTCAACTTTAATGATATATTATTGACCATTGTACTGCGCATCCATTGAATGTTAAAGACGAGGTTTAGCATTATTCATTGACACTGACTACTTCTATCTTTATGTTTTGTCCATTGCCCATGTGAAAAATATTCAACAATGGCACGTTGCATTAGATTATGTTAACTAGTCGCATTTTGAACTTGAAATGTCCTTAAATAAATATTAGATGACCAATACTCCTCCATTTATAGTTGCTTCTGTTTCTACTTTGTAGGCTCACAGACAGACATGCTCAGCAGCTTAGCAAATCTTCTTTTCTAGTAATACCCCCCCCCCAAAAAAAAAAGAAAGAAGGAGCGGGCATATAGCATCTACTTTGTCCGTGTGTCAGTGTGTGCCACCGTCTGGAAAATTTTCAAGCAATAGCTCAAAAAGTTTTTTTAAATAGGCCTTTCATATTGCACAAGCTCAAAGTCCTGCAGAAGGTTTTCGACAAGTTCGAAGATGGGAGACCTTGACCCAATTCCCAAGGTCACAGAGCTATTTGAATGGTTTGGGCGTGATAAGTTGAAAATTTTTTGACATAGGCCGTGCATATTGCACATTCTTATACTCTTGCATAAGGTCTCGGATGAGGTCAAAGATGGATGACATATGGAATTTTAGTAAATTTGGTTGGGACAACTTGAGAGGTTTTTGACGTAGACCTTACTGATTGCACATGGTTTTAATCCTATACAAGGTCTCGAACACATTCAGAGATGGATCACCTTGACCCAAATCCCAGGGTCACGGAGCTATGACTCCTGTCAGTACTGATAGCTGCAGCATGAAGAGGGGGCCATAGATCTAGCAATCTCTGATTGCGTTTTAATTTTCATATCAATACGTTGGCACAGTTTCCATCTTATGAAAGACCATTTAACATTTTGTGCGTAGCTTTCCTTGGTATTGTTATTTACCTCGTAGAAAACCTCTCTTAAGAAACCAAATATGAAGTATCTTAAGGTATTATATTTCAAGACAAATGCCCCAAACGAGTTTTGAAACTGTGACACTCAAGGCACTTAGAACTGACCTCCAGCTTTTCTGTACAAACATGGAATTTTTCTAAATGTGTTTGAAGTATCATTATTAAATTACCTGTTTATTATATCCAGACTAAAGAGATTTCTATCAGAGCAGCACACATCTCTTAGATGGCACGCGAGCTCCCATTTTTTATTGATGATTGGTGTTAAGGAGTCGTCTAAATGCTCTTGTGGCTTGTCTGGGGAAGACACTTGGTATTATATCCTTATCTTTTCCTCTTCTGCTGCATCAAGATCAGTAGGCCTATCACATACTACAATTCATAGCTGTAAAGAAATCTAGTTCTAATTCAGATCATTTTATACATGCAAGCAATGGTTGATTATAAAAATTGTATTTAGTAGTACTTGGATGTATTTTCACTTTGTAATTATGGTTTGTTTAAAGCTTCACTCTGACCTGAATGAATATTGCTGTCCTATTGGTTTCATCTGCGTATCTGTCAACTCTTGTGTGTACCTGTATGTCTTGTGTTGTTCTATGCCCTGTTTTCTCATAGATGGGATTAGTGTAGAACATGGCCGATTTTCCCGAGTTCTTTTCAGGTACTAGTATGGAGATATGTATTGTACTCTATTTATAAAATATGTTTAAACCAAAGGTTTGGTTGATCAAAATGAAATAAAATGCCAATAAGAACAGTGTTCCTTACAATAATATTGTTTCTGAAATACACATGAAGTACCAAACATTGACATAATATGCTATCATGTAAAACACCAAGCAAACCCCAATGAGAGGAAAGACTGGGAATATTTTACTGTCCAAATTTTGCTTCTGCTTTATCTGTTGATAAACATCCAAAATGTGGTTTGTTAGTTATTTAAGTTGGTTGGGGCATGCAGAACTGACTCGTGAACAACAGTTGCCTTTAACTTGAAAATGTAATTTTGTGGCTGAGAGTATGTTTTGTGTGGAGTATCTGTCCGTGTTTCATCTTCATAAATGAAAGATCCAGACACGGTTTACCCTTTATCATCTTTATAAATGCAAGATCCTATGGCAAGCCATTTTGGAGTTTTAGTATTATCAGGCAATATCACTTACTCATTCAGCAACATCGCCAAATCATTTGGCAATATTGCAAACTGGTCTATTGAAATCCCCCCCCCCCCCCCCCCAAATCATTTAGCGACATCCCTAAGTTATTTCGTTAACCGATTTTGCAATATCGCCAAAAATGCATGTAGATATATCACCAACTGACTTTGCAATATTGCTAATAAGTAAATCAGTGCGTGCTCGGTAATTGCATTGTGCCTGTATAGTGATTGGCACGAAGGAGCAAGCATTTGGACCAGCGCACGCCTGAGTGTAAAGTTTGACAACAAAGTAACAGTTCACAGACACTGTCTTTGCAGCATTCTAATAAACCCGTTGACAATGCCAGAGAAAATGACCAATTCTTGACAGAACACTTTCGGAGGATAAACCATCGCACTTCCCTCAAAATCAGCAGCCAAATTGGACAAAATTAAGACAGGCAGTGGAAAAACATCTATCAATATCACTAAACGATTTAACGACATCACCAAATCGTTATTTAGTGATATTGCAATATGATTTTGTGAGATAACTTTATCATTTAAGGATATCCCTAAATCATTTAGTGATATCACTGAATCATTTTGCGATATCATTAAATCCTACACATTTACGGATATCACTATGGGACTAAATGTCAAACCTGCTTGCCATAAGATTCAGACACAAATCAACATTTTATTGTCATTACAAATACAAGATCTAGAAAGAACTTGTCCTGTGTCATATTTATAGTGCAAGATCCAGATAGATTGCCCCGTATCATATTTAAAAATGAAAAATGCAGACACATATTACTCCTTATTGTCTTTGTAATGCAAGATCCTGACACAGTTTACTAATTTTTTATTTTATGAATAAAAGATCCAGACACAATTTATCCATAATCACCATTATGAGTGTATTATCTCAGGCATAGATTGCTCTTTATCATCTTGATGAATGCAACATACAGCCACAGAGTATCCTTGATCATATTTAAAACAACACAAAATACTGGTTAATTATATAGTGAATTTTTCGAATTTGGATCGAATGCATATAATAGGCAACCATTTTGAAAATGTGTGCAAGTAGTGGTAAATTCTGCTTTCTCAGACTGAAATGTCATCTCTAAAAGTGGGCTTTGGTGACTGCATTAAGACAAAAACCTCAAAATATTTCGAGGAAAGATATGCATTATACATATATACATGCATACATACATACATACATACATACATACATACATACATACATACATACATACATACATACACACATTAAATGGCATCGAAGTTTATAAGGGTTATTATTAAGCAATGAACTTAGCCAAATGTCCTCCTCAGCCGTACATAAATGTATCACAAGTCTTATCAAATATGCTTTAAATCACAGTGCATAACTAAAAGTATTCATGCACTAATTTCCTTAACATATAAACATGCTTGCATGAGCACCATTAGAAAATGCTTTAATTTCCAGCTTTGTGTTGACTAGAACATTTTAAGGAAAACTTATTAGAGATCCTGTTGGGCATTAAATAATAACAACTGACAAGTCCAAGGACACAAAGAACCATGTGCTTTTGCTGTCTGGAAATTCTTGACATCCTCACATGAGAACAAGAGGCGTATGGCCCTGTTGTTCTGCTGACATGAAATGATATGACCATCACAAAATTCATTTGTAAAAATGCACTCCCAGCATGACGTTATATACGTAGGTCAAGGTTATCCAGATTATGCAGCATCAAGGTTCCACAATATGCGTTTGTAGTACATTTGGTATTGGTAGCGTTATTCATTCTCAACATATATTTAATTTAGTGTCCTGTAATTAAAATTAATTTGAATGAAAGGTCAAAGTCACATTATGTATTACAAAATTTGACCATTGGCCTATCACACATTTGGCTTCAATTATGTAGTTCATTTCATTTTTACAATTGTAAAAGGACTTGAATATTTTTGATACCTACCATGCTAATTCCTATTTACACCACATGTAGTGCCCCAGGATTCCACACAGCATGGACTTTGCGTTACATAATGCCCCTGTAATGGTATATGGATTTATGTGCACAAGTTACAACAATGGTAATCTGAAAAACATCTAAAATGCATTCCGTGTGTAAAGCTGATAAGGCAGGCCAAGGCCACTCAAACTATATGACACGAACTGCCACACGATACACTTTTGTTGTACAATTGGTAAAATCAGCCACATCATTGTTCAAGATTTCAGAAATTGCAACAAATATTTGGTCAAATTGTCTGTCAACCTATAGGCATTGCGTAAGTTAAAAAAATTTGCCTCCTGAACATTCCCACTAAAATTCTGTTAAGAGCTTTGACCTGCATAATCATTAATATTGTAGATGATGCAACCAATATCAATAGGGACCATATATTTATATATACCTGAGAAGTCCTTAAGGTTGTATAGGGCTACCTTGAAACTATTGACTGTACTTCATGCACATGCCAAAAAGTTTATGGACAGAAGAATGGAGAGATATTGGTGATGGCACAAGCTCTGAAACCTGAAATACTTATTTTGTGTTCTGTGTGCTGCAGATGAGTTTCCAAGTCAGGAGATCTTATCTTTTACTTTCGGACATCATACAGCAGAAAGCGATGCATATGACCATGCACTGCAGCACAAACATCACTTAAAGCCATGGAGATTCTATCATCTCTCCTGATGTCCACCTGTCCTGTTTGTGGATTGGGTTTCAGCCAGTCCAATTATTTGATGAGCATATGAGAAAAATACTAGCTGGCATTTTTTTTTTAAATTCTACTTCGGCCTGTCCATAGTAGTAGGTTCAAGCAGTTTCATAATTTCCACCTGGGAAGATTATGAGAACAGGAAACTGTTAACGAAAATATGGCTTGTCATTGTATCTTTTTATTGAATTGTAGGGCTACTGGCATATGATGTTTATCCTCTGAACAAACTTTACTTGTGAATTGCAACACTGGAACAAGACAGGGACATAACTAACACTTAATAACTTGAGTTTCCTTAACTAAATATTGTGGAGCTACACAGAATCGTGGGCTTTTCACTAGTCTAGTTCTGTGCCTTACAGCACTTAAGCTTTAAGTTTACAACAATTTTCAAGAAACGCTTAAGTATAATTTTCACAACATACTGTTTCAAGCAATTTAATGTTATGATCTAGCTTTAAAAAACTGGGTCTTCACACAGAATTTCCACTAAGGCAGAGACTATTTGGCCCAGCTTCAAACTAGAGTTTACTACCTATTTTTGGCAGGCAAACTGCTTTACACTATTAAGTCTTTGATTTAAATTAGAATTTCAAACATTATAATTAACCAATTTGTACCCACCTTATACCATATACAAGCTGGGTATGAACTAACCAACTTGATACAACATGCACAAGGTGTCTAAGATTTTTCATTTCATTAATTTTTATTTTTCACTCCTATAAAAAACAGAGTCCATAGTGACACCAACCTAAAGAAATCTTTTTATCTACTAACAAACGAGTATGCTACATTATTTAGGTAATGTTTCTTTTAATTTCGGAGGATTGAGATATCATAAAAAAGAAGATAGATATGTAGTGGTTATATCAAAAGAAAATGTCAATTATAATGTCACAAGAGGTTTGTTGCACTCCAGATATGGAAAGGCAGTGGTATGTTGAGTGGCGATATAACATATTTTTAACCATGGCCAGGTAGATGCTAGAGGATTGTGCATTTTGTTTAAAACTGATTTATATTTGAAATCTACAATTCGGCATGACACCTTATCAAAAAAAAAAAAAAATTACAATAGCGAAAATTACAACAGCAAACATACACGTTTACAATGAGAGTAAACCACAATTCTTCGAGGGATTTATACAGCAAATATAATCTTTACCAAACGACCATGGAACCATACCAGCCATTTGAAAAACTTACAAATTGTATAAAAGTGGATGGAAAAAAACTAATTTAGTAGATATTTGGAGACAAGATTACTCTGAGACCTATAAGTATCCTTGGAGAAGAAAAAATCCATATCCTGTTTACTCACGACTGGATTGTTTCTTAATTTCATTTGGATTAACAGGATATTTTCAAAACTCTGATATTATTCTGTGTTTTAAGTCTGATCATTCTGCAGTTAAGCTTGAATTAAATTACAACTACGAATTGTGGAAACCAGGCCAGTGGAAACTTAAATGTTCACTTTCAACGGAAATAGATTAGATCTATGTGATTAAAGAAACAATAAGAAAAATATCCGGAATCAATATAGAAAATAAGATTCTGAAATGGGAGATGGTTTACATGGAAGTACGTACGAAGACACTACAATATTCAGCACAAGGTAGAGGAGATCGAAATAACAAATAAAATATTTGGAAGATCAGCTACAAAACCTAGAGCATTAATTTCCCCAAAATAAAAATGAAGAGCTTGAGAACCTGATTAAAGATACATTATACTAAATTTCGAAAAGGAAATAGAATAAGATACAAGAGGAGAAATGATTCGAAGTAAAGTTAGATGGTATAATGAAGGAGATAAACCGACAAATATTTATTTAACATCGAAAAGAAACATTATAACAGTAAAGTTAATATAAAACTGAAAGGTCGAGACAGAAGAATAACAACCAAACAGCAAAAAAAAAAAAAAAAAAAAAAAACCTGGAAGAGGAAAAAAGATTTTTAGTGACCCGTATGCCTTGATATTTTCAACTTCTAGTGAAGAATGTGAAGAGATACCAGAATCATTTGTTGAATGTTTACCTCACAATGAAGATGAGAGTATTCCCAAACAATCTGAAGATGGCAAAAGGATTGTTAAAAACCATACACAGTGCCGCTAACAACAAATCACTTGTGTCTCACAGTTTCTTTGGGAAATTTTATAAAATATTTTGCATAAATTGTAAAAAAAGAAGAAAAAAAAGAAGCAGCTTACTGGAAAGGACTTTTATCAGTCACTCAAAGACATAGTATAATAACACTTCTTCCCAAAAAAGAAAAAGATATACAATAACTAGCGCCCCATTTCCCTTTTCAATCAGGATTAAAAGTTAGCAGCAAAATGTAGGCCTATAGCTTTTACAATGAAAAAAAGTTTCACAATTTTCCCATGAAAACCGAACAGGATTCCTTAAAACTTGATATATTGGAGAAAACGTTAGCAGAACATTAAATATTATTGAGTGTACCACACACAAAAAAATATGCCAGCCTTATAAGCTGTGATTGATTTCGGTAGAGCTTTTGATCATCTGGAGTGGAATTTTATCCAAAAGTGATTGAAATGTTGTCATTTTGGGAGTTCCAAAATGGGTGAAGATTTTTCATACAAAATTCAAAGTTGTGACATGAATAACAGCATGGTGTTAATCTTTTACGAATCTTTTACAGTAATACGTGGCACGGCAGAGAGGTGTCCTAACACTCCTTACCTCTTCAGTCTGTGTGTCGAAGTGTTGTTTCTACGAAAAGATGATCAAGTTTAATGTATAAAAATCACATCACATGAGTACAAGATCTCTCAATATGCTGACTATACATCCTTCCCCCTGATTGCTAATGAGACCAGTTCAAACAGGCTTTTTCATTTTGAAAGAGTCTGAGAAAGATTCGGGTTTAAAGATAAATCAGAAGAAACCTATAGTAGTAGAATTGGTAGACTCAAAAATAC
Organism: Hermodice carunculata; assembly: GCA_964020975.1. Classification (NCBI taxonomy): domain Eukaryota; kingdom Metazoa; phylum Annelida; class Polychaeta; order Eunicida; family Amphinomidae; genus Hermodice; species Hermodice carunculata. The sequence continues at coordinate 30,406,440 of OZ026623.1, forward strand.
AGATTAGGCGTTTGCATAAACCTGAACCTCAGTTGGATAAATCTACCTGTAACTTTTCTTGATGTGAAAATCACACCAGAACGAGACAAAATTAAAGTACTATCTATGTACCAAAACTTCCAAAAATTGAAAATATTTTAAAATCTTGGCATACAAGAAATCTGTCTCTTATAGGTAAAACTTTAATAATCAAATGATTAGTTTTATCTCAATTATAATTTTTAGTATTAATGCTCCGAAATTCACCAACAGATATTATTAAGAGTGTAGATAATCTGTTATTTAGCTATTTATGGAATGATTAACCTGAGAAAATCAAACATACCTATGGAATAGGCCGCTGCAGCTAGAGGTGGTTTAGGAATTGCTCATCTCACATTACAGATTTTAGCAATTAAATGCGTATGTTTGAATAGACTGACAGCTGTTACGGATTGTATATGAAAAAAAATTATCTTCAATTTCCGAGCAAAGATACTTTTTTATGGGAATGTAACTTTCGTTTTAAAAATATTTTTCTGAAGCTAAAAACTAAATTTTGGCACGAAGTTATTCTACCTTGGTGTAAGTAGAATTATCGCATACCAGAGACAGTCAATGAAATAAAAGAACAGTATATCTGGTTTAACTCACATATTGAGATTGATGGATTTTTTTCTTTCTTTTTCTTTTTTTTAATGGGAAATGGTACACAGTGTGGTAAATAAATAAATTCATGAAAGACTATGGAAGCTTATTAACTTATGCAGAATTTGTCCAAAAATTCAATATTCATGTAAATTTTCTTACTTTTAATGGGATAATTCTATGAATTCCCAAGAAAATGGAAGAGTAAATTGTGACCAGATGATGTAGAAAAAGCACAGTGACACAAAATACTGATATAATTTTAAATGTTAGTAAAGTGCATAGACACGTTGGTCCAAAATTAATGGTAAACTGTGTAGATTTTCACTATTCATAGAAAATGGAGAAAATATTCAAATATTTCAATTATTCAAGATGGTTAGTCTTATTATGTTAAAAAATTAAATCTAGCTCCCTTACATCAGAAATTCAAACCTTTCATGATTAAAATTTTTTCACAAAACTGTTTCCAGTAGAGAGATACATGTACTATTTAGATGGAAAATGTCGATTCCAATATCTGTGCTTTTTTTAACAATAATGTTGAAACAATCAAGCATTTATTTCGGGACTGATATTCTCACGTTGCAAAGCAAATAGCTTTACAATACACAATTTAAAAAAAAGATGGAGTACTACTTGGTGCCCATAACAAAACCAATCTTCAATTTGATTTTTGTCTTTGGGAAGAAATATATTAATGTCTGCAAACGTGGAAATGTAATTTAAGATATTTTTAGGTTTATTAGTATTGTGGAATATATATATATATATATATATATATATATATATATATATATATATATATATATATATATATATATATATATATATATTGCACAAAGGAAACAGAAAATTGAAAAAAACGATAAAAGATGCAACAATTTTGAGCTGATGGAGTTTGAATAGTAATATGTTCAGAAAGTTTGTTTCTTAGTATCATATTCTGTTGAGTTCTCACGGAATCTTACTTAGGAGCAGACTGTAATTTACTACAATGTTCCTGGACGCCATTTAAGACACCAAAAACCTTTGCATGGCCGATTTTAAAATTTTAACGGTTTGTACAAGATGAATGTCCTTTCTATTAGTTGTCAAAATTTCGAGCTTCTAACTAAAGTAGAAATATGAGAAAAACGCCAAAAGCCACACAGGCATGTGGATATCCGAACGTCCATGTATCATGCTTTTGGTTTTCAGCCGCCTAACGGAACAATGCCACCCGTCAATCATACTTAACAACCTGTCACGTGGCTGCAGGTAGCAACGGCCCATGGCAAAAAGAGAGTGGTATCAGGGCGGCAATGCGAAATAAGGCAGCATGCCGAAAGTGTTGGTGGTCAGGGAAAAGATGCAAACATGCTAACATATCATAGCCTTAGTGGTTTACTTTGTAGTTTTCTTGCTTGTTTTGCGTTCTAATGATGGGAGACTTTAAATGTTCAAGAGGATCGGGAATCGTCAGACGATGTCCCTTCAAACTTCAAAGGCCGGGCCGCGATGGAGTACCTCAGTGGTCCTTCACACCAAAGACAGGTGGGGAAAAAACTGACACCCTGATCAACAATACCCACGTACATAAAAATACTTTATCGGAACCCAAGGATGAGGAAATAAAAGTACAAATAAACACATCCAAATAAGCATAAACGTGAGCAGCAGAGAAAACACACAAAATAGCGTTACAAAGCTCAGGTTGCAAAGAGAAATTAAACTCATTGAGAAAACAACTACAAAATAATGACAAACTAACTAAGTTAAGTGTAAAGACACGTCTAACAAGCTAACTACATAAAGTATACAGATAGGAGACAAGTAAATACAATAAAACACTATCCCTAAAAACGGGATGAAGAGGTAGGGCGCCGGCGGATGACCAAATCCGCCATCCGTGCACTGACCACGAGCGGCCGCAGGCCGCCCCACCGAAGCAAGGCAACATAAGGTTTCACGCCAGTAATTCAACCTGTGGAAACATAGACGAACAGAGCTATTACCTTTTAGTTCACTCAATGGATTACAAACATGTATATTTATACACCAAAATGTTCCCAAGAATTTTTTCCATCAAATAAACACCAGAAAACATGGGCATGAATGGGAAATTTTTCAGCAAATTGCCATGGCAACCAGCTCTGCATAGTACTACTTGCAGTATCCTTGTGCGCACACAGTGTTGACTCCAGCTGAATCACTGTGTATACTGTTGCCAGTGTACATACCTTTATAATATTCATGTCAGCTCAAAGTATACATTGTTTTCCACTATCAAGCCAAAATCTACCTTTCTGGTAGCAAACGTTTTTAATATACAGCCCCTTGCATCCCTAGGCCTGATATTTTATTGGCACTCTCCAATCATGTTACCTCAGCACAGGCATAATTACCCGCGTGGAACCTTAACAACTTTCGTTGCCAGGCTTGAGGTCACGGGGCCGGAAGGACCGCCTCCATGACGTCACACTTTGAAACCAGATTGTCGATGTCGCCGTTTGACAGATCGCTGAATAATGTTTTCCGTAATTCAAAGGCCCTTTTATTCATGTGATTGGCCAAGAATTGATTGACAACCTCGCCAAATGTTCAGGGACGATGTTTACTACGTTTTGTACAAATATCAGCTCAACTTGAGCAAATGGTATTGTTTCAGAGGCAAATGATCAACACCAAAGGCTTTTGAAGCTTGTTTTCTCAGAAAGGATAATTATAGACCTGTGGCACAGAGGGCCCTTCGGGGGTCATACCCCAACCCGTGGTATAACAAGTTACAACCTATATTTTCTTATAGGTATATATGTCCTCTTCATGAAAAAATAGGTTGTGGAATCTGAAAAGCGTTTTATCAAATATATTTCTACCCGTTTCCATGACAACCTATATGGCATTTCTGAGACAACTAAAATTTGTCCTTAAAAATAATAACTTTGGTGATACTGCTTGTGGAAAGGCTAAATAAATACCAAAATGTGCTCAATTGCGCTAATATAGTCACAAAATACGGAGTTTGTTCAAAGTGCCTAATTATCATATGTTAATTTATGCAAATATATGAAATTTCCATCGAAATTAAGTATTGCGCGACGGATAACATTCTATATTTATTAATATATAGTTTCGTTTATTAAGAAAAAGGCAAAATGGTTAGGAACAGTGCTCATACAAGTTTAATTTATCATGTTTATATGAGTATACCATATGCATATTAATTAATATGCTAATATGGCTATCATATGTCATCTTCGCTTAGGGAACCGTCAGAACAATTGCCAATACAACTGATAAAGTAAGATAGTACTTTGTACCATGTATTCACACCTACACGTAATTTACAGTGAACCATCCCATGGAGTCCTGCAACATAACTAATGTATCTGTGGCATCAAACTATAATTCAAGATGCCTTTTAGTAAAGGAAAACAGTATAAGTACATGTACACACTAAATACAGAGGGCTGGTCAATGATAGTCACAGTTTGGAAATTCTACACCAAGATTCAATCATCATCTTCCTCATCATCACTGTCTGTTTCAGTGTCAAAAGTGTCATTTGCACACTCATGTCCAAAGCATGCACATAATTCTGTACATTTAAGTCATATCTGGAGGCAATAGCACTTTCTTGCGACAGTACACTCAATATCGGTGCAATACATAGGAGTGAGGTTGCGCACTTCCAGTGGGGCTAGCTCATTGGTATACATCAAAGGCTTGAGGTAGCCATCATAAGACACTTCCCAGCCGTTACCATTGGGATCCCACACTTTAGGGTTAGGAATGAGACTGTTGTATTGGTGTCTTTTTGTCCAAAACCACTTCCTAGTAGTCATTACCCTATTCCGCAATCCGAACTCTACTCTCCATAAGCTAACCTGTCCCTGTCTAACCTATATACATATAGAAGTACTATTGTCCAAATTGCACACGTTCCTCTGTAAAATTTTGAAATAGGCTGTATTAGCCGAAATAAATTAAAGGGTCTTCGGCGGGTAACTACTCAACATGTTTCGCAGCATTTTACCTGTACATGTCTCTCTGAGTAGCGGCTCCTTGTCTAAGCTAAATATTCAGCAAAGACAACCCACATAATAATGAATAAATATGAATGTGGCAAATGATGAATTAGCTAAATACGTGAAGTTTTGCTTTTTATGCAGACCTTCATTTTGAAAGAAGAATACCTGGCAAACAAACTATAATTACCAAATTTGTGTAGTACAGGTTCAGTTAAGAACAATTTGACTTACCCCTGAACCAATATGTACCCTTTCTAGCTGGACAGCTTATTCTAGTTAAACCATCCGGCAGTGTTGAACTGAAGTGGAAACAAGCTGGGGCATTATATTCAGTCCCAGTGATTGTAAAATAAACAGTTGCAGCTGGACTACCTGTATAAACCAAGGGAAATCCTCACAATGACTGCAACAATGTACATCCTGCACCAGAAATGTAAAACAAACTGCATGATGACACCTACTCCTCAAACAATTAAGCTCTATTTCATTGCCAAACCTGAGTCTATGTATCAACGTAATGTGTCAGGTTTGTGATATTTGAAAAAATACTGTCACTTTTGAGTATTTTTTTTTAATATTGAGTAAATGTGCATTAAGGCATGTCAGAAAAGAATGATAGTCATTAGCATTTATGCCAAAAACATGTTATCAAAACAATTTTTCTTAACAGGATTATAAGTACAATTAAGCAAACATGTAACTGTCGTAGGCCGCTGCTTGCTACCGATAGTCATTTGTATTTCAGTCAAGAGAATGCAATGAAAATATTAACCAGATATCAAGTACAATTAGGCAAGCTTGTAACTGGCATATGCCGCTACTCGCTACCGATAGCCCCTGGGGGTTTAACCTAAGAGAAAGCAAGCTAGCCTAAAATGTCTGAAAGGTGAACATGAAAACAGAATGATGCCAAAAGATAAGATTAAGTCGAAAAAAAGGCAAGTCTAAAATCTCTAAAATTATTGAAGCCAAACTTTCTAACCATCTCGGGATATTTACAGCAAAATTTGTAGAAATGTTTGATCAAAAGTACATCTTTGAATCCTCCTGACTCCAGTTTATTGTAAATAAAAATTTGGTTCTAGATGCAAAGTCCTGAAATTTAGAACAAATACGACCAAATCTCAAAGTCTGTGAGAGAAACGTATTATATCCGATAGTATCCGAAATAATACTGTCTGGGAAAGGATAATTATCTACTTCAAAGTTAAACTCATCTATTTTGTGATAGACTTTAATACAAAACCTGTCATTAGTGACCTGAATATCCAAGTCCAAAAACACATCTCTGAAACCATCTGAATGGTTACCCTCCATAGGGATATCTTTTGGGTAAATTTCTTTAGCAATTTTACTGAAATTTTGTACATTAACGCAAGCAATGTCATCAATATATCTTGCATTGTTTGATAATTTTGTAGCCATTTGAAAGTCATTTTTCATCAGTTTATCCATATACTTAAATTCAAGCCAGGTTAAATACAAATCTGTCAGTAAAGGGGAGCAGTTGCTACCCATTGCAATGCCTTTTATTTGTGGAAAAACCAATGGTCCGCATTGAACAAAAGTATTCTCCAAAAGAAATTTTATAGCATCTATCAAAGTTTCAACAGTGTACGATTTAATGTTACTTTTTGAATATTTGTTGTGTTATGTTTTCTTTGTATATGAATTAATACTAATGTATGGCTTACCATTATGGTTAAACATTTTGCTTATTAATTCTGAAAGTGAACTTTTGACTTCATCTATGGGTAGATTTGTGTGCAGTGTAGAAAAATCAAAACATTTGATATTTTTTGCTTTTACATCTTTGATTTAGATACAAACTCGGAAGAATTACTTATACCCCAAAACAATTTAATTCACTGTTTCTAGAAATTGCATTACAGTATTTACGAAAATGATTCCTAATTGCAGTCAAACACAATGTTCCTTCTTTTGATAATCGTTTTCTTGTACATTTTGCAGCACCGGCTATGAATTTAGATTTAAAAGGGTTTTTATGTAATTTGGGTATCCAGAACAAACGTGCAATAGAGGAGTCCTCTTCAGAAATTTTGATATTAAAATTCCTTTTCATCTCATCTTTATGTGTATCTATCAAATTATCAATGGATTTTTTGTGTAATTTATATACGTCATTTCCTCTTTTGTCTGAAATATTGTTCATACCAAGTTCTTTTTTCAAAACTTCCAGATAATATTTTTTGCAGATGATCCCAAGATAGTTCCCTGCCTTATCTATATTAGTGACTACAAAACTTTATTGTAGTTCTTTGACTGCTTTTGAAACTTCATGTTGTTTTAGATCAACCGTATTGAAATTCTTAATGTGGGATTTGTAACAATAAATTCTTTTTCTAGAGACTTTTTGCAAGTTTGATAACCATCCTTTAAATTTCTGAAATTCTATTTTTTCTTTCTTTGCCCATTTCATACAGTACGAATCAAATGCATCACATGTATCCTGAAAAATACTGTCAATGTTCAACTTGGGACATATCCGAAATTTTGTACCTTTTTTCATAATTTCTTTTGAACTTGAATTTTCTATGATATCCAAATTACCTGTAAATACATGTTTGTGGTATGCATCAACAAAATCAGAATATTTACTGTTAGACATACAGTCACAATTTTGATTCGCTGCGATATCTTCAAGAGTACTTGAAGCCAGAAATTGCTTGTAATTCATGATACTTTGTCCAATATTTGTTGCCATATTTACAGGAAATGATGGGGGGGGGGGGGTTCTTTTATTTTGCACTCCTTGGGAATCATGTTACAACAAATTTCAATTTGAAAAGGGACTGAATGTTTAGTGAATCAATAATTTTGTGTTTGAAAGGAATGCTGCAAAACATTTGATTTAATTTTTTCTTATTAGAATCTGGTTTCCGAATAGTTGTTATGTCAGCGTACACAATTTTGCAAAAAAATTGCGGAAACGTGTGTTCTGAATCAGTAATACCCAAATATTCATTAATTTTTGTTATGTCTCGAAATGATAGTGCTTTAAGAGCTGTCTGTAATTGATCAATGCCATTGTGGCACCAGATGGCACATTGATATTGTGCCCTTTTCACATGTTGCTCAAATACATCCTCAGTAGGCGGTAGTTGAGCAGCTGATCGGTCTGTGGTGGAGGCAAGCGTATATCGTAGCTTATCCAAAGTAGTTTTGTAATCAGTCCCTTTTCCTGTTTTGAGAGCTTTGCTACATAAAACACAGGTATTGGGATTTAGCTTGGCTGGGGGTGGCTTCTTGGATGGCGGTTCCAGGTTCATGATTTTAGGTTCACGGTACAAAATTATCTAACCTGCAAATACATTAAAACGTAGGTGTTCTTACCAGGTTCAAGCTTTATTTTAGAAAATAATCCAGTTCACCATGTGTATATTATCAATCATGCAACACATTTTGACAATATGAACAGTCATTCTCAATTAACACTGATAATGAGGCAATCACATAGCAGAGTTAGAATCCGACATGGACTCTGGAAGTCAAAGAAATGTGCCCAGATTTGTTCCTTCTGGTGCCTCTACAACAAAACACATAAAATATAAAATCCTAATTTGACGAAGACCTCATTTGCATAAATTTAATGATAGAGGTTCTAAATTGTCTTCACTTCATATTTTTTTCGGTAATATATATGCTAAATTTGCTCAAATTCCAACAATGCGTTCTGGAGAAAGCACTTTTGCACAAGCCAGCCAGACCAGACAACCCATAAACATAATGTCCCCCCCCCCCCCCCGTGGCGGACCCATTAAATTTCAGTAAAGCTGTGAACGAAAAATATTGATAAGACGATTGGGATTCTATGTTCTATATGTTTTGAAGCACTTTTCAAGGAAATTTAACTTTTTGCATTGGTACAGCACATAATGAGTGATATACATCTCTAGAATGGCTTCAAAAACCCCTACATTTGAAGCCTAATTTGCATACATGTAATGGTGTCCACTTCATATACTCCAGTAAATTTGGTATTAGTATATCCCTGGGAATATATTACCTTCATCATTTAACAATTACCCCTATTTTTGGTAATTTGGCAACTGCAGTAAACAACATCAACTAATAGAGGCATTTATATTGCCAAATAGATGACAAAATTTTGCATATAATTATAATAATAATGATGTTATTCAAAGAATTTTTTGAAAGCGTCAAGCCTGTTGAAAGAGTAAGGTTAGAGCTACCTTCTGATGAAATTTGGAGTGCTTATCTTCAAAATTAAGGCAGATATTAAAAAATTAGTGAAAAGTAGTCATTTTCCACAAAAAATAGAGGTTGCCATAGAAACGGGTGTGTAAACATATCAAAAAACGCCTTTCGGACTCCACAACCTATTTTTCTGTAAAGAGGAGACATGTGCGCACATTTTGATATAGGTTGTGTTTTGTTATACTTTTGGTTGGGGTTGCACCTATTTTTAGGGCACTTTTGAAGCATTTGCCGCTAGCCTAAATAGGACGTGAAACCCCACCTAAGAATGGTTATTCCAAGAAAACGTCTGGGCGAAATTTAATCCGGTTAACGGCTTTCGATTCATTAATGTCTGAACTGCAAAAACGATTCAGCGATTTTCTAAATTTTGCTTCGTTCTTTTTCTATGAAATGAAGAAAATGAACATCCTGAAAATCAAAGGGAAAATTGAGACGTCAAACTTTGAGGATGGATAACAGAAAAACGAAACCAAACATAAAAAATTGCAGGATCGTTTTTTGTTGCCAATATGTCAGGATGAAAATCCAAGTGTAATTATGATTTTATCACAAATAATTAGTGACTTATATCGACATTTATGGGGTGGATGCTTTGCGGTCAACTTTCAATTGTTTATTCAACAATTAACATCACAGACACCCAAATACAGGACATATAAATTCTTTGGAGTATGACGAGTACACACATATATGATATGTTGTCCTAACGCAAATACATTTTGAGCCAGGATTGACTAAAGTGGGATTTATTTTTGGTGTCTTACCTGTCTTTAATACTGACTGTTCTCCTGCTGATGTACTGATACCACTGTTCTGTTTCGAAATGATGATGATGATGATGATGATGATGATGATGACGACGACGACGACGACGACGACGACGACGACGACGACGACGACGACGACGACAATAATAGTAATAATGATAATAAATGGGGTGGTGGTGGACAGAACTAATACATGTAGTGTGAGTATATATAGGTGCATATGATTCAATTTCTTGAATTTCTAGTAGGGAAGTATTGGTATTATAGAGTATAGCAACTCCATCCAGTCCTGGCCGATGTACCACTGAACATTGAACTCTGTTTCCTTATGACCTGCCGTAAAAGACTGCAAAAAAAAAAAGGCCATTTAACACTTTCAAGTATAGCCCTTTTCAATAGGCTTGCAAGCTGTGTCTAGTGATGATTATTATTATTATTATTATTATTATTATTATTATTATTATTATTATTATTATTATTATTATGATGATGATGATGATGATGATTGGCAAAGGGTGAACATAAAATTTGAGTTTTGAATGAAAATTCCAAAATAATTACGTTATGATAATATTTTTCTAGTTAAAGTGCAGTAAACTGCATAAAATATGTCAAATATTACATTCGTTGAACACAATAACGCTTGATTGTAGCTTATTATTGTCAAATACTTTTTTGCCACCTCCAAACGCTGATTAAAAGGAAATTTGTACCTTGCCATGGTAAGGAGGAAGGGGTCCACATTACACGAATACCCCAATGTCGAAGGATAATTTTGGGTCTGCGTAACATGCGGACTCCAACGGGAAAGTGTAAAATTTGGTTTACTGAGAATTGTTCTTGAACAACAAGGAAAAGGAAAGAAACTGTATTAATGAATGTTGGACATTTGCACATATGTATATTCAAGTAAAAGTGTGCTTGGGTTTCATGCATGCAGAATTATGAGAAAGTTTGAGATGCTTGGGCACATCAGAAGCAATCGCAACCAGAAAGTCAATACAAACATTATTCTTCAGAGTGATCTCACAGGATAGAACTTTTTGGTCCCTTTGTCATGGATATGAAAAAAGGATTGGAAATTCTATATGGTTTTAACGAAATGGTAAGGATGATGGTCTGTTTCAGTGGTTTTTTAGGGGGCTTTTAAAGACTCCATCACAAAGCAATCAATATGCATAAAAACTGCCACAAAGTATACATGTTTAGAAAGCTTACAAAGTACTGATTCTTTTTCTCGCACTGTCCTGTGTTCGTTGTACTATGTTCATGCAGCAACCGTACCAAGTGCCATCCTCTTTTTCAAAGAACTTTGAAGATACTTGGATTCAACTTTTTGGTTTTCTGATGTAGAGACATTAAATTTGTAGCAAACTGTTGATTTTCTGCTTACTGATTTCAAAGAGGACATCGGAAAACAAGTTTTCACAACATTTTCTAAGAAGTAATAGGTTGAAAGTGTACACATCTAAACTTAACGTATACAGCAAAGGAATGGTCTTCTGTGTTTACATATCAAATACATAATTACAGAATAACCCAATTCTTTGATCATGATTTTGAATATTAACACGTGGACTATCTTGGGAGGTATAAAATTCTCAGAAGGTGGCATCTGACGGCAAAACCAAACATAATTGATCATCATTTTAAATATTAATTGTAACAGATGTGTTCATTTGTGAGCTATAGGGGTCTTAGAAGGTGGCATCTGACCGCAAAACCAAAAATAAATACTTCTCTTTCAAAAGGCGATTATATTTGAAGCAGATCGATCAGCTTTGCATTCAATTGATGCTGTCTAGAAAATCCATTTCAAGACATGTCATATAGGCCTTGAAAACTGTCACATCAATACAAAACTTGTTTCTATGAAATTTAGACATGCCTAGGCCTACGATATATAAAATGTATGGTTTTATGGCTGAAATGTAAACAAGAGTTTATCTATGCAACGTCAAAGTCAAGGTACCATTGTGCACGACTCAATCCCTGTTGTTACCTTAAAATATTCAGGAACTTGAAAAGGAGATAAGTATGTTCAAAACATCTCGTTCAGGATAAGGCGTATCTTCCTTTTCTTCAATGCAGAAAAGCATTCTTCACAGAAGCCTCATGCCAAGACACAATAATTTATATGTGATAAAAATGAGGCGTTGTACATAAAGCAATGTTTTCGTAGGTACATATTTGTTAATGCATTTAAAACGTCTAATTACCTTGCAATGTTTATTTCCATTCTTAATCACGAGTAATCCAGTTTGAGGCGCATTCAATGATAACCTTTGTCACAGACCCGCAATTTCAGAAACTTCAGATCTTTGCAAAACTTAAATTTTAAATAACAAATAAGAGGCTGAGACTCGGATGCGTGCCGTAAGGTGTTACAAACATTTACCGACAGTAAATTTTGTTGTTGGGTCATATTGGTTGATTGTGAAGACCAAAATGTGTGTGTAACGGGCAGGACAAGCTGCAGACATAGCCTTTTGAAAAAACTACTTATGATGAAAACTCTACGTTAAACTACTTCTTTTTTTATTATAAAATTTGACATTTTGTGGGACAGAATATTGTTTTTTACCAGATTATATATAGTTGGTTTGACAAACCAGTTAAAAATACTGTTAATGGGGGACAAGGATGCATTTCTTCTGCAGCAAGTAATGCGAAATACATTCAAACACTCATGTTGCACTGAACAAAAAGCATTTCTCTGACATGCCTGCATGTGTAGACATGGTAACAGTCTTTGTTATAAACAGTTTATTTGAAATCCGGTGAATTAAGATAACACAAAGTTGTGGAGTTTTTTTTCAGTAATGTCTCATATGGTGAAAACTTTGTGAGGTTTAGAGGTATTTCACTTGAAACATGGTCTCTGATGAAAGTATAGTTTTAATTCAGTGTGCACAGTTGATTAGTAATGTGGGGGGAAATTATTTTTTTACAGGCAAATGACTGGTGTCATAGACGGTACCAATGTGTGTCACAGGGACTACACAGTTTTGTCTGGCCTTATGTGAACAATCATTATCATGTGCTATTTCACTTTCTGTTATGTGTGGCCTGTTATCATGGAAAGGCCCTTGAACTTTTTTATACACATGAGACAAAGAAATCAAATTCATTTGTTTTTGAAATAGGAGTACAATTTACTTTTAAGGTCCATGACAAAATTAATCTTTTTTGAGGAAAATAGTATGACATGTATTTATTCTTTGTCACATTAAGAAATACTTTATTGGATGCTAACAACAAGTTGTAAAGTTGCTGTAATTTCGTGTTCATCAAACCAGGTGTCATCTCTGTTGTATGAGAAGGAGAGCGAGGCACTTTTCAGTTTCACTGTATGTTAAGAATATACTTTGCTATTTACATGCATTTTTGTTTTTCAGGCAAATGGACTCCAGCGTTGGGCTGCCTTGCAGTTACAGGATATGTTGACCACAATGTCAGAGGTGCAACCCAAAGGCAGTCTGTGCATTATGGTGATCATCAACATCAGACAACAATCACTACACCACCTGGAGGTCAAATTATGAGGCACTCATTCGGCCAGACCCAGGAAGAGAGGGAGCCCATGACACAATATTTAAAATCTTCTACTTCATCACTTCAAAATATTTCCAAAAGTATTCATAAAGGAGGAACAAGTCCCAATCAGTCAACGTCTGGGACAAGTTTACTAAGGATTGTTATTTCAGATGATGGTACTAAGCATTATGCTTGTGAGGTTTGTGGTCGTTTGTCGACTGATGTAAGCAATATGAAGAGACACTTAGCTACACACACTGGAGAAAGACCTTATATCTGTACTCTATGTGGTAATGCATTTGGCCGACCATCTACTTTAAGACGACATATGATCACCCACTCAAAATGAAACAATCTTACATATTAATCAAAATGTCAAACATCCTGCAACACTTGTACATCATCAATACCAGAAATCTGTTTGACCAATTCTGAAGTACAGTAATCCTGAAGACTTTCATTTTTAACTCTTCTGACTTGTCAGTCAGCACAGTGCATGAGACCTGTCAACATCAATCAGTCTCTCTGCTACTGAATGTGAATCACGATATTTCTATCTGCATGGACTAACACTATAATCAATAAACATGTAAACATTAGCCAACAAATACTCAGATTGACAAAATTGACAGAGGTCAGGGTCTGGAGCTTTAACAATTAACATATGAACAATTTTGTTTCACCTTTACACAAAGTACATCTCAAAGAGGCTTCGACACAATCTGAGTAACACGTTTGGCACACAAAAATGTTTTAAAGTAGAAAAATTTGATCTGCTTCTCATCAAATCAGTCTGTGTGCCTAGAAAACTTGTACAGATTGCCTGTTCAGTAGTTATTGAACTTCTGCAACAATACTTTTTTAATGCTGATATGTTAAAAACTTATAAATTGAAGTTGGAAATGCACCTCAATCTATTATAGCTTTGAAGCTAGTCAAGATTTAAAATTTGTGTATTTGCTGAATTTGCATAAATCAAACTGCTACAACTTTGATTCATGGTTAATTGGATACAACTATCCAACAAATCTATCAACTGAAGTTGGAATGACACCTCAGTCTATAATAGTTTTGAAGTTATTCAAAATTACAATTTTGTGTATTTGCACGATTTGCGTAAATTAGAATGCTGCAATTTTGGCTCATGTTTCACTGGATGTGGCTGTGTCATAAACCTACAAATTGAAGTTGGACAGACACCTCTATCTGTAATACTTAAGAATTCAATCTTAGGTATTCACCCAATTTGCACAAATCAAAAAGCTACATTTTCGGTCCATGATTCATTGGATGTGGCCACACCACAAACCTATAAATTGCAATTGGATTGGCACCTCTATTTATAACAGTTTTGGAGCTATACAACTTTCAAATGTTTCAAGTGCTGCCAATTAGCATAATTTCAAATGCAACTGCTTTTGCTCACTGTCCATTAGATTGACAGTTGTCACAATGCCTGCGTGCCCCAATTTACCCACTGCCCTGACCAAAATCCTGCCATGTTACAGTTGGTCATTACAGGCAGTTTGGATCTTTGTTTGAGTGATTTCTGGTAGTTAGTCAGCACTAGCTTATTGTGATGATCTGAGTCTGCCTTGACAAAGATATGCTACACTTTGGTTCATATTTTATTGGATGATGCTATGTCAATAACCTATCTGGCACCTCTCAGTCAGCACTAGCTTATTGTGATGGGGAGTTACACAGGATGCTTCAGACTATTTATAGCCTCCTTGTTTACACAACACAGACAAGCTTATTCTACCAACACAGCCAGTTTCCCTGGAGATTGAAGGGTATGCCACAGCACTGGTGCATGTGTACTGAAAGGCATGGGAGCCAGACTATCACAGTTCAATTATGTCTGGTTGCATAATAGCCTGTCACTGGAGACAGTTACCATCTTCTGGGCACAGAGGGGTGCCGGGAATATGTCAAATGCATGTTTATTCACAGGAAATTCAGTGAATTTAACATCGATTATACTTCTCAACTTTGTTTACATGCTATAGGATTTTGCTTTAGCAATAGACCCCCATATGAAGCTTTGAATGGCAACTCTATCAAGAAAACTTTTGAAGATTGCAAAATTTCAAATTTCCACAAACTCGGCTCTCTTTTGCAAATTTTCAACATCATGACTGTTCCAAACAATATGTAAAACTATGGAAGAGCACTAACATGTGCGACATCAAGGTCCATCATGAAGAAATCCAAAAATTCACTGGAGGATGCACACTTGCACAAAACAAGTAGACACCTATCACAGGTTCATCTCCACAAAGCCTGACACAAATCTGGCCAAAATCATTTAAGTATAACATAACGTCAAATTCTCATTTTAAACTTTCCTATTAAATTAGAGAGTTTCATTACCGTCTCCAAAACATAGTCCTAATGAAACAAACCAAGTCAATTCTGACTAAAGGCAATGTTCCTTGGTATGTTTAGCTAAATCAAATAAATTTATAGTTCGTCTGTCCAAAAGAGTCCAAACCGTAAATCTAAAGTTTATGGGGCCAAAAAAGCCATGTTTAGTTTTAACATGACAAGAATGAAAAAAAAAAAAAATGTTTATAAATCTAGGCCTATTGCAGTAAACTGGCTTGAATATGTGCATCATTCATGTGCATATAGGACCACACAATGCATGAAAAGGGACCAAAATCTGCAGCACAGTCGAGAATTCGCAAGCACAGGTTCAAAATTTGTTGAAAATATCAATAAAATTTAGCATTTAAAAATACTAGTTGCAACCACTCGGTCAAGAATGATCATCACCCATACAAGTCCACAAAGTGACACTAACAGCAACATCAATCTATCAAAAAGGCGCCTAGGCCTAAAATGATCATCAACAAGAATTCAAACATGATCATGATGAACTTGCCCTGTTTTAGACATGTAGCTAAAGGCATAATGTTGTTTTAAAGTAGATAAAGTAAGTGTGTTTCCAAAAGAGAATTTTTTTAAAGATCTTCCCAAAGAAAGTCATTAAAATTTAAAAAATCACTGGCGCATGACCATTTTCAAGAACAAACTTGGTAGAGACCCACCCAAGGTACATATGTACATTGCCATCAAGTTTAAGTCAATTTCTGGGAGAAATACAAAAATGTGAATTATCATTAGAATGCCCATTGACATAGAAATCAACAGGAAAGTTGCATTTACCAATAAATACCCAAATTAAAAGAAATTTAAAGTCCATGGCAGTGCCAATTAGTGAACAATTTTGTTTGACCCTTCCACAAGGAACATATCCACCAAGTTTCAACTTAGTCTGAGTGGCCATTCTGGAGAAGAAGTCGGAAAGAGCAAAAACACAGAAAAAACACAAATAAAAGATAGAATAAAATTGCAGCACCACCTGGTGACCAATTAAGAACTAGGAGTCTCTAGGAGTGTGTCTGTGTTATATCAAAGTTATCAGTTGAGCAGTTTTGGAGAAGGTTTATTTTAAGATATGTCCCCCCCCCCCCCCCCCCAAAAAAAAAAATCTCCTAAAAAATCCAAAAATCACTTGAGCATGACCACTTGAACAAACCTGGTAGAGACCCATGCATGGTACATTGCCCACCGATAAGAACCCAAATTGAAAAAAAAAAAAAAAATGTGAAAAATCAGGAATCTACAGCAGTGCCACCTGGTTAACATCTTTGTTTGACTGTTCCACAAGGAACATATCTTCAAAGTTTCAGCTTAATTTGAGTGATGTTTCTGGAGAAAGAATTTGAAAATAGTGAAACACATAAAAAAACATTAAAAAAATATTGAATAAAATTTGCAACACCACCTGGCAAACAAATTAAGAGCTAGGAGTCTCTAGGAGTGTCCCTGTATGATATCAAAGCAATCAGGTGAGTGGTTTTGGAGATTTTTTTAGATTTGCCTCAAAAAGAACAGCCATTAAGAGGATCATGATGATCGTGAGCTTTGCTGACTGGAATGTGCTTTTTTAGTACATGTATCGTAAAGCGAGCACTGTAGCCTGTATACCTATATACATGAACAGTGGTACCGAAGTTTGATATATCATAACAGAAGTGGAAAACAGCCTTAACAAAAAAATTTCAAAGAAGAAAATCCTGACGATTGTGTGCATGTTCCGGACAAATGGAGCTTGGGAAGATCACCTGTTACCATTTTGTGGTGTGGTGAATAATATGTGTAATTCATGCGACTTGTGACTGCATATGGTAACCACAGGCCTTGGATCGGCCAAAACATCCATGTGGGCTAATATGCTCACGCCTGTTTCACACTAGTAAATCTTTTTCATGTAGTAAGTACATTTGATTCAGCATTTATCAAGGATACAAATTGACAGTGTAGGAAATAAAGGTCATAGTTGACTTTATTCAGGAAACAAGTGAAAAAATAAGTCTGATATCACATAAATTAGGAAATGCAGAAGCTAACATTTCATTTTCCAAATGTTCATTATGCAAAGTCAAATTAATAATATATTGTGATAAAACTGTAAACTATTTTGTTCAGCTATTGTGGACAGGACATGAAAAATAACCTTAAGAAAATAGGAAATTTAGACTTTTATCATAAATGAAGAAAAAACAGACAAACTATTGTATCTTCATCTCCTTTGCAAACTTGGTAGAGGTCCACCTGAGGAACATCCATGTGCAAAATCAATACATCCAAAGCACAAATTTTGAAAGGTCAAAAAATGTAAATACAATACAGGCACTGTATTGTCATTATTATATACATGTACATATATAGTGGTAATATTTACCTACAGTCTCAAAGCTTGGTATCCCATAACTTTGCAAAACTTGTAATACCAACTGGATTTAGTAATAGCTGCTCACTTGTCTGTTTCATCCCAGTAAATCCTCTTCATGTGGTATGTACATTGAATTCTCTAGTTATCAACAATGCAAATTGACAGTGTAGAAAAAATAATAGGTGACTTTATTCAGGAAACAAAAGTAGAAAAAATTAACATATCCACTTTATTTTTGCAAACTTTCATTGCCCTAAAGTCATTATAATCTGATAAAATTTGAGGTAATTCCATTCAGCCGGTTTGGACAAAGTCGAAAATATGATGACTAAAACGGGAACCAATTGACACCAGGTGACCCTATGTGCAATATCAAAGCAACTGGCCCTGGCCAGTAGTTCTTGAGATGAAGGTTGACTG
Organism: Hermodice carunculata; assembly: GCA_964020975.1. Classification (NCBI taxonomy): domain Eukaryota; kingdom Metazoa; phylum Annelida; class Polychaeta; order Eunicida; family Amphinomidae; genus Hermodice; species Hermodice carunculata. The sequence continues at coordinate 30,424,793 of OZ026623.1, forward strand.
AATTTTTTTTTGTTCCCAAAAAAAATCAATCAAACAAGGACAATGTGAGCAACTCGTACTAACTATGGTTGCAATTTTTGATTTCCTATAACTTTGTCAAAAACATATATATACATCAATATTTCACAAACTTTCATTGTCTTAAGTCAAATTATATTCAGATGAAATTTTAAACAATTCTGTTCAGCTATTCTGGAGAAGTCAAAAATTCGCCATAACATCCAAAAATTCATAAAAAAAAGTTGCAACATATCTGTATCATTTTCGCAAACTTTCACTGTCAAATAAAAAAAAAAATAATAAATTAAAAAATTCATAAAAATAGAAAAATTACTGCATCATCATCTTTACAAACTTGGTACAGGTCTACCTGGGGAACATGCATGTGCAAAATCAAAGCATTCCATGTAGTGGTTTTTGAGAAGTCGAAAATGTAAAAAGTCTCACGATGAACGGAGGGAGGGAGGGACAGACAAACAGATTCCAATAGCTCTGCTGACTGACAAGTCAGCAGAGCTAAACAGAAATTCATAAAATATCCAAAAATCACTGAAGCATGACTTTTTGAACAAACTTGATAGAGAACCAACCAAGGTACATCTCCACCAAGTTTGAAGTGAATTTGGTCTATTGTTTTAGAGAAGTAAAAAATGTGGATTGTGGAAGGGCAGCCAGATGATGGACCATCCTATAAGTTAAAAAATGAGAAAAAGAAGCCCATGGGCCTAATGGTTTGCTGCCACGTAATCAGTTGATCACCACAAGAATTTACTTCCTAAAATGCAGTTGCTCAGACCTTGAAAAAGTGGTTCAAGATTCTCCACAATGTGCAATATGCAACTTTCACGATCTATACATTTAGTATCATTAACCTTCGTCTTTCTCAACGTCTTGAATTTTGCTGCATCTCACAACTACAGTTGTGAGAAATCAACAAAGCACTTGGGGGATATTGCTGTAAGTGTAACAAAGTCTAGTTGACTGTAAATTGGTCCACACAACTGTGCTCAATAGTCACAGAAACCACACAAAAGATCACAGTGACCTGAAAATATTTTGATCCAATCTTAGTCTTATAATGTATTTATGTACAAAGTTTGAGAGAAAAATAAAACCCAAAGCTGTCATAATATTCAAATACTGTGGTAGAATACATCAACCTGAGTCATGACTTATCTAGATTTTCACTGAGTTTGTGAACAAAGTCCACCACTTCGGTGGCGTCAGACTTGTCTTTAAGAAAATCCTGTTGAAACTGATGGAGCGTGTTCTTAAGCACAGGAAAGTGGTAAAGAACACATCGTTCCATCACTTTACTTTCAATAAAGAGTAATGATATAGGTTGATAGTTATCAACATCTTCACGGTTACCTTAAGTTAGTAGGCAGTAAAGGAGAGGACTAGACCACTTGAAAAATGCATTAAATATCATATGACACCTCTTGAAAACATGGAAATGACTCATGACCCTCAACTGACCTTGACCGTAACAATTGCACCACCCTTGTATATGTCAACATGTGGAACTAAATTGAACCATCTCATTTAATAAGAGATTGTAAACTTGTGAGGATAATAAGGTTACTCTTTTTCCCTCTAGGTGTCCAGAGGTCAGCATCCTCCTAACCAAACCAGCTCTGTGTGTATTTGATGCAAGTCTCACAGAGCTCAACATGACACACCTGGTGTACTGGTGCTACGATAGGCTCACCAGCCACACAGAGATAATCATATGTTGCCCCAGAGTTTTCACTGAGCTGTTGTTGTTTTATTTTCCCCAGAACTGACAGGCTAATGCCATTGTCAATACAGTCTGTTTAGCAGCCAAGGCTACAGTGCATGCTTCTGAAACAAAACTTTATGTGGAGATTAATTTTCAGCTTATACATGTACTTGTACAAAATAAGTCCTTACAATTTATACATTTTCCAAGTCTGAAATGAAGGCATAATGAATGTTATCACAATATCAGTCAAGCAGTGCACATGATGTACAGAGATTCCCCTTTTCAGTTTTGTGTTACTGGTGCACAGAAAATTAAAAATAATCTTTTTTTTTCATGATTTAGTGGATAAAGTATTAAAACAAAATTAACCCCTCTATCCCAACCCATATTTTGAGGGAAAAAATTGAAAATATATGCAAAGTATTTTAAGTGCCTATGAGAAACCATTGTTAACCATGTACACTTTATAAATAGTTATTGCTTTTTAGAAATTATCCAATTTTATTTTTTGTGTAAAGCTGCAAAATTGTAATGTTTATATCCATACAATAAAGATGGGAAATATTTCTGGATGAAATTTTTGACTTTTGACAAAATTTCCATTTTCCTGACCTTTTTTGCAATTTCCTGATCTTTTCCTTATGAAAAAATAAACAATTTTCTTCACCACTGGTGACACATACTGATGAAAGCCCCTGCTTTTATTTTATGGGCCAATACAGAAGTCCCCTTCATATGAGCTCACGAACCCCATTCCCTGAAGCTGGCCCACTTATATGTGCAGCAAGTTTGTAAGTTTCATTGTATTGCACCCTTCCAGGAAGACCATCCCTCTTGTAAGACATTTCCGGTGCATTTGGGTGGCTTTATAAAAGGGAGACCACTGTATGTATTTAAGTACAATAAATTATGTGGGTGGCATCTTTCTCTTTTCTAGCTGCACTTTGCATTTCATACAAGGTCAGACCAAAACTGTCTTGGGGATCTGGAATGGGAAACCTGTAAATTGAAAGTTTTACTTTTAGGCTTACCACAAAGAGATCAACATATGACACACCTGGTCCACCAACAACTTAAGGTGGAGCAGTTATTCTGTCACAAGCTGACCCTTTAAATTTCATTTGATTTGTTTGTCTAGGATGTTTTGCAGTCACAGTATCTTTTAATGAGGCAACAGAAGTGCAGGAGCACAAGCATTTTGCTTCCATGCAGTTTCAACCAGGGAAGTTCTCCCATTGAAAAGCATTGTGAAAAAGCATGACTGTTAAATGCAGGACAGTGTGTACCCACGCCTGGTAGGGCTGATGATTTTCCTTTTTCACGGAAAATCAGATGGAATCGTGGATTGAGTAACAAAAAACGGAGGAGTAATTTTCCCGCGGAATTTAACGAAAATCGGTAAAAAATTTTGCAGTAAAGGAAACAAATCAATTAAAGCAACACAAAATGTAGAAAAATCTGCACATTTCCTCTTTTAAAACACTAAAAACCAGGGCGCCGCCATTAATCTCGCAACTCAAGACTCGCATTTGAACTTGAGTTTCAATAGGACAGATGGCTATCGAGAAGCCCAAGCGTGGTCGCTCTGACGACCGACAAGGTTTTTGCGAAAATCCGGAATACATCTTAATGATGATAGGGCAAAAACAGAAAATCCTTGAACCAAAAATAGAAAATCATCAGCCCTATCCTGGGCCAGCCACAGGAAATAATTTAAGGTTTGGGCCTACTAAATTTAGTGAAATGACCCAGAATAGATAGGCAGAGGCCTTTGTGTGTTTGTTATTGACATACTTTCTTCCATCTGGTGGCATTATGTGGATTGCAAAAGCCCAGATATTCGTTCTTTGAAAATTTAGATGTGGTAAAATGCAAACTTACCAACTGCCAAACCATTCCATGTTTTTTCTAAAGTGCGTTTTGCTAATCACAATGCCTAATCTGTATTTATAGTCCACTCCGCCTCATTCCATATTTTATTAGTAGTATTAGGAATAGTGTTTGTGCAAAGAAATCTGTTCTGCCTCATTTTAGCATTATTTTCAATTTTAGTGATTTTCAGAATAATAGTGTCTGGAAAAAAATCCACACAAAAAAAGAAAGAATTCTTGGAAAAACAAAATGTCTGGGTTCACACCCAGATATAATTCTCGAAGCTCTCAATTTGCTTATAGTAAGAGTGTTGTTTAGGGAACTATGGCTTTGCTAGACTAACTGCAAAGTCACCCAATGTCCCACACATTTGATGTGCCTGCCTACCCAGCCAACTCTACTATGACTTGAGTAGAGTTATCTGTTATACAGGCATACATGTACCTATGCAACTTTTCATGTGAGTACACTATAAATTAATTAGCAAAAATGGGGTTCTGCAGGGGGCCTTAATAATCGGTATTGATAGAAGTTTGTTCATTATCAAGTTCTCAATTCATTATAAGTGCTTATTCAATAAAGCAATGTGAAACTGGGCATATACAATCTATTATTACATGTAGATGAATAAAGGTTCCCACTTGAGTAAATTTGCTATCCTGTATGAAGGCAGCAAGTGTTATACTACAGGTGGTCACACAGGGCACTATAAATATATACATGTATGAAGCGGACAGTATGGACTAAACTGGAGATTTGGACTATAATTTTGAAGTCTTACCCTACTGAGAACACGACTGTGTGATAATTAACATAACCAATGCACTTGGTTTCAACTAATATCATTGATCAGATTTGAACCAAGGCAGTAATGTAGCTTTCGCACATGAACTAGACAAATGTGCTACTGATGCCTAGCTAGGCCTATCACTATGGTCATATGGAGGATGAAAATGGTGCAACGGTGAATACTGTGTGTGCCCGTTGATGTTCCAGAACCCAGTATACCCATCTCTTTAATCTTGCTGCAAATAGAAATGAATATCCTCAGGCTGCCAGACAATGTGGGGAGTTAAAGTGTTCCCACCTAGGCCTACTTACGCTTTTCACAAACATCCAATTTGTTTACATACTTGCTGCGCCATCTGGTAGCAATGTTGGAATTATGGCACACAACCTTGAAGTTCAAAAGTCTTTTTATTTTTTTATTTTCAAAGCACAGTGGCTTTAATTTCCACTAATGGCTTGAGTATGTTATGTCCTTCGAAATGATCTTGTTCTAGTTGATACATGGTCATCAAAAGTAAAGTTATTGTGCTCTAAAACAGGTATGTCATCTGAATAATTTCGCTGCTTGTCATGGATGACTGCATGATGTGGTGGCCTGGTTTCTATTCTCTCTTGGCACATGAAAGGTCATTGTAAAATGTGGAATCAGTTCCGAATTTGGGATTCAAAGTACACTGTTGACAAGTGGCACTGCAATAGATGATTGCCATTTCATCTTTTGAGGTGCCAATATAATGTTAACATAATTTACTGGCAATAGAAAAAGCCTGAACCTGAGAAGCCAAGATCCTCAGTGCTTGGACTGAAATTTGTGAAGCCCTATCTAATAACTCTTCCTCGTGATAAACCTGCGCATCAAAATAAAGAAAAAATTGCAAAATGTGATTCCAATTGTGTTTCTTATTTATATATTATGTGGATAACTATGGGCATATACATGTATGTAGGCCTTGATCCTTAGAGATGATGTAGAAAGTACCATGTTCTGGTTCCTTTATCCTAATTCTTTTTTTTAATCACATTTGGCATTATGATGCAGACAATGCATGTAGCTCGGTCGGGACAGGAAATGATGAGACCAGCATCTTTGGGAATGTAGGCCTACAGGTGTGTGTGTGTTTATTTTCTGTTAGTCATTTTACCATGATAAAAAAGGGATTAATACCTCAGGTTCGTGCGTCGGGGGACTGCACTGGCAGTGCGTACAACACATGCAGCCTTTGGCCTTATGTGTTGTTGGTGCGGCCAGTGCCGGGTACGGCCGCAGCGCACTCACTTTCAGTAATAATCCCTTAAACACTGTATATTTTTGTAAATTACATGTGACCTCTATAAGTCAAAGGTCAATGTAATTTGGACCTTCAAAAGCTTCATCCAGCCATAACTTGGTCAATTTCATCCAATTTTAATCATCTTGGACTCAGCTTGTAGACATTGTAACACTGCCCATTTTTTGTAATAAACATGTTACCTCTAAAGGTTAATATCATTGGAGGTTTGAAAGATTCATCCTGCGATAACTTGGTCAGTTTTCACCTAATTTTAGTCATGTTGGGCTCAAATTGTGTTGCAGCACTGCACATTTTTCTCATTTACATGTAGCTTCCAGAGGTGAAAGGTCATGGTCATTGGGACCTTGGAAATTTTCATCTAGCCATATATACAACATTTGGAGGCACACTGATTTGCTCTGGAGCAAATCTTCTTGTCTAGTTCATATATTTGTTCATTCAATAGGATTTTTCAGAGGGTATTTCAGGTTTTGAAAGGGTATATACCCCCATTTGAGGCTTAATGGAAAACTGCAGTTACATTAAAGCATGCAAGAAATAAGGGAAAGCTTCTCGGCCATTGTTTAAGATCATGTACATTTTGTGCACAGCATACCTGCAACAAAGAATTATACAGGCGCTCATCTCGGTATGTGATAGTTATTACCCTAAGAAATCCTAATCATCTTTTAATATGTGATATTTTTTGTGGAAATGCTGTGATGTAGGCCTATACAAAATGCTTCCACAACCTTCACAAGAAACAAAACTACTTTCTCCTGAGAACATGAACAGGCCTCTAGCCAGCATCCTGCTGGCAGTCGCCAGTGCCATCTGGTTAATTACTACATGCACACAGCACTGCAGGCAGTACATCATAGTCTGATTCTTGACCCTGGGTTATTAAAGTGTGTGTGTCAACCCACACTTTCCTGTTTTTCCTGAAATTCTTTCTTTCTTTCTTCTTTTAAATACCAACAAATTTGTCCGACACTTTTCTTGGACACTATTATGCATAGAAACTCCAAACTTGGCATGATTGTACCTCCATACAAGGAGTTTGACCATTTTATACAGATGAGAGAAGGTGTTGAAAATTATGCAAATTACGGGCATTTGAAATTTTAATATCTTCAAACGTATGGTACAATAGATAGATGTCATTCCAACTTCCACTATAGGGTTATTGACCAAATTGCGCATCTAATAAATTTAAAACAAAAGTTGCAGCAATTTAAATTATGCTAATAGGCAGCATTTGAAATTTTAAAACTTGAATATCTTAGAAACTATTATAGATAGAGATGCCATTTTAACTTCTACTCGGGGGGGGGGGGGGTCATTGACCATCGCGCATCTAATTAATCTAATTTAGCAAAAGTTGTAGCAATTCAAATTATGCTAATTAGCAGTATTCGAAATTTTCAATCTTTGAATACCTTCAACACTATAGTAGATAGAGATGTCATTCCAACTTCTACTAGGGTATGTTGACCATTGCGCACCTGATGAATTAAAAATAAAAGTTGTAGCAATTTAAATTATGCTAAATAGTACCATTATAAATTTTAAATCTTGAATAACTTCAAAGCTATAATTAATAGACAGAGATGCCATTCCAACTTCTACTCCTGTGTTATGGAATAGTAGTACATTGCCATACCAATATGCTTTGAAGAGACACACACTGATTTGCTATGCAGCAAATCATATTTCCTAGTTTAAGTATGCGTTTCAACTTGTCATGAGCAATGATGTGTGTTCAGTATATATGCACCCTGCTGAAAGTTTAGTTCATAATTTAAGAGGGCTTCAGCAGAGCCACGCTCCGTCGTTCGAAATTGGATCCCTCTAGTCTACTGGGAATCCATCCTAGGATACGTCTGTTCTATTACATTATCTCTTTCAAATGCACACCTTGCCTTTTCCTGAACGACCCAGGTCACCATGTAGTGGGGAATTTGTCACACCTTTTGTCAATGGTTGGTGCCGGGCATTCATGGCTTAACCCTCTGACCACTGACAAGGGACCAGGCATTCACAACGGGTCTCTAGAAGTTAGCACTGACAACTGCTACGACTATAATATAAGTTTTGGCGGGGGAATTATCTCTGGCAGACTCTGCCTATCACTAAGCTCACAGCGAATTGACAATACGACACATTGTCACCACGGCATATCAATGTGGATTATTTTTTATAGTCATTAATTATACCAGGGACGTGCTTTTGCATGTCCCTGCTTATTATAATTGAAGGGCTTGGTGCAAAGACCTGTTAAGTCCCACCTTTGTGAAATCGAGAAAATGGGGTTTTAAAGTGCTGAAAATGATGACTGTGGGTTTTTTTTGTGTGTGTGTTTTTTGCATCAAATTCCCTTTTTCTTCACTCTTAACCGAAGTTTATAGGTAAGTCTTAAGTTTTCCATGAAGATTGACCATGACAACATCCCAAATGACAGATAAAATTCAAGAGGCAGTAATTATCATATTATTGCAACATAACCAGCCATCATTTCTAGAACATTGCAGCACCCACAAACATTATATGCACAGTTACCTCTTTTTTGCACTCCGATAACATATATCGGGCCCCTGTATGATGCAGCAAACAAACAAATCCGCATAGAGTCATAGAACTTTAGTAGTGCAAGAATTGGACAAGTGTATATGCATGTTTTAAGTACAACGGACTGATTTTGTATGTCAAGATAACATAAGTTTGCACTAACTCAGTTATTTTGAGGGAAATAGTATGTTGTGCTAAAATATGTTAGGTATTTAAAGGACATGGTATTGCACACTTTTGTCTTGATGGGTATATTGAGTTAACATGAGCTTGCACTGAAAATTATCTACAATTTTACTCAGAAACCTCCAAGATTTACACAGCAGGAAGATCCTGCCATGCACAAGGCAATGCGCCTAATTTCAGGCAAAGATCTGTTACTCGAGTTATCAGGTCTTTGTACCAAACCCTTCAATTTATACCTCTCCAGTCCAGTCGATGATATCGACGATGATACCACCCGGACCCGTGGCAGTGTGAGGCTGTGATGGCTCCTCACATCAGTCAACTCATCACGACACATCTTAGTTCCATGAAGTCATGTCTTTAAACCCACTCTACATATTTCGTTACCGTCAAGTTTTTCCACAAAACCCTTGTATGTCCTTAGTCTTTTGTTCAGACACACGCATCATGTGGGCCCCTTTGAAAGAAATGCTTTGAAAACGTCGCAGTGCGCCCTCTGGGGCTCAAATGAAGCGAATATATCTGAAATAAAAGACGCGCCACAGATTTGATTCGAGTTGAAATAGGCCTTATGGCGTTAATGTTTCAATCAGTGAATAAATTTTAATTTTATTTTTAACGACATCGTTATTTAAGGTCAGTTTTACCCCAAAATCGCAGCTGTAACCTATTTTAAGCTACTTACGAGTAATAAATGTGACCAGAAGACAATACAATTATAATAATCATTGTCAAATAACACATCAAAATACAAATTAACCTGGGCTAAAGTAAGTTCAGACTGAAATACAAGATGCAACGCACACACACGTCAGAAGAATGCATGGAGTTATTTCCCCGGACATTTTCTGTACGCTTAGGGGCACTCACCAATATCTTAAATAGGCTTAGATGAACTCAAATACGAATTCTTAAAATCTAGGGGTTGTGACCATTAACTAATTTCAAGTGGGATACGTCGAGCTGTAGATCAACCCCAGACAGAACTTCGGACACCACCGGATAGAACATCCACGCCAAATGACAATTAAAAATGATTTCTACACACAATCTTAACAATCCAGTAGACATTAATCTTACCAAAAATACAAGGCACTCTGAAAATGTTAGAAATGGATGAAGGACTTCAAAGATTATTCAAAGGGCTTTTTTTTTTTTTTTTTTTTTGCAGCAAATCAAAGATAGTCGCCACCCCCCCCCCCCCCCCTTCATCTTCATTGATTTGATTTGATTTGATTTTATTCATCATATAGATCAGGTACCACTAAACATAAGACAGTACGACATTAAAATATAAATTATTTTCCATGTCAATTGTTCATTCTTTTCTGATCCCTTCCTGCTTCCATGTGTGTTCCTACATTACAAATAGAGCCTTTTTGTTGTTTCTATTACATCCTCCGAAACTCTGTTTTTCCTAGCCAGTCTCCATGCTTTATTTTCTTGCGTATCGTTGCTTTATTGCACCCTGAAGCTCCCGGTCTATTCTATACCCCACCCTCTTAATAGGAACCTTTGTTATGGCTGAACGTCAAGTTGAATTATCACTTAAGCAGTCACTTGGCGTAGGTTTTGATGAGGGGATCTAAGAATACCAAAATAGAATATAAAAAGGTGTGGATAATTTAGAAAATAAAAATGAATACTTTAGGGGCCAAATAACCAAATAAGCCTAAAACAAAACCAATCAGAGAGAAGAGCAAACAGGAGGTTGTAAGATAATAAAATCTTGTATTGACAAGCCTTACGATAGGCCCTACTATCTTTTCTCCGCTATGCAACCTCAGGCTGGCTGAAAAACAGCCAGCCCCGTCAGGTATTTATACCAGCGATACTTGGTCATGTGGCCACGTGCATCCAGTTTCTCTAATATGAAATATAGAAAAAAAAATATTGAAATGGCCGAACTCTGACCTTTTACATATGCATTTGGTTTAAACATATTTTATTCAAAAAGAATACAATTGGGGAGAAGGGCCAGGCCCTATATTAACCCCTCGTGCAAAGAAAATACAATAACACAGGACAGACGGAACAAGACAAAGCTTTCAGCAGTGCTCCACCAAGACGACAGCGGTGTGGGAGCACTGCATCAAGTAGAACGAATTTAAGAAGGACACCACAGTTGTATGGGACAGATAGTGGGGCTTTATGTACATTTACTAATATGCAGTGATCAATAATGTACTATGGTAATTAATTTTTATAACGCAAAAACCGAGGATAAATTCATGTGATTTAGTTGATTATGTAACGGCACTGAGCTGAAAACGTTTGGTATTGATAATGAATTTTTGAACGGCCAGAAATATTGTTTTGTTACTTTCAAAAGTGCAATTAGGAGCGCCAAATAGTACAGTCTCTAGGCTGAAGGATGCGTACTCAGTTACTGAATTATGCAAATGATCCCTTTGAATTGTATAGGTAGGACAGACGAAAAAATAGTGCCATACATCTTCAGCCCCTTGTTGGCAACGACATTCAGGAGAATCAACTACACCAATATTATAAAGATGACCATTCAACTGACTGCGACCCATTCTTAATCTCGCATGAAGAATAGAAGCGTATCTTTTTCCAACATAATATAGATTCTTATGCTTAACTGGGCGGGGAATATTAATCGTAATACGATTTTTAAAGATGTCTGGAGTATTTGAATTTCGGACGCTAAGGGGCAGTAGGTTCCAAAGTTTGGTTGCACTGGGATAAAAAGATTTGTTGAATAGTTCAGTTCTGGCACCAGAATGAGGAAGATTGGAAGATTGTCTTGTATTATATCTATTAGGATTCTGATCAGGCGCAATTATATTGCTTAAATAATCAGGGACTAAATTGTGAGTTATTTTGTACATTTGGATCAATTTACTGGTTTCTCTGCGTTTAGCCAAGGTTAAAAGACCTGTTTCCTCATACAGTTTATCACTTGGTGTAGTACGCATTGCACAACAAATGACACAGGCAGCAGCCAGTTGAATGTTTTCCAGTCGTTCAGCATCAGCCTGTGTGCAGCCATCCCAAACTATACTAGCATATTCCATCAAAGGACGAACAAAGGATGTATAAATTATTTCGAGGGTAGCCCTGTCGAGAGAGTATTGTAAAGATTTCATGATGTTGAGCTGTTTGGTAGCTCTTGCCTCGACCATGTCGAAATGATCTTTCCATCGTAAATCGGACCTAAACATGAGCCCCAAGTGTTTATGGTGATTAACATTTTGCAGTTGGTGGTTTTGAAAAACAAGAGGAGGATGATTTACTTGGTTAATTTTTCGAGATATTAACATGGCATCGGTTTTTACAGCATTAAAAGTCAGAAGCCAGTTTGTGGACCACGAATCAATGAGAGACAGATCTTCATTAAGAGTGGAGGCGGCTAATAGAGGGTTGTCCACAGAAAGATATAGTGATGTATCGTCAGCAAAGAGTTTGATATTTGAGTGGACAATGTCAACAATATCATTGATGAAGATCAAGAAGAGGAGTGGCCCTAACACGGAGCCCTGTGGAACACCAGCACCAACTGTGCCCCAATTTGATGATTGACCGTTTATAACTACTCGCTGCTGACGATTGTATAAATAATTTCGAAACCAATTTAACAAAGAATTAGATACCCCACTACGTTCAAGTTTATACAGAAGACCTTCATGCCAAACACGATCAAAAGCTTTGCTTATGTCTAGGAAGACTATTCTAACTTCTTTTTGGAGATCGATATCTAGGCATAATTCATGATACAATGATAAAAGTTGGTTTAATGTTGAGTCACCAGGAATAAATCCTGACTGATTTGCTGACAAAAGCAAGTTTTCTCTAAAAAAATTAAAAGTGTGTTTGAATATAACTTTCTCCATTATCTTGCCGACGCAACTCAATAGAGAAATGGGTCGGTAATTATTACAAAGATTCGTCTCGCCCTTTTTATGAACGGGGGTAACATTGGCCTGTTTCCATAAGCTGGGAAAGGTTTCAAGACGTAGAGATAAATTGAACAATTTGGCCAGCGAATCGCAGATACATGGTGCACCCTCTTTTAGAAGTCTGGGGCTGATCCCGTCGGGACCGGTGGCCTTTGTGACATCTAAGCTTTTTAAAATGTCCAAGACCTCGTCCCAATTAGTTTCGATAGCATCAAGCAAAACTGCCGGTGGATTAACTAGTGGGAGTCTGGGGGCACTAGTGGTATCGATGTTGCTCTGACTAAGAAAAAACCTATTGAAAATTTCGGCGCTGGAGAAATTATCTGTGATGTGGCGATTCTCTTTAGATATGCATTTGAAAATATTCAAATGACCGAACTCTGACTTTTCAGATGTGCATATGAAAGAAAGTTAATGTGACTTTGTGTGTGTTTGGCAAAAAGTTTCACACGTGAGCCTACGACATGAATTTGTCTTATGATTTGTATAACGCTTGGAAGGTTTGGAAGGTCTAACTGTGAAAGACAGATGTTCTGTAAACTGGATACATGTTTTTTTTTTTCTTTTCTTGTTTTTTTTTTAATGGACATTTTGATTTCCTTTTACTTTCCATTTAATCTTCTACTTCGTGAAGTAAGATTATCAATTATTTTTGATCATGACAATAAACATGTTTAATTCTTTTTGTTCTGCACTTAATCCAGTATTTCTTTAATAAGATCATTGATTATTTGTAATCATGACACCTTCTTTCGGCCTATATTTTCGTGTGCTACTTTAAGTAAATACGTAGGCCTATTACCTACGGCTACGTCAGACGCGAGATGGCGCCTGCTGACCGTTCACTAGGTTCAGAGTAAAATAGGCCTACTAAGGCATGGTAACCAGAGACAGAAAAAAGTAGCCCGACTTATTTCGCCGGTGCACTCGTCCTTGAAACTTTCAATGAAAGGAAAAAATATTTAATCATGGAATTGCACAGTAAGCAAGGAAAATGTTGATTAAAGTGAAATATACATCAAAACTTGTAAATAGTTGTTCTGAGAAACTATTGTATAAAGAAATATTTACTTCTTCTGATCAATATGGGAATGAAGAATGGTAAGAGCATGCCATTTTTGGTAGCTTGGTAGATTAAAATAGAATTCTTGATACGGGAAAAGAAAATGATCCCTAATTGCATGATATAAAATGCCCTTGTTTTTAATTTGATGGGAAGAAATGACAGTGGATAAAAACATGTTCACCTTGTTTTGCTTTCTTTGTTTAATTCTTTTTTGTTTCCTTAAGACAATACCCCATAATTTAAGTTTTGTTATTAGACTCTTTAACATTGCTATTGGATCATGCTTATTATCATTTACAATTATTTCAATTTAGTTCTGAAATTTTTACATGTCATTTTACTTTGTAGTCTGATGCATTTTATGTGTCAACATATAGGCCTACCGATTGATTGACCAACTCTCTCTGGAGGCTATGGTGGCCCTGAAAAGGCCCTTGGGGGTATTGTTAATTTGGACACTACTGTCGATAATAAAGATTTATGTGCTTCCTATTATAGCGGACGGCACATTCGAACACCCCGGACAAGATTGCCTTGCCCTCTGCCGTGAGATGGAGGCCGTCTGCAAACAGGCTGGCTTCTGCGACGTGTTTGTTCACGTATGAAGGACTTCGTAGGCTCCTCTGGACCACACGATGAGCATGTCCATCTGTCTGATGACATGTTCCTAGAAGGCCTTGTCCCGTGGTTGGCGAAGGATAGTGTGGTAATGAATACCTTGGTCTTTGGGTACTTGTCTTTGATAAACGCCACCATCTGACTATGGAGCGCCTCTCTGTGATTGGTCTTCCCCCTGGCGATGCTATTCGTCCCCTGAGTGTGGGTATGGAGCTTTTCTGCAAAACCAATGAGAATCATTTTAAAATGGGTATTTGGCTTGGCCAATCACACCGAGCTATGGAACCTTTGGATGACCAATAAGATAACGGAGTGACTATTTTCACCGTACGGTGAGAATAGTGTTTTGTCTATTTTCACCGTACGGTGAGAATAGTGTTTCGTCTATTTTCACCGTACGGTGATGATAGAGTTTGGTCAAAATCATCGTATGGTGAGAATAGGGGCTGCTCTATTCCTAAAGTACGGCGATGAAAAGAAGTCAACCAGGGAAGAATATTTTGGAAAAGCATTGTGTCATGATATTGCACACAAAGAGAATTGGAACCAACATTTGCTTAAATAATTAAAAGGCCTAAACTACCCAGTTTGAGCATGGTTTATAATGAGATCGGTTGAGGTGTTATTTCAGCTTTTATAGAGCCAACACTCTGTATTTTTTATGTGAAAAGGCAAAAATTTAAGTGGCAAGACAAAATAGGAACTATTTTAATATTGTCACAGATGGTAGTAACGGAACTTAAGGGTAATATAGATGTATCTCGTTATGACTTAGTTAAAGATCGCATAAAAAAAATAAATAAAAAAAAAAAAAAAAAAAAAAAACACGAAGCAATGAAAATGAACGGGTTGGTAGAGTGAATTTACATACATCAATTTGAGATGTTGAAAAGCCAAACATTCAATGCTGTCATGGTGCCAAGGAAATTGTCTTACAGTAAACCCTCCGTAAGTGGGCACTTTGCTTTGGACCCTTTTCCTATTGAATATACCATGAAGCTAGCTATCTCCCTAGAGTAAGCATTTTTCTGCAATCTTAATTTGCCCTCAATTCTATGTGACAAGTCATAACCATACATTTGCACAAAGGCTCTCAATTTCTATTTTCCAAATGGTGAAAATAGAGCCGCCTCTATCCTCACCATGAAAATATACCAAACTGTACCATCATCACCATACGGTGAAAATAGACCAAGCCCTATCCTCACCATACAGTGAAAATAGACAAAACTCTATCCTCACCGAACGGTGAAAATAGACAAAACTCCTGCAAAACACTATTCTCACCGCACGGTGAAAATAGACCAAACGCTATTCTCACTGTATGGTGAAAATAGCATCGAGATGGTGAAAATAGAGCCGCCTCTATCCTCACCGTGAAAATATACCAAGCTGTACCATCATCCCCATGCGGTGAAAATAGACCAAACCCTATCCTCACCGTACGGTGAAAATAGACAAAAATCTATCCTAACCGTACGGTGAAAATAGACCAAACCCCTTCCAAACGCTATTCTCACCACACGGTGAAAATAGACCAAACGATATTCTCACCGTACGGTGAAAATAGACAAAAGTCTATCGTCACCGTACGGTGAAAATAGACAAAACTCCTTCCAAAAGCTATTCTCACCGCACGGTGAAAATAGACCAAATGCTATTCTCACCGTACGGTGAAAATAGCATGGTCCATAAGATACCCCCTTACACTTACATCATGGTGAAGCTCAAAGGCATGGCAAATGCTCAAATATCGCTCAAACTGGCACGTATACGTGCTCGAGGTTTTATTTAAAGAGGTAAATCTAGCAGCAAATGTATGCACACTGTTGAGTAAGTGCTGCCATAAGTGAAGTACAGAATTGCGATGTTCGAGTTCGTCACATGCATCCTTTGAATGGGGTCAGTTGAGAAGCCAAATTTGGAAATGTAGGAACCGTAAGGGATAGTTCAACATCATCATCATTTTTGAATTAGTACTTAGGGTACTAAATTTCATGACCCCCTCCCTCCCCCCAAATTAGTACTTTAAAAATGATGATTTTCCCCCAAATCATAGCAAAATTGCACAAAACAGGCCAAAGATTGACCATCATTTTCCATATCCTGTGAAAGTGTACAGACCCATTTAACCCCCTCCCCCCTTGCGTACTGTAAGTACTAATTCAAAAATGATGAAAATGTTGAACCATCCCTAAGTTGAACTGGTTTTGATTTTGTCACAGTAGTTATCATTACTCAGATTGTTGGGGGGGGGGGTCATTTTTGAAGAAAGCTGTTATCCTTATGTTACAATTATATTTCGAACACCTTTAATTTGATTGTAGGGTAGACTAAGGAACCGTGATTGCAGTGTGGATACTGGAGTATCCACACTGCAATCACGGTGGTCGGTGGCACGCGGCAGGCCTTTCGTGTGGGGGGGGGGGGGGGGGGCTTCTCTTCCCCCTCCCCCTTCCTCTGATTGCATGATGCCAATTATTAAGCGACTGAAGAAGAACCATGTCACTTTAAACTGACTTCAAAGGGGGCAATGAGAATGTAGTAGTAATACGGTGGATCTCCGCTTGTCTGCCGCGGTCCTGTGTCACTCTGTGACACAGGTGGCCTAGGGTAAAAAAAAAAAAAAAATCATCCATCCCTCTCACACCCTATCCCCGCCTCTAAGGCTCAGGCTTTTCCCATGGGAGCCCTTATAAGGGCTACCACCATTCCTATTCCTTCCCCTCCCTGTACTCTGGGATTATAATTTAACCTGTTGCCTTCTAACTCTATTATTTCATTCCTTTTCTCACAGCATCCTACCGGGTAGACCCGTACATTTTTATTACCTTTCCTGCCTCCCAAAAAGCCACCTTTCTAAAATCCACGCTATACGTTCCTCTTCCTCTAAACCCTGAACCTCTTCTAAACCCTTGTAATTGTAATCTTCTCTGTGCAACTTTCTGAAAAAATCTTCCGTTATCTCTCTATATGCATCACACCACAATAGCCAATGATCCACTGTCTCATCTGCCTCTTGTATACGTTACGAGCCGTCGATGGATCTGCACAATCGACTGATCGCGCAGCGCCATCAATGGATCTATTGTTCGCGCAACAATCGATAGATGGCGCTGCGCAAACAATCGCTTTTTTGTGACACTGCGTAAGTGTTGATGGCGCTGCACCATCGATTGAAAGATCTGTCAAATTGAGTGTTTTATGAGTGGCATGTCACTTTCAGTCTGTGAATTTTTGAAAACCATAAATTGAGTGCACTGACAAGGAAAATAAAATTTACTTTAAGTTTGCATTCTCCAAGTACTTAAAGTTCATCAGAAGACTATTGAACAAACGAGTGTAAGAAAGCGAAGTCTAAAAAATCATTGTGCACTCTCATTGTCCAATTTATTACTTGCCCCAATCTCAACTCAAATACTCAAACAGTGATGGATCAAATTCGGGGATCCAAGTACAATTTACATAGTGGATTTAAAATAAATCAATAAATAAATAAATAAACAATATTGAGTTAGTGTACTCTTCGATTAAAAAAATAATTAAAAAAAAACGTTGTTAGGCCTACCTGTGTTTAATGGGGTTTGAAAATTATAACAACGATAATTCGTATTTTATTTGTGGTTTTACATGTATGTCTGCCTACATTACCAATGTGTCTGAAATAAAATCCATCTTAATAGCTTCATTGGCAAACCTGTCTATCTATCTATCTATCTATCTATCTATCTATCTATCTATCTATCTATCTATCTATCTATCTATCTATCTATCTATCTATCTATCTATCTATCTATCTCTCTATCAAGCGCAGATCTGGTACTAGTTTATTTCATTACAATTTTTTCTAACTAAATTATACATCGATCGGGCATCCTTTGCAAGCGTTACATAACATTTTACTTTGATCTAGATGTGTTTACCAATTAATAATGATAATAATTTATTGGACCTCCACTTTGGGAGAAGTAAAAGATATATCAATATAAAAGTAAATGCACATCAGGATTACATACCTAACTAAAGTTTATGTACGTGTTTTGTACTGATCGTTTGCCGGTACTTTTCCATACGGATTTGATTTACGGCCGAGTCAAGTCTGGAATAGTCGAATCCAGGCAGTTGAGCTACAGATGTACAGTTACATCCATTGTCAGCACAGCGCGGTTGATCGATGCGCGATCCATCGATTGTTGCGCGAACAACAGATCCATTGATAGCGCTGCGCGATCGGTCGATTGTGCAGATTCATCGATGGCGCGTAACATCTACACGAGTTACACTTTCCATTACTCCCTGTTGTCAACTTTTGATTTCTCTTTTGTAGATTGATTACTCCTGCCCTACTTTGAAACAGAAGTTTGGATCCCTTCCCTCCATCCCAACACACACTTTTCTGTGGCTTTTCTAATACCTTGTATGCCTTGAATGTACTTTTTTCCCTGGCTGCTCTTTTCCAGTCTTCTTTCCAACCCTCTGTAACAGTCTTACCAATATATACTTTCTAATCATCCACCCCATCATATCCTTTTAGTTCATATTTCTCTGCTAACCCGTCTATGTCTTTGACCCATCTTGTTTTTTCCTTGGCTACCTCATTGTGAACTTTCCTGCACCACCTGTCTTCACTTATTCCTTGTAATTAACCCCGATACTTTAACTTAGCTTTGGCAATTCTATCTGTGATCTTATTCCATCCTAACTCTCCTAGGACTGCTTCTGTTGCTGTACATGGTGGTGCTCTTAGTATCCAGTTCCCCATCTCATTCTGTGCTTTCTCCATTCCCTGGATATCTCCCTCACTCACTGAAATCACATCTAAGCCATATATCATTCCTGGTATTGCAACTCTATCCCATAATACTCTTGCTGTGTATGCTCTGTTGAAACTGTTCAGTGCAGTAGCTTTAATCATTCCTTTTGTGCGATTCACTTTCTGTTTAATCTTCTCCGCCTGATACCTGAACATGCCTTTACCCGTTGCTTTTTTCTTAACACCTGGGTATTCATACTCACCAACCTCCCCAATTATAATTAGCTGTTCCCTACCTTCTGGAATTTGGAACTGCCCAATTCTCCATTTTTTATTTCCATCTGGTTTCTTCCCAAGAGTCATCACTTTACTCTTATCCTTGCTAAATTCTAACCTCCATTTATTCCCGTATTCCCCTGCTATGTTCAGCATCTCTTGTAGTTCTTTCTGGGACTCTGTCATAAGTACAATGTCATCTGCAAAGAATAGACCTGGAATTTTTAGATCACCTACCCTTATGCCCTTATCACACTCCATCAACTGATCCCCCCAATACAAAGGGAACAAAATTGGGGACAGCACACACCCCTGCTTTAGGCCTATATCCAGACTTACATTCTGTACTTCTACCTTTCCTACTGAACAGGGAAAAGAACAGCCATTTTTAACGCAACAAAAATCCTAGTTGCCTAAGCTAAGGCCTAACAAAATTATGGACGATGCTATTTTTACCGTACAGTGAGAATAGCGTTTGGTCTATTTTCACCGTACAGTGAGAATAGCGTTTGGTCTATTTTCACCGTGCGGTGAGAATAGTGTTTTGCAGGAGTTTTGTCTATTTTCACTGTACGGTGAGGATAGGGCTTGATCTATTTTCACCGTATGGTGATGATGGTACAGTTTGGTATATTTTTATGGTGAGGATAGAGGCGGCTCTATTTTCACCATTTGGAAAATAGAAATTGAGAGCCTTTGTGCAAATGTATGGTTATGACTTGTCACATAGAATTGAGGGCAAATTAAGATTGCAGAAAAATGCTTACTCTAGGGAGATAGCTAGCTTCATGGTATATTCAATAGGAAACGGATCCAAAGCAAAGTGCCCACTTACGGAGGGTTTACTGTAAGACAATTTCCGTGGCACCATGACAGCATTGAATGTTTGGCTTTTCAACATCTCAAATTGATGTATGTAAATTCACTCTACCCACCCTTTCATTTTCATTGCTTCGTGTGTTTTTTTTATATTTTTATTTACTTTTTTTATGCGATCTTTAACTAAGTCATAACGAGATACATCTATATTACCCTTAAGTTCCGTTACTACCATCTGTGACAATATTAAAAAAAGTTCCTACCTTGTCTTGTTACCTAAATTTTTGCCTTTTCACATAAAAAATACAGTGTTGGCTCTTTAAAAACTATTAGATAATAAAAGCTGAAATAACACCTCAACAGATCTCATAAACCATGCTCAAACTGGGATGTTAGGCCTTTTTATTATGTCAGAAGACTGTCAACGATGCCTTTTTTTCCAGTTTATGAATAAACCCTATATGCCACACTTTATCAAAAGCCTTGCTAATATCGAGGAAAACAATTCTTACTTCTATTTGCTGATCAATGGCTAAACATGGCTCATGGTATAGGGAAAGTAACTGGTTAACTGTTGAGTCACCAGGAATAAATCCTGACTGGTTTGCTGAAATGAACATGTTGTCCCGAAAAAAAATTGAACACATGTTTGAAAATTCCTTTTTCCATTACTTTAAACTAATACAGCTTAAAATGGATATAAGACGATAGTTGTTACACAGGTTCTCGTCGCTCTTTTTGTGTAAAGGAGTCACGTGAGCTTCTTTCCAAATAGACGGGAACTGTTCCTGATGTAGAGATAAATTGAATAGTTTAGTGATAGGTCTATAAATAATGGGAGCTGCTTCTTTCAAAAGTCTTGTACTAATCCCATCTGGGCCAGTTGATTTAGTAGTATCAAGACCTTTGAGTATATCCAGTACTTCACCTTCAGAAATGTTTAAACCTCCGAGTGTATTTAAGGGGGTGATCAGGCGGTAGAGGATTTATAATTGAAGATGGGTCAAGAGTGCTCGGACTCAAGAAAAACGAGTTGAAGATTTCTACTTTATAAGCGTTGTCGGTGACGTGTTTGCCATCACATAGTAAAGAAGGTATTTTCTGACAATGATTTCTATTGAAAATAATGTTTAATAGTTTTCCACCACGCTTTATGTTTGTTTCTAGAATTTTTCAAGGAGTTATCTAATTTATTATGATGTCGATCCTCGGCTTCACGGAGATGTTCCTGATACAGGTTGCGAAGCCGACTATAAGTGGCCAAAAGTTCGAGATTATTAGGTCCGTGTTTACCATCTTTGGCTTTGGAATACGGGCGTATCACTTTGCGCTTTTCACAGCTCAGAGAAGATGTGTACCAGGGTAAGTCGTCAGGACGAATGGTAACTTCTTTATTAGGAATACATTATTTGGCGGCTTGCAGAAAGCCTTTAGTCCATAACAGGCAGCATTCATCTATATCGTTGGATGGAAAGAAGTCATCCCAGTCGATTTGACTTAAATATTCTCGAAAATGATTAAAGTTTGCCTGTTCATATAACCATATAAATCTTTTATACACGAGCTCAATTTTACGTCGAAAACTAATATTGTCAGACACCACGTAATGGTCACAATTAGCAATTGGTGGCAACACTTTTGATTTAGAAGTAAAATTCGGGATGTTAGAAATGACCTGATCTATACAACGAGACGTATTTTCAGTTGTGCAGGTGGGTTCATGAATATACGGAAAAAAGAAATTAGTATTACAAAAATGGTCAAGCTTTTTACCTGGTGCCGTGGAAAAGTCAGAGATAAGGTAACCTGTTATGATGATATTATGGGTACCGGAAGTTTTTGCTTGGTCGAGACTAGCTTGAAGCTTGTCCCAGAGTGAAACAGGGGAGTCAGGTGGCCTGTATACAACTCCTGATAAAAATTGGTTGTTATTTAATTTGATTTCACCCCATAATAATTCTAGATCGGGACTTTCCAAGTCTTGACCCCTAGTAGCTATTAACTGCTGGGATACATATAGTCCAACATCCCCCGCCTAAACCATTGGGGCGGTCTTTCCGCATAATATTATGGTAACCAGATAAAATAAGATCATTGCCTGGAGTATTTGGTGTCAGAAAGGTTTCCGAGAGAGTTATGAGATCATAATATTTAGCAATGTCTGCGCGAATACACCTCATTTTAGCTTGGGACAGACTACGGAAATTAATGTGACAGAGGGCAGCATCACAAAACTCATGAGTTGGTCCAGGATTGAGGCGAATATCATAGTTATATACTTACCAGTTTTATATTACGATATATTGGTAGAACATTTCCTGCAGTAACGGGTACCCCTTTGCAGCGCTTTTAGTTTATTATTTAGGTAATAACAAAGACAAAAATGGACCTCAATGTCTCTTCCAATATCAACTGTGTCCAGTCTGGCTTACTGTACTATGCAATACCTAGCTATTCAAGTGTTAACTGACTGTCTTCATGATTACATCCATTAAGTTCACAGGAAGGGATGAAGAAAAAGTAGGGATCAAGCAAGAAATATTACAAAGTGAATGCAGTTGTGTCAGAAAGAAAACTTAAAATACCCCAAATAAATGATACATTCTTACAAACTAAACATTTTTTTTATTATCCTTTTCAAAAGAAAGAGTAATAAATATTGTTTGATATGAATGTGGGTGTGCCTGTTTGTTTGGATTTGGCTATTTTCCTTTGTGGGGAGAAGAGAGAATTTCGGAGATCTGACAGAAGCTGTGTGACGTCAAGCCAGTGGGACTGTGAGCCATTGTTATTGCCAGTGAGATTGATACCCAATTTTAAATTGTACCTGTGGAGTGTAGACAGTGTCTCTGAGTGGACTGGTATATTTGGTATTAATTGTACCACATTGGAACCAAACTGCACCTCTGTGGAACTGGATCAGCACCACACCTTTCAGCACTACATTGGAACCAAACCGTACCTTTGTGGGATTTGTACCAGATCATTTGGCACATGTCATAGGACTTGGAACTGTGGGACAGTACTATTCAGACGGTGGGCATCGTAACATTGCTATAAAGCCTTGACAGTTTTACATTTCTGGTATTGACGGAACTTAGAATGGCAAAAGGATGTTTGATAATATCGGCTGTTGCTCTGTAACAGTTAATTCTTCGAAATGGAGTATTAGATTAAAACACACACACACACACAGCGACAAATGCCTTGCAATGTTTCAATATCGATCTGCAGAATTTCATTTAAACTACATAGTTTTAGTTTTAAGCTTAAGCAGCAGAATATGAAGCTGAAATTACCGGCATGTCAGGTTGTTCAAATTTAATTTTCTTCCAATCAGCATAACACATGCGAGCCGCATTTAATTTCAGCGACTGTTCCGATGATTCCGGACAGTTGACATCACTGCCTATGATGACAAAGCTGCGTGCTTCTTTGAAAAAAAACAAACAAACAAACAAAAAAAAACATGCAGAACTTGTATCGGTTACTCACACCGATGTGTTTTATCTAGTCTTGTGGGCGTGTCCTGAGGCATGTAATCAGTGAGGACGAGCAAACTTCAACTTCGTGATTATATTGCGATCACGACTGGCATAATGCATTCCTATTTAACCATATTAACTGCAGACCTACCAGTGAAATTGAAAATTTCTACAGATATCCAAGTATTCTGAAAATGCAGATGTGCCTATTGCTGAAAATGCCCATGTTTACGTGTGAGTTTCAGTTTGATCTGCTGGGTAGAGTGATCAAACATTCACAGAAAAAGTCATTAATATAGGCCTGTTATTCACTTATTTGCTATATTTTCTCGAATTAAAAATATTTTGCAAAGCATCGTCAATACAGCTTCAATTCTGATATATTTTATAGTGCT
Source organism: Hermodice carunculata (assembly GCA_964020975.1). Classification (NCBI taxonomy): domain Eukaryota; kingdom Metazoa; phylum Annelida; class Polychaeta; order Eunicida; family Amphinomidae; genus Hermodice; species Hermodice carunculata. Next base: position 30,448,540 of record OZ026623.1, read on the forward strand.
GGGATTGTTTGTTTTAACGGCCGGTATATCACTATACTGAGTAAAAAACGAACTGTAAAAAACGAACTGTAAAAAACGAACTGTACGGGTGGCTTATCAACAAAAGTGCATATTTAGGCCTCGTGCTTTTTTCTCTTATGCGTGCTCAACTTTAGCTGTCTGCTAAATTTTTGGTTCCAAAATTCAAAGTAAATATCAAAGTATTATTCATTAAGACACCATGCGTTGCTCTTGAAAGCAATAGACTTAATAATGATTGTGCGTATTCTGTTGCCAATACTAGGAACCTACCTGGCCCTCTCAAATTGTTCAGGAAACGGGAGCATGTGCCTACATATAAATTACTGATGAAAAGTGCACCTTTGCACTGATGATTACTGTTGTTGCCCAAGATAACTTACATCTGAACATTTACACCTTTTAAGAGTGTTGAGTTGACCAGAGCTTGCGAATACCGCAAGGAAAGGGCCAGGAACAAAACAAAAACTATAGCCATGCACTTTTGTGAAATTTTGTCTGGACTTGCAGTTCATTGGTTCAATATAAAATTCTGACAGTTCTAGTCTAACGTATTTTATTTCCACTCTCTAATTTAATTTAAGTTTAATTCCTAAAGTTGCAAACAGTGCATAGGCCTATATTACGTTGAAAATATCATATGTTATATATATATATATATATATATATATATATATATATATATATATATATATATATATATATATATATATATATATATATATATATATATATATATATATATATTGTTCAGTGATGTATAGCCGCTTGTACATATGTACGTAATGAGTGGAGTGCGACGGGAGTCGTGTTCACAGTTTTACATTCAGCGTATGTTTTCTTTACATTTTATAGACATTTTATTTTACATGAAGAGCTGACAAAAAATATTTTACCCTTCTAAACTTTACAGTAAGTAGTATTGGACTGTTTGATAGCTTAATATTCTCCTTTTTACATCTAAATAGTACTGCTATGAAGACTTTTCACTCATTATGCAAATACCCCATGTCCCTTTAAAAAGTTCATCGGTACAGTATAGTTCCTGCTGGTAAGGAAATGGAGTGCTTCTACACATTTTGTTTTTAACAATTCCTTTCAAAATTTAGCACACGAGGATGGTGACATGTCGGCTAATATTGATACTACACATTGTCTACTGCCATAAATGAAATCTCAGCTAACATTACAATTCAGTTACAATATACAGATTGTCCAAATTGTGATGAGACCTTTTACCAAGAATATCTAACATTCTTGGAAGCATATCTGTGCTTTTCACAAATATCATGGTTTCTAAAGTGTCTTTTTCGTTTAGAAGCCATCTTTCTAGATTGTATGATATGTGTATATATATATATATATATATATATATATATATATATATATATATATATATATATATATATATATATATATATATATATATATTTCGTTTGAGCTTTACTCGCGTCTCCCCTTTATTTGTATAATTTAGATATTGTATTATATGCCTTGAACCCTGTATGGGTATAAAGTAGGATAAATTATCAATGTTTCAAATTATTATAATTATCATTGTCATCATTAGTAGTATTGTCATTAGTTTTCGTGGTGTGTGTGTGTGTGTGTGTGTGTGTGTGTGTGTGTGTGTGTGTGTGTGTGTTTGTGTATCTTTTTCTATCTGCCCAGCTTTGTCAGATAACACCCTTCGACATTCAATTTATTTTATAGACACCAAAAATCAGAAAGATATATTACCTTGTCAGTCTGCATTTACAGGTCGATTTCTCTAATTTTGTTTAAGCGGCAAAACATTTTTTTGTTTTGTTTTGTTTTTTCCTTTTTGTTTCTTTGGTCTTATCGATAACGTGTATCTATCACATTGATTTGCTCGATCTACTATAAAATGAATTACATGTGAGAATGTTCCGCGCGTACAGTTGCCTGGCGTGTCGCCCAATCGCTCACTCTTCAGCAGAGGAAAGTGATAATTCCTCGATATTATTGATATCCAGTCGTATTCGAATTCTTTCATTTTACCCATAGTCGGTTCTATTATGATACATTGTGGGCAACTATGTTTTCATGTGGAAAGAGTTGCATAGTTTTCAATCTAGTCCGATTCAGCATTGCAGTTGTTTGAAATTCGTTAAGCAGGTGTCGCCTCCTGTAGGATGAAACTTGAATTTCGAAATATACTGGTGCTAACAAGTCTGCACCTGCACACGCATTAATGCCCCGTGTCCACAGAATTTGCGGCTAAAACTTAGCATAGTGCATTAATCGAAAGCTATACAGCTCAGATAACTGTGTAGTTTAGGCTGGTTTCACACATTTAATAAAGAAGCAAATGCACTGGTTTTGCAAACTCGTGCTCGTATGAGGTGAGCAAAATGTTTCGCAGATTACATGGTACTATGGTGCTAATCCTGTTTTAGTTCGTGCGATCACCTCGATAGGGCACATTAAAACTTATAGCAAAAAAGTAAAAAAATACCCCCCCCCCAAAAAAAATCAAATAAATAAATAAATAAGCAACGGAAAGGCTCACCTCCCCCAATACGTAGAAGTTCGTGTATCTTCGTTTTAGAAAACTGAGCAAAAACAAATATCTACCGTAAACGCGTATATTTCACTTTATTTTTGCTTTCTCTCATTCTGCTGATTGCATAAAACCGTGAAAATAAAGCAAAGCACAAAGCAATCTGAACATGGGTGTGCCACGAAACATGTCCATAAACAGCGAAAGTTAAAATTCTCCACTAAAATGCTTAAAGTGCAAAAAGCGAAAAGATTTGTATACCTGAAATATGTGAATGCACATTAATATGATTTTCTACAAAGATTGATTTTTAACAAGATGGAACACGCAGACCGCCACTGTAGAGCCATGTTGAGCCCACCGCTATGTTCTCCCATGTCACTACATCCACTGGCACTTATTTAGAAAGGTATTTCGTTAATTATCATGTGGTTTAAGTTTCCCATGACTTTAATTCAGAATCGGTAATGATACGTGTAGTCGCACCAAACTTTCAGGATGATGATTTCCACCCAATTTCTAAGCAATCTGGTTAAGTAGCAGTCTTGGAGTAGGAGTCAAAAGAATGCTATTCCAGCTCTCAACCTTTGATTTCATAGCATCAGAAACTGTTATGAATGTAGGTTGATTGATGATAGGCTACTCAGTTCATTGTTATACGAACAGGAGCAACAGTCCCACATCTTCCGTGTAGTTATCAACCCCCCCCCCCCCCTTTGCAAATACCGCAATCCAATCTGTCTACGCTCCAGAGCCGTTTCAGTCACTGTCTAAGTTAAACCTATAAATTAATTAATAAATTATCACCTTCGATTCAAAATTTAGAAGGTTTTGGGCTTCAACATGCAAATGAATTTGTTAACAGGTCATCAGCGGGAAACCACCAAACATGCTTGGCAGCCTTATATGGTGTGCAACACTCTGTGTGCACAGTCATTGTGCATCTCTTCAATTCATTGTGTGTTGAAGCATTCTTTACTTGTAGAGGTGCTTTACTTAAACAGACTTGACCCATGCGGATGTGTGGTGAAAGAAAAATCACGAAGACTGCTTTATGACTTAAAGTAAAGTGTAGAATCATGCAGATTATTGCATGAAAAGAACACAAAGATAGCCAGGCAGAGGTTCAATGAGAGAGAGAGATGAGAGAGAGAGAGAGAGAGAGAGAGAGAGAGAGAGAGAGAGAGAGAGAGAGAGAGAGAGAGAGAGAGAGAGAGAGAGAGAGAGAGAGAGAGAGAGAGGAGAGAGAGACACGTTAATTTGTCTCACTGAATTAAGACCAAGATCGTGTGTATGTATCTGCCCAACGAAGACCAAGAAGGAAAAAAAAGTCGTCATCTCAGGCGTGGACAGTGGATGTACCGTAGGATACATGCCAGAAGAACCTGACTTGTACTTGGATTGTGTTATTGTGGATTGTATATATACATATATATATATACATATATATATATATATATATATATGTGTGTGTGTGTATATATATATATATATATGTGTGTGTGTGTGTGTGTGTGTGTGTGTGTGTGTGTGTGTTGTGTGTGTGTGTGTGTACTGTATGCGGCTTGTGATCAGTATGTATGGATTTTATTCAGTAGGGGACCTTAATCGGCACCGGATCAGCCGGGATAATCTAAAATACACAGAAAAGTTTACCCTTCACTCATAGACTCCAGAATTATCCAGAACATTGTGTGTGCTGACTTCATAACCCTAACATAGAGTGGAAAGGTTCTCAGCTTTGTCAGGAATATGAACTTTTATATTAAAGCAGTTGCTAATTATGAAACAAAATTTCTGAACCGCTTGTATTACCGCACAACAGAACTTAAGAACATATTCTTTGACAGGCCGAAAAACACTTAGACCAGAAGCACCTGCTAAGTAGCTAAGCAATGTGGGTGGGGACACTGTAATCTCATACGGTGTCGCTAATGAACTCATCTCTGATTGCCCTGGTTGTATATCAACCAATTTTATCTTGACAAAATCCAGTTTTCTCTATTCAAGATAGTTTCTGGCTAGCTGTTGAACTGTGAATCTATCTATCTATCTATCTATCTATCTATCTATCTATCTGTCTGTCTGTCTGTCTGTCTGTCTATCTATCTATCTATCTGTCTGTCTATCTGTCTGTCTGTCTGTCTGTCGGTCTGTCTGTCCGTCTGTTTATCTTCTGTCCGCCTGTCTATGTCCGTCTCTCTCTCTCTCTCTCTCTCTCTCTCTATATATATATATATATATATGTGTGTGTGTGTGTGTGTGTGTGTGTGTGTCTGTATTCATATCTTTAAGATAGTATCTAATTTGAGGCTTCGTTAACTTTTTCAGTGCAACATTTTTGAGTCAACAGCTTTTCTTGGCTCGCTTTGGGGCATTCTCCCAAAGTGCACGGAGGAAAGCTCTTGACCCTGATGATTATATTAATTGTAATTACAGGCATGTTGATACCTGAGTGAAAGTTCTCTTCACAAGCACCATGAATCTAGCGCACTCATAATTCAGAGCAGTTTGTTTTAAGTGGTCCGACTTAAGTCGCAATTGGCATTGAAAGAGTTAAACATCAAGTCAACCGTCAGACTCGGGACCTAAATTACCAACTTGAGGGAGACGCACGTGCTTACACTGCTGTCTGACGGATCAATATATGATTATATATTATGAAGTTGTATGGATGTTTATTTGTAATGATATATATATATATATATATATATATATATATATATATATATATATATATATATATATATATATATATATATATATGTATATATATATATACAGCTACACAGTAAGTAATGGAAGGACTATCCAGACATACAAACGCACTAGTGATATTTACAGGACACCCTGGATGTCACAATGGAGAGCTATTTGCAGAGATGCTGCACAATGAAATTCAGTTTACTTATTAATAAAGCGTCTGGTATGAGAGATCTACAGCTGGACTGCGGCAAAACAAAAAAAATGTCTCTCTTCAGAACGTCTGGAAGATCCGACCTGCCCGTTAATATGATTTCCAGGTGTCCGTCTATAATAAGATGAACCAGTATATTGTGGTGTACAACAGGTGCGGGCACACTTCCAACAGATCTCGGTAGTTTACGTCTAGGTAGTTCATAAAGAAGGCAATACAAAAAAAAAAAAGCAACAAATGTTATCGTTTGGAAAATGGAACTGACAAGCTACAGTGGAAACATATTCATGTCGAATAAATGCGAAATAAAATCTGATTGACCAAGACGGGGGTGATCTGAATGATACATGCAAAGCGGTCGCCGTGGCAAAATAATTTGGAATTTTATTGGGAAAAGCAGAGTAGTTTGGATAATTTTAGCTATAAAAAGGATAAAGTGATGGCGAATTTTACATCATCAGGGAGGTCATTCCATGCTCGTACAGAAGAAGGTAGAAACGAAACAACAACAAAAACAAAACAAAAACAAAAACAAAAAAACAAAAAACAAAAAACAAAAAAAACAAATAGTGAGTGGTTCTACAGTTACTCAAACTGACCGGGATTTCGCAGAGTGCAGCCTGCTGGGGTAAAGGCACAATTCGGTAGTAAATCATAGGGTTTCGGTGGTGATAGCTTATTAATAAACTTGTGTAAATATACGAGTTTAAAGAAATGTCTTCGAATATGCAATGGCTTCCAACCACGCCCAGCTAACAATCTGACACGTGACGTGGTTCCTTGTACCAGTCCAAATTCCAGCAGCTTCCGACTGTGAATCTTCCATTTGGTCGGTTAGCTCTAGGGTAGAGTAATCCAAAACACAAATCTACATTCTAGGATTGGGAGGGCCATTATCAAGTATAATTTTTCTAGACTTATCCAGGAGAGTTGACAATTGAGTCTTTTCAAGGGGGAGAGGTGTTAGCTTACTTAAGTATTAAATTATGCGATATATATAGTAGCCATCTTAAATCGTGCCAACCGGTTACACCTAAATGAGTATGGTCTGTTGCTTTAGGGAAAGTGCTCAGAGCGATTTGAAGGTCATGCCCCGGACTCAGCCCCATATGGATAAATGAGCGAGGTCAGTGATGGTGAGGTAACCAGAACCTGCTGGGTTAGTTATAATTTCTATAATGCTAGTGTCATCACTGATCAGCAACAAGTCTGATGTCGCATGTTATATTGTCATCGATGTCATTTGCATGACCCCCCCCCCACCCCCCACCCCAAAAAAGGGGACCCAGGATACAGCCTTTTATCCCCTACTTTGTACCATATTACATTGAAAACCCATGGGATCATGAGATAAGGCCCATGTGATATTGTTGACCATATCTCATGGATAGGACTACTTTTTACCATATTTGTAAAATCGGAGATATGGTTTTCCAAATATGGAAGGAATCAATTCCATGTTTGGTATATCCAAACTAGCCTTATTACCTTGCCATAAATCACGGCCGAAAACCTGATGGTCCGTGGTATAAATCCCAGCCAATGGGTAAGAATGAACTTGATTCTGTGATGGAAACTAGGGCCAAAAATGCAGGACTGATGATTGGCAGAAAAAAACAATCACTCTGTGAAACGCACGATGTGCAGTCGACTTTTAGGCCTAGGCCTACATCCCAGTGTTCCGGCAACCATTAATAGGCATTATTCAACAGCAGAGCGGGCACAAAAATGCACGTGAACAATTATGCAACAGCACGCCACGTGCAGCCTTCTCCAGGGAAATTATTCTTCTTTTCAAAGACCTTTAACATCTGTCCAAAACACTCCCCAGACTCTGTCTTCATCGTTTGTCCCAGCGTGGCAGGGAGCCATCGCCCCGCTTCTTCGGGCAATGCTGGCAATGCTGAGTCACTGATGTCAGTGATGATGGGGACAATCTGACGGCCAACAGTCAGTTGAGCTCCACGGCTGCATACTTTGGAATGTTTGCTAGTGCAACATTCAATGTCAACGTGACCTTCCAAGCCTCCTCTCCACCAAATTAATTCCGTATAAAAATGATTAAAAACAGTCTTTTTGTCGATATTTTTGTCTGAAGCGACGGCCGTTCCAAAAAATCCGCCATTTGGCCTGTGGTCGACCGCTTTTCTTGGTTTTTTAAATTTTATATTCATACGCGCGGCATGATTGTGTCAAAGCCCCATGTAATGTAGTGAAATAAAATGTTATAAGTTATATAAATGTTTGTTTTTCTTTATTAATGGACTGTAGGGGATAAGTATAGGTTAGACGCCGCGTAGAGTTTTCCAATTGAATTAGAAGACGAGCGCGCAGCGCGAGTCTTCTAATTCAATTGGAAAACTCTACGAGGCGTCTGACATACTTATACTCCAAAAGATGGGTATTATAAAAGTATTTCCTACTTGAAACAAAGTTAAAAGACTTGATTTCGAAGAGAAAAGCGACAAGTAAGAGTACATAATGTAACGACCTTTGACACTTGACCTGTCACGCTCCCTGACCCTATTCAATGCTGGTCAACAATAGACACGCTGGAATAAATATTATGTAAAATCCGTAAAGCATCGTCTCAGCTGTTTAGCGTAATGGACGGCACGCTCAGCCGTAGATCACAGAATTCGTGGTTCGAACCCTGCCAGGGACAAAATATTTTTTTCATTAAAAAGTGCAGACAAAAATTGTCGAAGTTCCATTGCAAAGTCCCGTCATGAGGTCACTTGCACTTCAGCGGATCTAATTCAATTAGACTCCTAGGAAGAGAGGAGCTCTATGAAAATTAGACTCCGCTGAAAACAATAGAAATTGGGCGCTGAGGAGTATAAATACAAAATAACCGTCGTCGTTAATCTGTCTAAACCGAATTCCCTTCGTTGTTTGCCTGCCTGCGCGCCTGATCACCCGCGCGCTTCGCGCTTGGGTGATCAGGCGCGCAGGCAGGCAAACAACTCGGGGCATTCGGTTTGACAGATTAACGACTCGGGTAATTTTGTCTGGTATGTTTGCTTTCATGTCAAAACATAGTTATATCGGTCCTTCCACTTTTCATGGTGTATATTTCTGCTTGCAACAGCTTCAAATTTGAAAATGGTTTTGAGCATTGGCTGTTCGTGCAGACTTTCTCAAATTTCTGCAATGGGGACTTAAACACGCAAAGGTAAAGATCTTTTCAGCATTGCATCCGCCCCCCCCCCCCCCCCACATCAAACAATCGTACATTCATTTATCATTCGCTGGGGCACGCACAAATATCTGGTCCTTAATATATCATATAATTCAACGATATGTATTCACAATTATATGCACTGACTTTTTCCTGTTTTTCCTCTGTTATTTGCATTTTTTCTTTCATAAAAATAAAAAATAAAAATGACACATAAGCGACAAAGCCTCCGTGCCAGATGAACATTTTTGTTGTTTATCGGTAGACTTCTGATGTGCCGCCATGTAGCTATTGACGTCAGAGGAACACGTACTACACTGTGTGACACGCCCAAACGGTAAAAGAACAGTTCTTCATGAGACAAGACGACGTTTGTCGTGACATTATTTGTAAACTAACATGAGCAAAGACTGGAATCAGCTGTGACTTGCCGATGATTCTGCGTGCTGCTTCCACCGAAATATCGACGTAGTCTATTGTAAAAGCGCAGTGCATTCTTCGGTTTAAACGTATTTCATTGATTGAAAGCAACTGTAGAAAATGGCGTGGCCTCTATGAACTCCTCTGATAACAAAGATATATAAGCTAGGCGGTCGCCATCTGCAGTCATGCAAAATCTTTACCGTGAAGGCTCAGCTGAAACTACAACCATCGACTGGAGCAGTGTAATCGTAACTCTTTCAGTACAAACTGCGACTAAGGTCGAACTACATATAGAGGGAAACCGCTCTGCGTTATGAGCTAGGGTGTAAGATTTATGTTCCTTGTGAAAAGACCTTGCATTCACGTAGCAGGGTGCCTGTGGCTACGTATAATATGATGGTCCAGGGGAACAACTTTTTTCGGCGCGCTTTAGACACATTGTGCCAAAGCGTGTAATGGAAAGCTGTTGAATACGGAAAAAGAAACAATGGATGATATTGCAACTTGTAGTGAAGAGTGGATTCATGAGTTAATCTGCATAAAAATCTTACCAAACTCTGGAAAAAAAATATTGCCAAATTGACCTTGGCCAGGTAGCTATAAGCAACATGATCGTCCATTAATTTGAGATGGTTTATTTATAGTAACCTATTGTAGATGCTTTTGAAAATATTGTTTCCCAGGGTTGCCTGTCACCTGCTTAGTTTTCCTTAAATGTAGATGATATATAATCACGCCAAAATGAGCAATACCCAGAGTTCTAATGTTTCACACGTCCATGATGTGATACAATCATATCTGTAGATGTTGCCTAAACATTAACAGGATTTTTAACGCCACTTAAGTTTCAGGTGGTACATGTACTTGCGATACATGATATGGCAATATACAATACATATATAGACATTAACCATTGTAATGTTCAGAAGGTAGTGAGTCAACAGGTTTACTCGGTATGCAGTGCCCTCTCACGGGAGCACTCTTGACCCAGACTGCTATAAAATAATCGAGACATCAAGAAACGATATTTCTTTCGAACTCTTTCAGTGCCAACTGTCACTCACGTCCAACTACTTGAAATGAACTGCTCTGAATTATAATAAGAATGCTAAATTTATATTCCTTGTTAAATGACTTTTCATTTAAGTAACAGCAAGTCTGACGTCACATGGAACATACAAGTCCAGCTCAACAGCTTTCCCCGACACGCATTGTGCAAAAAAAAAAGGCACGAGGACGGCTGTTGACCCAGCCCAAAATGTGGCACTGAAAGAGCTAAATGAACAATCTAATCACAAGAAATTTAAATCTGGAATGATAATACATGTAGCACATTTGTAATTAAGATGAGGACTATTTGTGATTACCTCTGAAAGAATCACCATAAAACGCCGCGGTTAATAGAGCTCAGATTATATGCAAATAATTTTATGCTCGACTTATTTCTTGGAGAATCTTGTCTGTTCGTGGTAACGTCTTGGCCCCGGGTGACAGCATTCACCTGCGACCTCCATGATTCAAGATGTTGGGATCATATGTATAAACACATGCCTCCATTATATGGCCTAAGGCGACAGTGAAATATCATGCATGTTCCCATTGTGGTCCCACCGACAGTGTCATACCGAAGAGAAGAGCTTCCAAGTGATAGCACACGTGGAAACCTGGCGAGTGTGGTTTGACTTGCACCTAGCGGTTAAACTTAGAAGTGGTCATTGAAGAAGTAAGAAGGCGATTAATTGTTTTCGATTTACAAAATATTTGCTGGACTCTGCATACCTCAAATGCAAAATAACTCTTTGTAATTTTTTTCGAAGGGCTTGAGAAATACTCTCTGTCTCTCTGACAATGTCTCTGTCTCTGTCTCTTCTCTTTCTCTGTCTCCTCTCACACAAATAGAAAGAAAGAAACTAAGAGAGAGAGAGAGAGAGAGAGACAGAGAGATATTCTTTCTTTCTATTTGTGTGAGAGGAGACAGACAGAGAGAGAGAGAGAGAGAGAGAGAGAGAGAGAGAAAGAGAGCAACCTGCTGTAATAGATCGCCCTGAGCCCAAATGTATTGTAATAAAGAATTGTACATGCAACAGATTTATTTGACGAGAAGTATATCATTCTGAAAACTAATACAAAAATACATTTGGCTCCACAAAATAATGTAAAGCCTTTTAATGGTCCATACACTTTCATGAATGGTATGGGACTCGCCTCAATATCTTATAGTTTTTAGTTTAAACATATTTATTTCACACTGGATAGCCCAATTGTACACAAATCGACTAATCGAGGGGTTCTCCAGACGAGAACTTAGTTGACACGAAACCTTGTAAAACATTGTATAAATCGCCAGTACATTTTCAATCAAGAACAAAGTTTTCGCTGGTAAATCTGTTTTTCATCCGCATGTGTTTCTAGAGGAAAAATAAATGAGATTTAAATAATAAATAAATAAATAAATAAATAAATAAATAAATAGATAAATAAATAGATAAATAAATAAATAAATAATTAGATTAAATTAAATTAAATTAAATTAAATTAAATTAAATTCAGGTGAGCAGCTTTTCTAAGAAAGCTATGTGGCGAAAGCGCACTAAAGAAACCTGGTGACTCAGTCTAAAATCAACCACTGAAAGAATTGTACAACAAATGATATCACAAAACTTTTATATGAAACATGCATTTAGGAGAACATAGAACCAGAACGAAGAGTCTCTCATTGGTTAACAATTTTATTTTGGCACGCGGGCACCATTGCTTTGGCATTCAGGTGCTTGCAGGTAGCCGACTGGAAAAAAAGTAATTCTGTAGAGCAGATCGGAAACAAAATAACTGACATATATGATTGACGTCTTGTGGGATACACGATTTGATGTCAGAACAAACGATCTGTTTCCTTTTGGCGGTGCAAGTTGATTTGCACAAAATTCTCATTTTTCATACATCAGGTGTGAAACCATTCAACCGTGACTGTCTTACAAGTGGCAAACACCTCAAGGTGTCAAGTGAACCTGTTTTCTCCGACTTCACCCTCTTTGAACCTCCTCTGAATGAGTGTCCTTGATAGCGTGTGAACAGAAAAGGAAAGAAACTAGAAGAGCAGATTTGCGTCAATGCAAATCTGTCTTGTGTGCCTTCATGTTATAGCTCTTGTCATTTGGTACTTCACATATCATTAAGCTTATGGCTGGATGATAATTTCAAAGTCCAAATGACCTTGACCTTTGATCTTTGGAGGTCACATGTAAATTGCAAAAATGTACAGTGTTACAATACCCACAATTTAGGCACAAAATGAACCAAATCAGATGAAAATTGACCACGTCATGGCAAGATGAAACATTCAAAGGGCCAAATGACCTTGCCCTTTGCCCTTTAGAGGATACTTGTTCTTACAGAAATGTGCAGTGTTTCAATACGTACAATTTGAGTCAAACATGACCAGAATTTGAACGAAAGTGGCCGCGTTATGGTAAGATGTAACTTTCAAAGGTCTAAATGACATTGACCTTTGACCTAAATAGGTCATATGTAAGTTTAAAAAATGTATGGTGTTACAATAACTGCAATTTTAGCCAAACAGGATCAAAATTAGATACAAATTGACCAAGTTATGGCTAGAATAAAGCCACCATCGAAAGTGGCCTTTGACCTTGAAATGACCTTGGACTTTGAGGTGACCTCTACTGAAATGAACCTTGACCTGTAAAATGAAATTTTGACCTAAAATTGACCTTTGACTTTGACATGACCTTGACATTTGGGATTACCTTTGCCTTGCTATAATCGAACTCGTATACACTCGGAACCACATCTGCTATAGTATTTACGATATTGAAGATTTAAAATTTTAATTAGCCCTCATTTGCATATTTTTTAAACGTATGACATCTTATTATAAAAAGGCAGGACTTCATTGATAGAAAAATAAATGTGCCAAGTTTGGAGTTTCTATCTAAATCAGTATAGAAAAACATGACCCACATTCATAAATCCCAAACTCAACAATGACATTTATAACTGTTTCCGAGAAAAAGGGCGGACAAATTTGCTGGTAAAGAAAGAAAGAAAGAAAGAAAGAAAGAAAGAAAGAAAGAAAGAAAGAAAGAAAGAAAGAGAGAAAGAAAGAAAGAACAAAGAATTTCTGGGAAAACAGTATGTCTGTGTTGACACACGCAGACATAATTAAAGCATGACGAAAAAAAAATTGAATGAAGAAAATTAAACAATAAACTAACAAATGCAGAGTTCCTGTACTTTCCCCAGAAATTCTAATTGTAAAATTAATTGGAAGTTAATTTACAGCTTATCTCTCAAATAGTTCTACTTAAAAAAAAACACAAAAAACAAAAAACAAAAAAACCCCCAAAAACAAAAAACAAAAAAAACAAAAAAAAAAAAAAAAAAAAAAAAACCCCACAAAAAAGAGGATTACATTAAATAACGTAAAATAAAACAAAACCAAATAAAACAAAAATGTTTTTCATTTTACTTGTGCACCTGTTCAGGCCAAGGATTTTAACAAGCCATCTTCGAGAGGAAATGACTATGGACATTGATAGATAACTTTGCAGCCGTAGCTCCTTATCACTATCCTGCTGAGCAGAATAAGTTTCTATAAATCTATTTAGAGTTGAAAAATAGAAAATCTACAGGAAAAGGTTCCATCTTGTGCATTTACGTTTTCTTTTCCCATCCTCTAAAATGTCCGAATAGCCAAGCAAGGCGCTTTGATAGATATCTACATCTTCTAGCAACTTTATATATGCATTCACATTGAAATCATGCAATCGAGGGTCATGCTATGTTTACCATTTAAGCATATTACAACGCCGTTTGCTGTTTTTTGGCTATGGAGACGGTGCTGCATGGCCAAGACAGGACCCTAATGAGGACTGCGTGGAGTGAATTGAATCCAAAATAACTCTTTAAACTTGTGCTTTAAGTTTTTTTTTCCTGCAGGTCTCGGGCACCAAGGACTGAAGCAACGCAATCCTCAACATGCCTAGGACTCATTCCAGGACTTATCAACGCAGCTAGCTCAGTCCGGACGCTGCCATGAGCCTGGCACACTCCTCCAAATAGGCCTAGAGTGGAACTTTTTCGCTTAATCGTGTCACAACCAATATGCACATGCATACGCCAAAAAGAAAAAAAAATACCTTTAGTTTAACAGGATCATAATATCAGAAACATTAATTTTCGACATGACTATACATGTACGTACAAATAGATCCATTGGCCCGCTAGAATATAATGAAAACTGTTCAGCAAATATCAACACAACTTTTCATACCTGACTGTTCAGATGTTTCAAGTCCGTTTTGGAAAAGCTGATAAATATGACATTTATCAATCACTGTTTTCCTTAACGCTGCAGAGCTTCCATACACCCACCCCCACCCCAAGGGGCCTCTACGGCAGTTCTCTGAAGGATTATTCGATATTCTATCAAAGTTTTTGGATAACTTCATTCTTGTGGTATTGTGGCAGACTGTACAGAGTTTCGCAACTCACCACGGTTTGCCGTGGTGAGTTCACTCATCAAATCGAAAATAGGCTGCGAAAACTTTCCTGCTGCTATATTATATAGAAATGGTCCGGACTGCAGCGCAGCCAACACTAAACCAGATACTTGTGTTGTCGTGTTGTTTTATTATGTCTGGCTGCCAACCCAAACACTTTGTTTTTCCAAGAATTCTTTCTTTCTTTTTTCAACTTCAATTTATAAGTTTGTAATATGGTTGCACCCAATGAACCATGAGCTAACGTTGTACAATTCTGATGCATGCAAATAAGATGAATACACAAAATTTAAATCTTTAATAACTTCAAAACTATTATACATGGAGGGGCCATTCCAACTTCAATTTGTAGGTATGTGACATATCGCATCTAATGAACCCTAATCCAAAGTTGTAAGATTTTAATTTATGCTAACCAGGCAAATACACAAATTTAAAATTTTGGATCACATCAAAACTATTATGGAGATTGGTGTCATTTAAACTTCAGCTTTTACGTTTATGAAATGGCAACATCTAATGAACCAAGAACCAAGGATGTAGCACTTTTACTTATGCAAATTAGGCTAATACACAAAATTTAGATTATGTTGAACAATGGCAAAGTGTAGCATTTCAAAACTTCTCTCATTTTTAAGGCAACCAGACATATTTGCTATGAAGCAAATCTTCTCTTCTAGTTTTAGTTATTATCTACAATAAATAGACCCGTTTTCATAACCCAGAAGTACCTTCAGTAGATCGAAAATATTTGAAATACTTGTCAATAGATGGCGCCACAAATGACGCCATCCGACGAAGAAAATACATGCAGAAAATGAATGCCAAGTGGTTCTATTTCCAGTTATGGCGCAGGAATATATACATGGTTTTGTCACACTTGAAATCATGGTGCCAACTTCACAACGTTTGAAATTCGAAAGGTAAAGCTATCTCTAAGATAAGAAGTTTCCCTACGACAGAATGGATCCCATGAGGGTAGAAAGTGAGCAGTAGCGTAATTTTACACCGAAGGGGTAGCGTAATTTTACACCGAAGGGCATCGTCAGCCTGACTATCGGCTGTCGATGCCCTTCTGTCGCTGTTCATACTCAACCCTCATGGGATCGCTGATCCTTCCATGAGTTCTGTGTAATTATGTACTTGGAATGTAAATGAGAATTCTGGTCGCGGTTGACGGAAAGAATGTTGTATTTATCATTCACGATGGAAACGTATATTAGACGATTCATATTACAGTTTCTAATTTTAACAGTTAACTGAGTTATCATAATAATTATTAATATGGGAATGTGTTATTATACATATTGTAAAATACACTTTGTTAGCATCAATTTCCCTGTACTTTTGATTTGCGAGCGGCTCAAATGTCTCGGATCGCATACAAGATTGTACCCAACTCATATTCGGGACACATCCCATTAAAAGCACCGGTCTACTGGTCAATCTTGATTTTTTCTGGTGCCCCGTTCTCAAATGACTGTTGCTTAACTAATCGTCTTCCCTTAACAGGTAAAATTCTGAATTTGGTTGCATAGCTTTTATCCCCATCAGTTTGTTAATCCATCCTAGCAACCGTAATGGTCCATTGCTATGTCGGTTTACGGAACTAATTTTTACAGTTTTGTCTATATTCACACAGCAAGTGCAAAACCATCCTGGTTATTCTATTTGGAGATCTCATTGGCCATACCTAAAACGTTTTTGCATGAGATCAATAGGAATATTGTGTCTTTATACCACGCTGTCGAAGGATTACCGTAGTAAGGACCCCGTCTACAGCATGAAAAGGATAGGGGGTCGGAGTCTGAGTGTTCTGCATGATAACATAACTATTATAAGAGCTAGGACTCAATCCACGAGGCTTTCTATACAAGGCCCTGTGCTTGAAACTGGTGCCTTGGCTCATAGAAAGCAGGTCTTAAGTCATGTTGGAAACAAACATAAGCATAAACACAAAGATTGAAGGGCTTAATCTTATAATATTGCACTCTTTATGTAAGAACATCTTTATAGCCATCCTCAATTTATGCAAATGTTAAATCAGAATTCGCAGCAAAGTAAAACTTATTTAAGTTTAACTCACAGTGAAAGGTTCCATGATAATTTCCATTTTCTTCCATTTAAGGAAATAAAGTTTTGTGGGTGTTTTGAAAAAAAATAATGAAATAAAATGAAATAGAAAAAAAATCCTCGATTGAATAATTACACCTAAGTTGGCTGGATTGCTACCTCAAATGTACATTGCAAAATGTACGCGGAATAACGGAAATCAGTGAATTATAATGCTATTCCGTTGAAGATAATGACACGTCACCCACAAATGTTAGAAATATTAATCAAATACTTTAAAATTTGACTTAAAAGAAAATCAATCTTTAATTTAGTTGCTTCGCTGAACACTTACAAAAGTACTATTAATCTTTCCACACCGAATTTTTCTCCAATAGCACACTTCACTTATGCCTGCCATAGCCAAACGATTCAATGGTTGACCCTGAAATTGAATTTTGATGTGGCTTTTTGATGAACTATGCTGTTTGGTTCGCCAAAGTAAAAGAATCAATAGTTAACCTTGGGATTGAATTTCAGTGTGGCTTTTCGATAAGGCACTGGTACTCCGTATGTTGATCATTTTCGGTCTTGGACATTTTGTTGGATCGGTGTCTGTGCCTTATTGCGAACGTGTGTGGATTGCTAGATAGGGCCAGTCTGCTGGATAGCACTCATTACAGAGAAAAGTAGTTTACGTCAGTGGCTTTCATAAACGGAATTCTTGTGTGTTTTGACCACTTATGAAGTCTATGTCTGCAAATGATACACCGTACTCCAGTTTTGGCACCCCATTGTCACTCAGGCATATAAAGTGTTGAAATCTCGTGTTATGTTAAGACCAAATGAATGAATGAATGAACGGATGAATAAATAAATGAATGAATGAATGAATAAATAAATAACTGATTAAATAAATAAATAAATAAATAACTGATTAAATAAATAAATAAATAAATAACTGATTAAATAAATAAATAAATAAATAAATAAATAAATAAATAAATAAATAAATAAATAAATAAATAAATAAATAAATAAATAAATGAAATTACAAATTAATATTCGGTTCAGCCAAAACCTTTGGGTATGCACATTTTGTGTTCTTGACTTCGGATTAAAAAGCACGAGTATTTTGTAAAAGGATTGTCTAGGGCCATAATCGACAGATATATATGTTTCTATAACGGCCCTCTGCTCTGTTATATATATATATATATATATATATATATATATATATATATATATATATATATATATATATATATATATATATATATATATATATATATATATATATATATATATATATATATATATTTCTGTGTGTGTGTGTGTGTGTGTGTGTGTCTGCAGCGGGACCTAAATTGACATTTAATGTGTGCTTTCCCATTGAATTTATGCATCAACAGTATTTTTTTTTCACCATTACACAGCAGAGAAGGGTGAATCATTCAAAACGCTAAATGGATCACCTGTACACTCACGTTACGTTGCTCCACCAGACTTTTATATTGTAAGTTTTTGCACAATTACTTTGTGTCTACAGTTATGGTATGATATCTCTTGAGATAAAACTGTGTAAACTTTACACCTGAAACAAATACATTACGTGCATAAATGAATCATTGACACGTGGATGTTATAATAACTCCCCTTTCATATTTTCAGACTGATATTGATCGAGGTAGCCTATGTTGTGAACCTGAACATTTCTTGCACTCTACACCCAACACCGTTGATACACCTCTTGGTGAATAGACCCACTGCTACATAATTATCACCAGTGCCATAGGTATATCCACTCAAATATTGTGCGATCATGTTACAATGACGAGGACAATGGTCCATCATAATTTTCAATATATAGGCCTTTTTTATCTTTAATTTAAGGGATATTCTTTTAAAGTTACTCTCGATTTCTGTTTTATGCACTCACGTCTATTCAGGACCACATGGGCAATTTTTTGTATTTTCAAATATGAAAGTCATGAACTGGGCTGAATTATGTTACAATCACGGTGCACCCATTATCGTCCCAAGTCATGTAACTATGTTCCACATTCTCGAAAATATCCATCTATTCGGGGTTATTTGGTGCATTTTTAACAATACAAGTGCACTTGTGACGCCATGTTGGGAACCGTGCCGTATCACTCACTTGAAGGATTTTGCCACCATCACGCCTTTTTTTTTCTTGAACAGGGGTGGGGAGGGGCGCATCTTTAAAAGAAATATAAAATATTTGTTATGTTTTTAGAACTGTTTCTCTCATTGATTTTTTGTCTTGCCACCTCGTGGCTTGGGTAGTTGATAGCTATTTTTGTTACTTGAAAACCCTGAAGGAAAATAACCCTCAAGTCACAAGAAAAGCACTTCCTCCAAAATAAATCTTATTTACCGAAGGTATCTAATTTTGTATAAATAATAATATTAGTATTGAACGGCATAAGTTGGTATTCTATGGCCCACATAAAGAGTTCTCTGCATGTTTTGCTATAATGATCTGATACTCAATATGGCATGTGCTATTTGTTATCATCGAACCAACATTAAAAAAAAAGTTCTATCAACACTCTCTTAAATTATCTTTTAGATACTATGCAGCCACACATTGATGGTGGAAGGTATTGTGGATTACATTACGCCACTTTAAGAAGGTTTAGGATACCGTAGATCACCAGAGTCGTATCTCAAATAATGTTCAAGTACAATACATCAGAGATTAATGTTATTTGTAGCAATTTGGTCAAGGAATTTTACATGTACAACTGTACTCATCAGTATAACGAAGGTACATTTTGTAACACGGAGCTTGCATATTTATACATGATGACTATGCATTTTTTTTTCTATTTTGCGTCGGGTCTTGTGGGAGATAAAGGACTGTTCCTAATTGACAATGTACATGAATTGAATGACCTTTGTGGTAACTTGTGCATAAAGTTAAACTCATTTTAAGTCGAGTTTACTCGCCTGCCGAGCACAAAAATA
Organism: Hermodice carunculata; assembly: GCA_964020975.1. Classification (NCBI taxonomy): domain Eukaryota; kingdom Metazoa; phylum Annelida; class Polychaeta; order Eunicida; family Amphinomidae; genus Hermodice; species Hermodice carunculata. The sequence continues at coordinate 30,468,171 of OZ026623.1, forward strand.
CCTTAATACATTGCTTGTGTCATGGCTATGTTCATTATATTTTATACTGGATGCCTCTGAGCGACGGGGATGAAACCACTCTTATGTTTACTACACATTTTCATATTGGCTCAAACCATACAGCGATTTCAAGGAAAATTGCGTCAAGACTGTGAACAGTGTGAAATTGAAAATCACGTGTTTTATAGCGGCGCCTCGTAGGCTTCATGTTGACATCATACCAACGCTGATAAACAATACAGAGTAGATTAGGATAAACATTTGCAATAAAAAATTGAGAGAGAGAGAGAGAGAGAGAGAGAGAGAGAGAGAGAGACAGACAGACAGACAGAGAGACAGACAGAGAGAGACAGAGAGAGAGAGAATGTCAGAGGCAGAAATAACACAAATCAACAAGAACGAAAAGTAAGAATTGAGAAGTACATAATTCTTCGAGAATAGTTGAAAATAAGAAAGAAATGAAGATCAGACTGCAAAAAGAAATATGACTGCTCAAAAATTGCTGAAATGATTACACCGTAGGAACAATAAATGTCGACTGGTACTACGGTCACAAAAGCAACCATTTGAGTGACCAAGCGACTGGTGACGCACCATCAACAGCCGAGCAACAGCCACAAAAACAGGGGGGGGGGGGGGAAGGGGGGGAGAAGGAAGACAGGGGAAAGGAATGCTGCCTACAAAAGATATAGAATAACTGATAAAACAGATACAGAAAGAAAGGGAAAAAGGCCAAAAAGTACAAAAACAAACCAACAAAGCCATTGTAAAGATGTCTGGCTAACGCAAAATGCTTCAGACGATGCTGTGACTGGGATCTCGTATGGAACAAAGCCAAAAAAAAAAAATTATTCATCACGGTGTGCATAATAAACATGGCCAGTGCTCCATTATGTGTCGTCTGCTCAACCAAGAAGACACAAACAGCCTGTCAAAAACCACACCAGAGAAAACAAATATTTTCAAAGGTAGATGGAGCTTGCAGAATTCCGAAGAAGTACAAAATGACGGAGAAAAAACTACACACGAAATAGGATAATCTGTTTTTGTCAAACAACGAGACTAAACGTTGATAAAAACACATAAGGAAAAAGCAGCGTGTCTTTGATTATGACCTGAATACAATTTGAAACATGCTCGTGATGCTTTGCTTTAATACCGGAACTTGTCCGTGTTTTGGCTGCGCAGTGTTCAGAATGGTGATCAATACTGATACTATTTTCTGTATGGTATATTAGAAGAAAGTCATCTGCAGTGTTGCATTGTTCCGTGCAACATGGATCCTTGCTGGTCATTGTTGTCAACATAATATTATGACATTTATTGGTGTGCCCCGCCATTATAACCCGCCAGCGAATGCCTTCCGTGGCTATGACAACCAATCAGAGTACGTCTTTTCCCTTGCCCTGTATATGGAGTTATCGTGCGATTGGAATAATACCATTCACTCCCGACAAAGCAATGCAAGGCATTCATTTTGGGCCATTTATCAGTATTGTTCAGTAGTGTCAAGGAAAGCTTAACCCTTCCCCCCTACAGCTGCCCAAACTGGCCAATCTGGCCGCCCCCTGCGAAAGCTGTCACCATCCCTGTCACCATCCCTGTCACTGTGAAGGGAGGAAGTTAACGCTGCAAAACATGCTTGATGGTTTCCCACTGATTAGCTGTTGATAAACGCATTTGGCTGCTAAAGACTCGAATTCCCAAAATTTTTGCATGGGACGTAATCATGGTAATAGTGATTAATTAACGTATAGGCAATGGCATAGACATAGACAGTGGCTGGATTGCATACGAAGCATAGAGAGATTGGATTTTTTCCTGAACTGCACAGAGAATGTGGCACTGTTAGTTTCGCCTGCTTGTATAACCAGTCTCAATCGGGGGGGGGGGGGGGGTCCATATTGCCAGAGCTCAATCATATTACTTTCTAAAGTAAAATGTTCAAAACAAGCTTTGTAAAAATGGTTAATTCATGTGCCTGTATACCAGAAAATACCCTGCAGTAAAATACCAAGGTGTTCTATCCATCTATCTTGGTTGCTAAACGATTGTCAAGTCTTGTCCCTCTTCTCACGTCACTTCCCTCCCCCATCCGAGGAAGGGTATTTGCATTGGTGACAATAGTCAGTATGGGCTACTCCGAAGGACCCTTATTCATCTTTTTCCTATTTGAAAGGCCCAGTGGTGTCCCAAAAGGTTCGCAAAATAAGAGCATATTTCCCTTTATGGCCTAAAGTTGGAAACTTGTCCCCAAATGTGCGTTTTAAATGGTCGAGCTGCACATCCTTGCCAAAAAGGTATAACCTCCTGGATTTTGTTCCCTCTCATCTCCACTGCTCTCTTTTCTCCTTTCCTTTCTTTTCTTTGCATTGCCTTGTCTCTGGGCCAGATTTAAAAATCGTCGCACCAGTTAAGACCGTCTCATTAATAAAAAACAGTACATCTCCCGAACTGTATGCACGGTCAACTTGCGATTAACACTGTCATGGAATTTGATAGCAAAAGTAGCGAGATGGTCCAATGTGTTCCTTCACCTCGAGAATGAATTTCTGGTAAAAGAAACAGTTCACTATACAGCAATCTTAGCTGCACGTTTATAGTTTCAATAAAGCCGTGACATGTAGAGTGTTTGTTCGTTTTACGTGCAACCCTTCTACAGCCTACAATTTATTTGGTGGGCATAAGGGATAACTGCCAAAACAAAGGAATAATAAATCTACAGATCATCGAGTCTGCCTAATATTCTAGCAGATGGACAATGTTTTTTTTTTTCACGATGATATACTTCAAAATTCAAGGCTCAAATTTTGATAGTTGAAGGCATATCCAGGGACACAGATTCCGTTGTGTCTTCGTTAAGAACATCGAACATCGTTCTAAAATGTTCTTTTGGAGTTTAAAACAAAACGTGTAAGCATTGTTCTGTATCTTACGACGTGGAACTTTATTTCATGTGCAGGTAACAAATTATCCAATATAATGGTAGTTTCTTTTTTGGGTTAAGAAAATGCTATCATAACTTATATGCTGATACCACATGTAACTCTAGGGCAACAATCTTAAAAGACGTCTTTAAAGACAGATGCAACTCGAACTGTTATTTTTTTGCATCCAGGGTCCCATCATTTTACAATAATGTTGTTTTACTTTCCCTGTGAACGCCTAGGAAGCCCAAGGCCAAACACATAGATGCACCAAAGTGAGAATCATTAGTCCGCGGCTTTTGACGTACACAGACTAATATGTTTTACTCAGTCCTCAGGTAATATGTCATGTCTTGAACTTTGCCAAGAATTCTAATTCTCCTTTTTATCTCATCTTTGCCGCCAGGGGGCATGCTGGGGATCTTTTGTCATACAGTATGGCTTCGAGGCCTGTTTACGTATATGTTTACGTTGCTGTCTGTTTCGTTGTCAGTTACTACCCATTCATGTTACAATCTGGGGTATGACATCATAGGTCACATGGGTGTTTTACGTGAGTCATAAATCCTTTCGGCGGAACATCGTTCTATCAAAGCTTCTTCGTGTAAACCTAATATCTGCATTAGTCCGGTCGCTCTGCATTTTTTTCTGCGGGATCTAATGAATATATATGAAATTCCTGCAGTCTGTGTAGGGTTCGTTGATGCATTCATATCAACATAACTGTTTCAAAGTACAGCGTAAGGGTAGATGAGAACTCCCTGTTTTGCAGTTGGCATATGTGCCGACGGAAGTGATCGCCTATTTTCCACCCAAAGTATAGTTCTGGTTGCGTAATATGAAATGAGGTTTGACTGTTGAACCGTTTTGTGCAAAAATGTAGAAAAGATAGCTGATTGGTTTTTTCCGTTGATGTTAAAAATTGTTTTTATCATGATTGTTTCATATCTGCAGTACATCTTGTTTTATATCTTATTGTGTATGGAAGCTAGGTAGATGATTTCTTGTAAAAAAAGTTGCTGATATTGGGCCTATCATTGCATTAAAATGGTTCGGTGTCTGACATGTCAAATCTGTATTATGCGTCGTTCAAAGAGATCCCAAACTACGGCGACATATTTTGACTGTGCATATGTAATGTTGGGTACAATGCACTTTTAGCACCGTTCAAAATATATCATACTATGTCAGCCTTATAAGGCCCCTCACGTTGAACACCATACCGTTTAATAAGAGGGCTGACTGAAAAGTTCTAAGCCTAGCCTTGAAATACCCCTACAAAGTCGATGGTTTTAATTTATATTCTACATAGTCCCCTTCCAAATTTACGTACTCTTTCCAGCGATGCTGCAAGGCCTGGATGCCTATCAAATTTTTTTCTTTAGCCCCCCCCCCCCCAAAAAAAAAGTCATTCACAGCGGAAATGACGTCATCATTACTAGGACAATGGCGACCGGCTGGTTCCTTTTCCCTTTTCGGAATCAGGTAGAAGTCTGACAGGGCTTAGTTGGACGAATAGGGGGGGGGGGGGGGGCAATGAGATTGAAGCCACAATCATGGATTGCTGACATGACAACCACCGATTTGTGAACAGGAGCATTGCCTTGCTGGAACAGGACTCCTTTAGTGAGCGTACCCCCACACTTAGCGTTGATAGCTTCACGCGACTGTCTCAGTAGGTCAGCATAATATCCACCATTGATAGTCTGGCCTTCTTCAAGATAGTCAATCAGCAGAATACCCTCGGAATCCCAAAAGACTGAAGCAATCACCTTGCCAGCAGACGAAACCGAGTTGTCTTTTTTTGGGGGGGGGGGGGTGATTCCGTTTGATTCCATTGTTAAGACTAAATTTTGTTGGGTTTTTTTTTTTTTGTGTGTGTGTGTGTTCAAAGTGATGAATCCAGGTCTCATCCATGGTTACAGATCAGGCCAAAATTTCATCGAAATGTGCTTTAAAACGGTATAAATTGTCAAGGGACGCCCGGAATCTGACACGTTTCTGATCCGCTGTCTGGCGCTTTGGCAGCCATCTTTTGTCATTCCTAACTCCTTGGTGATAATGTGCTAAACTCTCTCATGAGAGATGCCCACAACATTGGCAATATGTCGAGTGTTCAATCGTCGATCAGCCATCACCATGTCATGCACCCGGGTAATGTTTTCGGGAATGGTTGCTGTTCCGCAGCCCACTTCTAACCTGTGGAAAAAGAAGGGGCATCATCCTCTAAAGTGGAGACCATGTCGGCATGTATCTGTGTTGGAGTTGGCCCTTTCATTTGCAGGTATTTGATGATTGCCCTATAGCCAGTTTTGTCAATTTCTGGTTATTTAAATGGGTAGGTTCACAAGACGGTCTGGTACAAAGACACTTATCACACTATAGTTCTTATGTCTATGATAATTAAATGATTGTACTTGTTGGTGGCAAAAGTTTGGTTCAATCCGATTGGGATATCCCACTTAAGTTTAAACCTTTTCAGCCAGCCTACGTATTTTCCAGAGTGCCACACACTGTATGGATCCGTAACTGAAAGCCGGACAAACCCTTTTTTATATCGTGCAAAACACGATATGCGCTGCTTCCAATTTGCCACAGAGAGCAACAGTCGATCACGGCACCATGGTACACGGCACATTGAATTTTAGCAGGCAAGCTAAGCTCTGTGTACCTTCATTCTTTACAGAAGTCCTGGATTAGGTTCGGTTTATTTTTGTCAAGAATTGCACACTTGAAAAAATATGCGGCAAAGCGGCATTTGTTTTTTCTGACATGTTGTACAGAAATGAGTATTTCTTGTTTTCATGATATTTATTTTAGATTACTTAGGGCATTTTGTAATTTGTGTTTTCTTGTCTGCTAAAAATACTGTGTATTACATTTCGTCTTCTGTTTATTCCCTAGGCAGATGAGAGAAACGTTTGTCTATATCACAAAACTGAAAAAAACACCTTTACCGACGCTTGGTATTGGACATAGATGTGGTGCATTTTGGAAATAAAATCATAAGGCCTGTTAGAACAAAGTTCGAGTGTACCCACCTTGCATCAAACCTAATCAGTGTGATATACTGGGATATATGATATGCATCAAACTTAATCATTCTAATCACATCAAAATCTCTATATACTTTTATAGTATCTATAGATATCAATGTACGATTAGCCTGTCAAACATAGCCGCTCATTTATTGTGTGATTGTAGCTTATGGTCTAATGAATGGACCTTTGCCCACGCGATGCCCGGTGGTGTTTGATGCTTTCCCGTCAAACCAGTCGAAAGCGACCGGTATTTTCAAAAGTCACCTGTTTCATCCATTTAATCAAACATTGTCCTTTCTCAAAACATTTTCAATACACACTTCAGGCAAGACAGGGTAGCGTGCCAATAGTCAAAGGATTTCCTAGGCGCACAATTCAAGCTGTTAACTCAGTTCAGTGATATTACTTTTTGAAGGTTTATTGCTGTCCACGAGGTGCTATTGATCCGCGCCCTTCTGCAGGTTAAACGTAGGAGAAAAATATCGTGTTTAGGGTCAATTTAAGCGTTCATTAAAATTGTTTGATTGCCTTTTTCTCCCCGAGGACAAATTTAACTCTTTCAGCCCTACGTTATTGTCTCAGTCAATAGGTTTACCTCTGTGTGCTTTGGAACGCACTCAAGGCGAGCCGAGATAGCCGTTGATTTGGCACTACTGATTTTAAATTAGTTATGCAGCCTGGTCGTTGAAAGAAAGTTCTTTCGGTATCACGAACATGATTCTGGAATCATAATAATCCAGCACACATTCTGTTCCAACACCACATTCGAACTCTCCATACCCAGTCGCAAAATTGGCTCGGGGAAGCATTCACTTTCACCCTATCGGCCTACAAAGTTATACAGCGGTGTCTTGAATTTCCTGAAAGCAGTGTCATCTTGTGTTGGGCTATAGCCTCTTCTAGGACACCAGTTTCAGCTTCGTATTGTCATATTATTAGCTTTTCAATCACGATGAGATATGTTGTAGTGCTATGTATCAAAGGATCAATCCAAAAAAATGGCATATATTCGGTGAAAGTATTCCTCCATCATACATCAGACACCTGGCTCCTGTAGTTTACCCGCAACGCAGATCCCCGTTGTATAGGAGACATTCATTTCTAACTGCGATCCTGTTCACTTGATGTGTTGCCGGGGCAACAGACTGATGCTTCCACCATGATCAAGGTAGATTTGTATCACATACATATAAACATCAACAAATAGCACTTTTTTAATCAAAAGACAGCCCATTTCTAATCAATTTATGTATCCTTCGCGTTTCAAATATATGTTAATACATTTTCTTGAGATTATTCTGTGTTTGTGTTGTTTAGTTTATTGAGAAAGTACTTTTAGCCATGCTGAATACATGATCTGCCCTGATGTAGGTGGCTCCCTCTTCTGCTCAATAGGTGTTAGAGTAAGACCGCACTTAAATATGAATACATCCTATTGCAATATTCTAAATTATAAGCAAACGCCAAGTGCCAGTGTGCTTCACAAAGGTTTTATGTAACATATTTCGAAACGCAATGTAATGGATGATACATGATTTCATTTTTGTTTTGCTACGAAGATCTTTCATTGATAATACTCAACAATGCTTCAGTACATTTGACTGAGTCACATTGACACCAGTCCGAATGTCTCCATGACTGCCGAGTAGGGCTGACGGGTGTTTTGAAAATATGTGTTGTATACTATGCGGCCCGTGGCCGGTGTCAGATACAGCCATGGAGGTATAATAGCTCCTATTATACCTTTAGGATACAGCAAACCAACTCTGGTATCTGTTGCTCAATACTACGGAACACCCACCGCAAGACAGTGTCAAACAAGAGAAGATGATTTGTTTTACAGCCAATGTCTCTGTCTGTTTACAAGGGAAACTGCTATAAAAAATCTGCGACAGAACAAACCGACTGAAACAAATAAGTAAAAGGAAAGAAAGAAGAAAGAAAGAGGTTGCAGACAGACGTGACAAGCAGTCACTAAATAACAGCAGTTTCAGGTGTTAATGAAGGCATAGTTCCATTATGAACAATATAATCGGCAAGCCACATGAAGTTTAGTAATTTTAATGGCCCTTATTTGCAGACGTGTGTACTTCATAACATTAGAAATATCAGAGGGTCAACTTCCTTGATGGGGACAGATCCACAGCAAGTATGAACATTGTAGCTCCCACTGGAGAAAAGCTTCGAAAATCTCGATTAAGATAAGAAAAGAAAGTAAGCGTATCGAAAAATAAAATAGTGATAATGACTATTTACAATAATGATAATTAGAATTTGAGATGAAACCTGCCAGTATGGCCTTCTATGGTTCAACAAAAAGGAAATGTTACACCAACTCGAGTGCAGAGAAAAAAAGTGTTAACACAGACCTATCATAAGATAAGAAGGGTTAAAAATTTGCTGGTAAATAAACATAATATAAAGTTGTACTGCTCATTTATAGTATAGAAAGAGCAAAATGTGAGTATTTCATTTAATTGAGAAACACAATTTAAATATCCAAAATAAGATTACAAAGTTAATATCTGGTAAGAATGAAAATGAGTGAATGGCTTTCATTGTCGTTCGTTTGAAGCGATGCATACAATCTCGCGCGAATGAAAGCTGTTGGCCTGGGGCAAGGCATCATTAGGTTTTATCTACAATACTCACCTCAATGAGTTCTATTCATCACAAAGTTAAATAAATACATTAAAAAAGACAACAAATTTGTATTCGGGAGCTTTTGGCAGATTTGAACGAGAAAGGTTTGTTAAAGGAGCATAAAATGCGATGCCCATATAAGTTTCTAAGTTTATACACACGACCAAAACGTGCACAAAATATTGACGAGAAAGTTCTGACCTTTCCCATGTACTTCACTTCAGGTGGATTGTGGTGACAAAAATAGCAGAATATGATTAAATCATCATTCCATAGTTGGCATGTTTATTGCTACCAGCAACGCTTATTCTCACGTTAGTTGAAGAAGGCAAGGAGACATACAAACTGGCCTCCTGCCATGTTCTTCTGCCTGTCCGTGAATGGCCGTGGCTAAAGAGCCGGGAACGGGATTTGAAGGACCCTTCAAGAATTAGTGTAGACTTTGTAAATAGATCTCGGTCAATGGCTGGACCAGCATCTCTGTGGTCCGAACAGTGTCATTTCGCGCTCGAAATTGGGCCATTTTAATAGGAATTTTCTATCAAATGAATTTTATCCTGAAAGTGATCGTATTGCATGCATATATACATACATACATACATACATACATACTTACAAACATACATACATGCATACATACATACATACATAATTACATACATAATATATGTAAAGGCCAAATGAGTCTCCTGATTGTTGGTACCATTACTCCCGCAAGCTTTATCCCAAATTGCGGAAGACAGAGAAAGAAGAACGGAAAAGAAAGACAATAAAGGAAGAAAAGGAATAAGAAGAGAGGAGAAAGAAAGAAAATAATAAATTCAATTTACATGACCCTGTGCATCTATAAGGACATGCACAGTGGCTAACCTGCTAAAAACATTTTCACTTCTGAATGAAACAAAGGCCAATGTTTGTCCTCCATACAAAAAAAGCTAAACAGGTTCATGTAACAATTACAGGCATATATCTTTGCTTAGCTGTACAGGAAAGATCAGTTACTTTCTCTCTATCATGAAGTATGTTTGGCTGTTGATTTACACTAAGAGTTTAGACACGTGTTTTTAGATATAAGCAAGGCATTCGACAAAGTTTGGCACCAGGGCTAACTGCATAAATTAGTCAAACGCGGTTTAACTGGAAATATTCTTTCTTGGTTCAGTGATTATATTTCTAAGCGAAAACAATGTGTAGTAATCAGTGGTCAGAGGTCCTAATTAATGCTGGCGTTCCCCAAGGTTCAGTTCTTGGACCACTACTTTTTAATATACATAAATGACATTGTAACCTTAGCCGAATCTGAAATCAAGCTCTTTGCCGGCGATACCTCCGCGTTCCTTACAGTTGACCACCCCATCGCAGCCGCTACATCATTAAATTCAGATCTTTCGTCAGTTTTTGAATGGTCAAAAGACTGGTTAGTATCCTTTAACGCATCAAAGCGTGATGCTATGATTATTTCTTAAAGCAACAACCAATTAATCCCCCCACCTCACCCCATCCCCACTTTTATTCCAAGGAACAATGTCAGCAGCCATAAGCATTTGGGTTTGACAATAAAAGCCGATATCAAATGGAGCGAACATATTAACCAAATTGTTTTAAAAATAATTAAATATTTTGAAATCTGTACAGTACGTTTTGGACCGCAAGACATTAGATATTATCTACATATCTTACGTGCAACCTATTCTCGAGTATGCCAGTGTGATATGGGACAGCTGTACACAGGATGATGAAAACCGTGTGGAAAACATTCAGCTTGTTTTGGAACGGGTGGTAAAAGGGACAATAAAAACTTCTCCCAAGAGTAAAGCTCTAAGAAGAAACTGGATGGGGTACACTTTCCAAAAGGCGTGAGAAATTAAAATTAATTCAGATGTATAAAATTATTCATTATCTAACACCAAGTTATCTACGACAAATCTTTTCAAATATTCCGTTGTCTGATATGACATTCAATTATAACACTCGCAAACGGTTCGATTTACCACACTTTAGAGCTCACACAGATCTGTTTGATAAGTCTTTTATCCTTCTGCCACACGCCTATGAAACATTCTTCCCTTATACTCGGAATGCCCGTGACCTGTCACAATTTAAAAAAAAATACAGACTCCCTCTTTACGCCCAAGACCCTCATCTTTATTATATTGGTAAAAGAAAATCTGCTGCTATCATGCTCGACTACGTATGGGCCGCAGCCAGCTTAACAAACATTTGTTTCAAATAGGTGTTAAGGATTCGCCTGATTGGGTACGTGGTACTGGTGTCGAAGATATTTTGCGTTTCTTTTTCTCTTGTACTCGATATTTAATTCCTCGCAATAAATACATTTAGCCACGATAAAGTTTGCTCCCTTCACACTTCAAACTCTACTTTTCGGTTCTGCTGCTTGTAGCCTTGAAAAAAAAATCGATATTTCTCACTGTTTAAGACTATATTGATGAGACTTAAAGGTTTCAATTTGATGCGTTATATAATTATGGCACATGACCGGTTCTTATCATAAGTTCGTGATGGAAATAACTGACTCAGTAGGTTCGTTTTATGAGTGTTCCACTATCTATCTGGGCTTTGTTATTTTCAATTCCTTCATTTGTTTTTCTTCAGTGTAGTATCCGTTGTCCTCCTTTTGTTATGCTTTGCTGTATATATATATATATATATATATATATATATATATATATATATATATATATATATATATATATATATATATATGTATATATATATATATATATATATATATATATATATATATATATATATATATATATATATATATATATATATATACAGCAGCTTACACTACACTGAACGAGTCTTGCTTCGACTTTCCTTGTGATATTGTCTAATTTCTCAAGAGGGATTAATATAGGACTTGCCCTTCTTTCCAATTGAATCATGAACTATGTTTAAACCAATACTCTCTGAAACGTGGGAATTTAACAAAATAGTTCATGTAATTTGGAGATTTTTTTATTTCCGACATTTTGGTATTTTATATAAACAAGTAGGCCTAAATGCTGCAAAGTTGTGTTTAAGATGATGAAAAATTGAACTCCTTTCCGTATTTTCAGGGGACAATATTTAAGTTTGTTTTTAACGTATTTTATTTCATGAAGAAAAGGGATTGGAAAACAAGCTAACAACCTTTGCATGTTCTTCTCCCGATACATCAAATAGTGCAACTGAGTTACGAATTTGTACAAAAATACAAGTTCCACAGTGCGAATTTATTACACGTTCTTTTACAAAAGTACAAAATATAGAAATTGTATACATTATGTCAGGTTGCTTATTGCCTAGAGAAAGTACAACGTTTCAAGTACAATATGGGTTAATGAAAAGGAACATCAAAATCATTTTGAATCCAAAATTAATTTTTTTCGACAGACTCAAATAATCCTCTGTTTCAATTTAAATCGTTTTTAAAGTCACCAAATAGTAAGACATTCATGCTCATAGCTTGCCGAGATTGAAAAAAATATTTCCAAAATGCTTTTCACGAATATCGGTGTACTTTGGGCAGTCAAGGAGATGGTGTTTACTGTTTCGTTATGTGCTCCACATGAGCAACCAGGTGAGTTCACTTTATTCAGATGAGACATATAACAATTGAGTATACAACACTTCATTTACATGCGAGCATGGTGAATTTGGGCCTTTCAGTTTCCTCCAGAGTAGAAGTCTGGAACGCGTGCAGCATTTGCCCCAAAAATTTCTCTTAAAATTGGCTCCCGAAAATGAATTTTTTATTTTATTATCCAAGTGAGACCATTCATTTACAAGAGATGGGGGAAAAGACCGTTTACGTTGCTCTTTAATACAAAGAAAAAAATATGGAGTTATGTCATGGGGGTGTCTGGTATCGATACCCGATTCATGAATTGAAGGAATTCTGTCCTGTAAATGGGCTGGTGCTGGACCGTTTTGAATTTTTGCACATGACAACCATTTTTTTCTTTCCTTCTGCGTTGGCTGAGCGACTCCCACTTGATTTCTTGACACAATAGGTCCGGACTGACGCTTTGTGTCGCCACTGTTACCACGCGAGCCAACGCATGCTGCACGAGCTCCAGTTTGTTTTTACATGATTGACAGCAGTTGTCGCAAACTATGTTGGCATATTCCAGAATCGGCCTCATAAAAGTAAAATATAGTTTTTTTTCCAGGAGTTTTCCATCCATTTCATATTTCATGCCTCTGAGGCAGTCAATTCTCTTCATAGCTTTCACATATACATCATTTACATGTCTGGACCATGTGTCATCACAGCAAAAAGTGACTCCGATATGTTTATGGAAGTCTACTTCAGATGCAGGGTTGTTTTTCAAGAAAACTGGAATACTGTTTGGATCTTTTGTTCGACTGGATGACATAGATTTAGTTTTCGTTTTGTTTAAAGAAATGAACCACTGATCAGCCTAAACCGATTTTGACGAAATATCACCATTTATGGTTCAAATCTAAATTTAATCTATTACTCTTACATGTTGACAAAAAGCGCTCATACTTTAAACATGGAAGTCGTTTCCTAAACATATACGCCATATGCAGCTACGACCTAACTTCTCTGTTTTAAATGCCCATCTATATCATGTCAATATCCTTCCAGCCTCAACGTATGCATGCTCTCATCCTATAGAAGATACGAGACATTACCTTTTGTTCTGCCCCAAGTTCACTGTGCAAAGGGTCCGACTACTGAACACCATGTGCCACTTAATCGCTCCAGGTACAAATCCGACTCTTATAGTTCAGTGCTCTAGTGATATTTTATTAAACAATCTCTTGAAAGGTAGTGAGGATTTGCCTGACACCGATAATGTATTCATCTTTCAGGCTGTTCAGACATTCATATCAGAATCTAGACGTTTTTTTTTACTAAATTGGTATATGACCCAATTATAAGTCCCCATTATTTGGCATCAATTGTATTATTCCTGTACAAGCCGTGAATTTAGTCTTCTGTTCTCGTCCAGTGTGAATTGAATATATTCCTGTGCGTCCTTTAATGTACCGGAGAGCCTCCAGATTGGTCTCTGTATACTATTAGGCAATCCAGAGAAAACAAATATGTTTCTAATAATGATAATGGTTATTGCTCCAAGATCTAATTCATCTTTGCCAAGAATACAAAATAACGAATAAAAGACTTCAGTGGCGTGTTCTTCTTTCCTTCAATTTTGATAACAAAATAAGTCAAAAGTGTAAGTTTGTGTAAATCATGGGAAAATGTGGCTCATTAGATTCTTGCCACATGAAGGGAAGGAACTGCTGCTGACGTTTACGCGTGGTTTAACTGGGTTTGTTGACAGAGTGATATGAACTATTCACTAAAATGCAGATTCCGCATCAAGTTCCGAAAACATTTAGGAGGCCAAATCCCACGTTTCAGCGATTTCCACTCCATGAATATCGGCGACAAACGGCCGTTCTTGCCAATTTATGGGTTGTGCATATCACAAAAAATTACCAGCAGAGCATAGCCCCACTTCGTAATTACTGTTCTTGTCCGGGATTCTTTGTTGGTCTCCCAATCTATCTATCGATGAAATGATATATTTGTTGTACTCAAGCCTCAGAATGAACGTAAGACCATCTCTAAGCATCTTAGTGCTGATAGTTGCCCGACCGAGGATTCCCGGACACCCCTCTTCAAAACAACCTGCGCAACCAACGGCGGTTGCCTGAAATTGCCCCCTACGCACAGAACAAAAGGAAAAAGAAAACGAAAACCAAGTGGTGATGTATTACGCTTGTTTCATGAATATGGTAACAAACGCCGCTGTGACACTCTTAAACCTGCCATGATGATGATGACTCAGACTGGTCCGGGTACAGACTTGTACCTTGAAAGGAGTGGGGAGCTTTGTCTTGGACCAGCAATTTTTCCTTGACCTTGACTTTGACCTTGACCTTCACCTTAATGAAAAGGAAAGGGAGGAAAAACGAAAACGAACTTCTCCCGCACAAACCGTCCAAAAGCGCTGGATGAGAGTTGTCATCTGCTTTATTCTTTTAAATTAAATTTTATCACAATAGAAATATTTTTGTTGGGAAATTTATAACAAACCTCTCATTAATGCATAGCCCTGGCCAGTAGATTTCGATGGAAGCTGTTTTACTCAATCTTATTCTGACCAGGGGAGGGTTATTCTGTTCTAACAGGTATGTTGCAAGCAAATATGGCGTTGTTCTGGGCATCACATACCTTGCAGCAGTTATTAAATTTGCTGGACATTTCCACTGGTCAGACAGCATCAGACAGATAATAATTGATGGTGGTTAAGAACTGTGTGATGTTCTTGTACTCAAAGTTCGAGAATTATTGTTTGTTTCACGTAGACAATTTTCAGACCACGGGAAACATCTCAAGCAAGACAGGTTACCAGGTAATGGACGACAATGTCCCGGGTGAGCAACCACCCTTAGTTAAATGTTTTCATTCATTCATTCATTCATTCATTCATTCGTTCATTCTTTATTTAATTATTTATTTATTTATTTATTTATTTATTTATGTTTTGTTTCATTTAATTTTAAATGAATCAAGGTAACCTCGGGCCCTTGTAGGAATAATGTATATCTTATAATTCAATAGGGTTAGGCACTTTTTCCTAGGAACATTGTTGCCAAATGGTATATTTGACTTATGTGCTGGGGACCGCGGGTTTTTTTGGTTTTTTTTTTTGTAGGTGTCACTGCAGATAACTCCCCCGGTATTTATCCTTTGCAGTTGGAGACTTCGCCACAAAAACCACGTTCCATCCATTGGCTGAAAAGTATCGGGTGAAAGCAGGTGCTGCCACCGTGCAGAATAGTTCACCTGACATGCTCTAGTGCTTTTAGAATGGAGATCTCGAAGAAATTGCTCCCATGCATCTCTCTCAAATGTGATGCATTTAATGAAGACACTAGCTGTCAAGTTCTACAATTTTGGGGAAGTAAAGAGTAAACTCTTAGAAACTAGGCCGATTTGCTTCCTTTTAACTACTTGCAACAAACCAGAGCTTTGCCTTGCTGACAACTTTACGTTTCGTCCTTTAGATAGCATAAGAGGAAAGATGTTGGATTTTTTTTTGTGTGTGTGTGTGTGTGTTTTTTTTTCGTTTTTTTTTCTTGTTTGTTTGTTTGTTTGTTTTTTCGTTTCGCTTTTCCTTTCTTTTAAAACGATAGATCATTGAACACTCAATACCAATTTTCATAGGTATTAACTTTCATTTGACGATTAAGAGTTCAGAATTACCCTTTGTAAATCACATTTTGCTTTTTGTGGACCAGATCCAAGAAGCTAATGCTAAAAACGGCACCATGATAGAGATATGCCATTGAAAAATGAGCAGACACAACATTCACTTTGCTGCTTGATTGTCTTCGTTTTTTTTTTTTTTTCATTGTTATTTATAGATTAAAATTAATACTTTCTAGTTGGGTTACTTTTTATGATCAAAAGACTTCTGACCCACTGGGGTGAAATAAAGGTCGCTATCTTTTCCGTCAGCAGTACATGTGTGAGGACCGTTTCAGTCGCCACATTAATGGTTGTCCGAGGGAGTATACAAGATCACAACATATCACCCAAGGCTAAAACATTGCCCTTCGTAGCGAAACGTCATGTTGTAGGTATGCGTTTGGGTTGTCCTGTGCAGTTGTTAACATCCATTTAGAATCCAGGATTCCTAGTGAGAAGGTGATAGAGGCTAACGTGCGCAACCACAAGCAAACAATTTTGAACAAAATGTACTCTTTGTAATATGCCTTAAATCATCCGTCCCTGTTGGCAATGCAGTGGCTCTCTTTGAAGACAACTGACCTTCTATCACCCGCACACCTGGGAAACTACAGGGGGTTCGCCTGAGACATTATCGAGGGGGTAAATGGGAACAGGGTC
This sequence comes from Hermodice carunculata, assembly GCA_964020975.1. Lineage (NCBI taxonomy): Eukaryota > Metazoa > Annelida > Polychaeta > Eunicida > Amphinomidae > Hermodice > Hermodice carunculata. The sequence continues at coordinate 30,484,682 of OZ026623.1, forward strand.
AATAAATACATTACATACCAATCCGATGCTCTTTGACTAAAACGTTCATGTATGTCAAATGGCAAATTTTCAGATGGTCTATCATCACCCCTGTGCAGCGCGAGCGGAGCGGCATTGCGCCAGCCAAAAACATGTGGCGATTTCCATTTGTGTTCTCAAGGCTCTTGACGAGGTGACCACCATTTGCCCGACAGGCTTATAGAAAACACTTGATCTTCATGTGAGTTCACGGGCTGATTTTTTTTTTCTCGTGGCTCAAGTGCCACATTCAATTTTTGACTTCAGAACTCAGACAATCCTTGATAGGTGACGTCACTGCTTCACTTGATACTTCTCGGATTGTGGCTTCGGTGATACATGTGCTCCTCCTATATTTTGACTTCACTGGTTTTTAGTCTCGTCGCTTCACCTTCGTTTTCTCAGTTTTCCTTCTTCTCATCACTACACTGCATTCTTCACTCAAATAAATCAATACGCGGGTATTTCCAGCTCACAGTCCTATATTGCCAGCAAAAGTATCCATTTGAAGTATATTAACAGACATAGTAGCAGCAATCGCATACAAAAATAATAACATCAGAATTGACATACGAGGTATAAAGTAGACTTGAGTCTGTTGTCAGTGAACCTTCCTAACATGGCATACCATTCTGCTTGAACATATTGAACGCATACTCGACTACTTTCTGCTGGACTTCAAAGTTGAGACTTCGCGAATACCATTGTTCCACTGTTGGATTCACGTGACCTTTTAGGCAAAAATGTGGAGCTTGGACCCCTGTAAATAGGACTTGATAAACATGCGTTAAGACAAGGTCAGTATCTTTCTCGTAGATCAAATGAAATCATTCCATCCATCTTTACGTTTCAGTTATGATAAGAAAATCCAGTTAATACAAATGCAGCTCTATGTATTTAAAACACATTGCATGTTTAACTTTCTTCAGGTCCCAGTACACTTTTTAAAAAATTCTTTGGCTGTGTTATTTGCCTTGAGTTTCCATTAGTTCATGTCACTATTGGCGGCTAAAGTCATCTACCTTTTGTTTATTTATTAATTTTTTTTAAATTCAATGAAACGAATCAACAACTGAACCCAGAATCAGCTGACAAAAACAACAACAACAACAACAACAACAACAACAATAACAACAACAACAACAACAAAAATCAAGTTGTCAATGCTAGACTGCGTGAGGTTCGCCGTAAAAATGCTAGGAAACAATTTGTTCATATAGAATATAACCCCATCCCAGCTCCGACCCATGCTTTTAAAACGCACTGTCGTAATGTGTACGTCGCAGCACAATGTCGGCTTTTTAAAGGTATAAGCAAGCGAATACGTAATAGTATAAGACCTGAGACCAAATTCCCACAAGCCTCATACTTGGTTTGGATAGAACATGTGCACTACTGCTGTCTGCGCACTTTTCATATAAATTCAACACTTTTAATTCCTGGACATTTTCAACTACATATATGACCTTTTACAGAGAACTTTCTCGTCAAAGTATGCCAATTGTATCGATCAGACAATATAATGCATAGAGACGTGCAGCGACGCCATGGAATCGCTGATGAGGACTGCTCAGGGCCTCACAGGGAAATTCCGCTTCACAGGAGACCACGTGACAAATGCTGCCGCTTGATGAACATGACGGCCGCGCCACTTTCTTTTAACTCGTCATATCAAAAATGAGAGTGAAGTAACAGTTTTCACCATTGTCTAAGGTAAACAGCAAAGAAAAGATAGAGCATGGATTTTAAATGCCGTTTCGTAAATTTTGTTTTTGTTGGGGTGGAGGAAGGAGCGAGCTAAAATGACTCAATGATGGTTGTTTCCAAGCTTTTACGGAAACTTTTGACATGAAAGAGTCAACATATTGTATCGGATTTTTTAAATTCCGGTGAGAATGTTTTATTTAATTAAATTTTGAAGGAGTCAGAGGCTATTTACACAGTCAAATCTCAAACGTCTTGTTATGAAAATAAAACTCCAAGATTCCCATTATAAAAAGACGACGAGTAGGTCGTTGTGTAACGTGTTCCGTAGACAATGGGCGTTCAGGGATTACTCGGATCCACTGGCTGGCGTGTTAGCAATTGGCCGTGCGTCGGTGTTGGCCATGCATGTCAAGTTTAATACCCAGGGATGCCAACAGAAAAAACTAGGATACGAAACCGATGTAAATATGATAGTAGCAACAGGATTGGTTGTAGAATTCTATCCTTTAACATACAAAAGGGGGCGGGATGGATACTGTCCTGGCCTTTTTCATCTCCACATACTTTTTTTTCTCGTCCGTGTCCCTCCCAAGGCAACAACTATTCAGATTCCTTTAGCTACTTCAAGATTACAAATAATTTTTATTTGCTCATATTTTCTGTTTGTTCGATATTTAAATCACCTTTCACACAAATTCCACTGTACCATCACATATGCTGCATCCCAAATGGTGATTACTACTACCTTTCAAGAGGAAGGGACCTCATCACAATATTTTCGAGGACTCCATGTTATATCACGTCATGAAAAGGTGGATAAAATGCCACCAATAAATGACATGCAGTCAACGTATCTTTCATCAATTGACAATGAACCCCTGTAAGAAAAAAGTTAGTGTTAGACAAGTTTTCATTGAAAGAAGTAGAACAAGTTTCCCTCCTTGCTTAATACCAATATTACGATTTCGTACGGAAGACAACGTGGCCTTGATTGATACTGTCATTGTGTTCAATATCAGATATTGTGCTGTCTCTACGATCACTACTCACAGCTATAGAACCAACCATTTTCATCATTAAGGATTTAGTTCAGGGGTGATGAAGCTCGAATTTTGCAGCTAGACACAGATGCTGGTTGCCTGCGCAGGAAGAATGAGTGAAGGGACAAAGGATCGCTCCGCATGCAAAAGTGCTAGTTGTTCCCTGTTTTAAAAGACCACTTCCAGCATGCACAGGTCGAGTTTCGTTGCACGGTGGGCTGAAAAGGCCACCCGCAGGTATCACACTGTAGTCATCTCGAAACAGGTAGTCCGGTGGTATATGTAATACGAAATGTAAATGTAAAGTATCCTAAATAGGTGACCCCTGAAGACAAAGGGCTCGGCGCTGGGGTGGTTTTACGATGCATGGGTCACTGGATTCTACAGTTTACCTAATACGGCACAAATTGGTGCACTCATGGACTTTACCAAAGTTGTAATTGTTTCTGCAGATACATTTAACTATCTTACGGGAATGAAAACGAAATACAGACGGACAGAAAGGTGTTTTGAGAGATTAAGGGGAAAAGGTGTATAGTTGTGAGTTTGTGCTCTTGATGTAAGCGGGCTGTGTTGAGCAATAATAATTATGTTACGGATACCTCCAGGAACTCTAAAGATAACTTCATATTTCTTGTTAATCCCACACATATTGTCTAGACATAGAAAACACAATCCTATGTTGACAATAACGGGCCAATTTGATGCTAAGTATTGTGACTTCAAACAGAAACAGCGAACTAGACCGGCGAATATTGATAAGTGATTAATTCAAGTTGCATTCTCCAGTCCTTATAAACTGATATAACTGAATTTCACCAGCATTATTTGTCTGTCTGAGAGCGGTTGCATCGCATTAGTTGTCTGCTATTGTTCGATTGTATAAATAATCTGATTTACATTGTCCCTTTTCAGTTTTACGTTTCATCCTTGTCTGGGCATGGGTGACGTTGATCGCTCTTAATAAAATTTTGCCTGAGCCCGACCCCCCTCCCCTCTTTTTTTTTTAACTACTCAGGTATAAAAGTATGCCGTCAGCACTTGTTGATATTTGTTCAAAGCGGCCTGGCCACGTTGCAGTGGTGTGTACATTGTTTTCCCGTGTCAAGATTTCTATTTCACTGCTCTTGTGCATCATCCCTTGAATTGTTTAAAGGCTTTTTAATAATTGAGTGTTCAGTATTCATTAAAATCTAACAAAGTGTGTCCCCTGTGAGTGGGGTCAAGATATCCAAGACTGCCGAAAGATATTCCAGAAAGGTTTGTGTTATAAAATGTAAAGAAAGAAAGAAAGAAAGAAAGAAAAAAAGAAAGAAAGAGAGAGAGAAAGAAAGAAAGAAAGAAAGAAAGAAAAGAAAGAAAGAAAGAAAGAAAGAAAGAAAGAAAGAAAGAAAGAAAGAAAGAAAGAAAGAAAGAAAGAAAGAAAGAAAGAAAGAAAGAAAGAAAGAAAGAAAGAAAGAAAGAAAGAAAGAAACTTTCTGCCGGTTACGGTCGGTGTGTGGTTGCCCAGAAGAATTCCACTCGGTTTTCACTCAGGCAGTCTCTCTGCGATATCCTCTCCCACGCGACTGAGACTTCATGGATTCATTTGTGTAATTACCTAATGGAAGGTTTTTGTTTAGTTAACAAAAATCATCAGTGGCAGCATGGCAGCCACCAAGAGAATGGAGGGCACAACAGAGGACAAAATGCAAGCGATAAATAAAAAAATCAAACGTGCTTAAGGGTTTACACTGACTGTGCCCTGTGCGTTTCAAGTACAACACAACAAGCAAGACGGTTAGAACTAGGTTAACATATCGCCAATTTTTGCCTCTCAAACATCCAAGTTTGGTCGCAACAGTAAGGATTCATTGTACTTGCAATGTAGTCATATTGGCTGTGTCACGTGTCGAAGTAGGTTGATTCAAATCGGTTTGAATTTTGGTATGAACATTCTATAAGTTTAGACGCATGTGCCTTTTTATAAGTGTACATTGCTGTGTCGTCTCACTAAAGCTGAAATGCCCCAAGTCATTTTTGGCGATTGTGAAAAAACTGCAAAAAACTGTCCCACTTCCAAGTTATTAACCAACAGTTTTCGGTTTAATTACGACATGAAGTGCTTTAGCATGTTTCTCATGATCAGTAACAGTTTTGTGATACTGCACCTAATGTAGCCATAGAAAGATTAATTTTGTGTCAAAATTTCGTTGGCTTAGGCCAAAATGTATTTCAATATGATATAGGCGTGACATAGACCAAAATGAATTGACTTAGGTCAACTTCCATATTGATCAGTATTTAATTATGGCTACTTTTTGTACTCAATTCCAACATGTCATCAAATACAACTTTTAAGATCTTTCATGCCATTGGTTCTTATGACAAAATGAATGGTCATTTTTTCAGAAAGATTAAACAAGAGCCATATCTGACTTTGGCCAATTTTTAAACTTTTAGATGACTTAGGCCATTTAATGACTTTGGGCCATTTTGTATTCAATCATTTTGCATTCAATGCTCGGTCCCTTTAAGGGTTTTTTTTCACATGTTGTAAGATGGAATGCTGCAAATATGAAGAGGGAGGGTGTTCTTCATCCTTTGGTATATATAACTAAAAAGTGCCCAACTTTGACTTAGGCCATTTTTGCTTTAGTGAGACTATATTACCAGAGTCTTTATGTCTAGAACCACTTCCTGGTAGTCGTTACCCTATTTCGTAGTCCAAACTCTTTACACTCCATAAGCTAACAAGTCCTTGTCTGACCTATATTAATATGGAATACTATGGTACATATTACTCACTTTCCTCTGTAGATTTTGACCAAGGCTGCATTTGCCCAAATACACTAAAGGGTCTTCAGCGGGTAACTACTCAGAACATGTTTCGGAGCCTGTACCCGTATATGTTACATTCAATGTTATTTGTCCAAGTTTTTATGTCTCTGTGCTCGCAGTTATCTCGCCTAAAATGTTGTTTTCATTTCAAAGTTACTTAGGTCATCTGCTCATACTATATATAGCTATTTATTGTCCCTTGCGGTTTATGGCACCTTGTACGTCCTTTGCCTTTGGTCATAATCTCGCCTGATCTCGTTGGTTTATCGACATGTCTGTGCTTGTCATTCAATACGTTTGTACCACCGATACATGGTCCCAATCGCGCTGTGAATTTAATAGTTGCTGCCGATCCAGGATGTTCTTCTGCTTCAGTCCCCAGAGATCAATAGCCCCTCGTGTGTTTGAATTGTAAAGCCGCCGTTTCCTTCTGACATCTGCAGTAAACTGGATGTAATTTGTACCGTGACCTGGTTCCTGTTAAGTATTTTTGCCAGGTAGCATTCCTGAACAAGTAACAATAAGCTGTACCGTTTCCCTTGCGGTGGTATTATCCAGGAAGGACTAATATTATCCTGTGCTATACATATGTACCAGAGCAAACGGTCTATATTCTCATGTAGACAGGCTGAGGCATACTGCCGATGTGGATCTCCCCCATTCCCCCACGCTAAAGGTGGACTAAACTCTTTGATATTTAGATATTAAAAATGACTGTCAATGCAAAACTTATACATAAGGATCAAAGGACGAGGTTATTATGTCAGGGTTGTATTTACTTTCCATGCAACTCTGAAAAATTTGTCTCAAAAATTAAAAAAAAAAATTAAAAGTAAAAAGAAATAAAAATGATATGAGAAAATAGATGAATGTACTCCGACTTGTGCACCTCTCATCCAGCTTTGTTACCAACTACTTCCGCGCCATACTTTTTTTCGCCATAAAATTGATGCCAAAGCTTGGCCACATTATGTTCAAGGAAACGAATGTGCTGCAGAAAGGGAAAAATCACAGATGCGGCATTTGATGACTTAGATAATGTAAAAATTAATGAAATAGCGATAAGAATGGATCATTTTGGTTCCGGAGAAAATTATATTTTGTTTCCTCCGAAAATAGAAATTCTCATGTGCATTTCGTGAAAGTTCAAAGCTTTCTGAACTTTAATAAAAAAATTTAAAATACCCAGAGCAATATGCTTAATTCAAAACTTAGGAAGTGGAATGATCCAATGAAATTTGCAAAGGACGAATTTGCAAGAAAATATAATAAAGAAGTCTGACGCATCTTCCTCAAATGTCAAAGACGTGTCCATGATCCAGATAAAATCTAATGGTGTAGGCACATATCTAGTCCACATTTTACAGCTGCAATATATGACGAAATAGTGATTTTTTACCCTTTCGATGCCAACTGCCACCAAAGTCGAACTAATCAAGACAGACAGTTCTCAGTTACAATACTGTTTGAATGGTCAACAGCTTTCCTCTGCGCGCTTTACGTCCAAAGTCCGCGGAGGAGAGCTGTTGTTTCAGTCCAAAATGTGGCTCTAAAAGAGTTAAAGGTCTTAAAACTATTAACCTATAATTATATTTATATAGGATGTGATCGAGTGGATATGTGCGTTTCCCATTTCAGCTAGGCAACTGCTGCCGAAGGTTGCAAGGTTGAGTCCCGATCACTTCGAACATAAAATATAATATTTTCGGCATTTCCTAAATGCTGGCGGATTTCAGTCCCCGATTTTGGAAATAAATGGCTACTCAGTACATAAAACCGTGTTGATATGGCACTCGCACATAATTACCTCCATTGAACTATTCTTTTTTAAGAATGGGGATGTGGTCGACTTGATATGTGCTTTCCCGTTCAGCTGGGCGACTGGTGCCAAAGGTTGCAAGTTCGAGTCCCGATCGTTCTGAACATGCAATATATGTTTTCGGCATTGGCCTAATGCTGGTGGATTTAAGTCCCCAATTCTGCAAGTAAATGCCGAGTCAGTACATATACTGCATAACCGTGTTGACATGGCACTCGCACAAAAACTACCTCAGTTGAGCCATTCTTTTTTTAAGAATTGGGATGTGGTCGACTGGATATGTGCGTTTCCCATTTCAGCTAGGCGACTGGTTCCAAAGGTTGCAATTTCGAGTCCCTCTCGTTGCGAACAATATATATATATATATATATATATATATATATATATATATATATATATATATATATATATATATATATATATAGGAGGACGATGTGATAATAGAATTCCACATGACGATTTATATTTGATTGAAACATTGACTTGGCTCAAACCTGCGAGTTGAGAAAAAATCCAGGGTTGTGTATAATCTTAGATATATCCCTACGTGTGTGTTAATGCCAATTTATCTGATAAGGCGAGTAATTAGCCCCGGTTGTGCTTGCTGGTACTTTGATTTTATCTTGAAGAGAAAGCAGTTTCCATTGTTGTCACTATGGGAGCCACTTTTTCAATCAATCAGTGTTTACAATTACTATTATAATGAGATAATAATAATAAAAATAATTATAATAATGATGATGATGATGATGATGATGATGATGATGATGATGATGATGATGATGATGATGATGATGATGATGATGATGATGATGATGATGATTTCATGTTTGGGGAAAATTAAGACTGGCACGTCAAAATACTAAGATATTATTTTTTGGACACAATTACGTGATCATGACCACCACACGATGCTCTTGAGAGTAATGACCTTAAAACATTCTAAATCCACATAGATGACAGGTTTACAAAAGGAACAGTCTTTTGCTTGACTGTGCTTCAAGGTAGCTGTTTTCAGCATGCAATCAAATGTGTTCTGAGGTAAATTTAATAAAGGGTTAACCGGTACAGCGTAGAAAGTGGTGACCGATAATAAACATCGCTTGAAACTCGAGCATCATTACACTGGGGCGTTAAGTAGATGACTAATTGGTGGAATTGTGCAAAATCAGCTGTTACTTTATCATAATATCTTGAAGCTAATTACTCCAATCGATATTATTAGTTCTTAAGGCACGTAGGTGACCCAGTGAGGTCGAGCGGAAATAGCAAGGGGCACACGTTCGGCATTCATAAGCTAATACACAACTTCTAATGTTCTTATCTCACACAATTCAATTTTGTCGTACGTTGTGTAGGCAGCGTAGTATAGCATGACTTGTCAGATTACTTCAGAAAATAAATGACGCAACTCTGGGTGCTTCAATCAAATAATAAATGTACATATGTAGGGACTCCAGGCGTCTGCGTTGGAGCATCAATTATACTTACTTGCCGGGCAGAATAGGAATTCATCTTTGCCATATGTGCTTCAAACATATTCTCGTTGGACAGATACGGAACTGCAGGCGGTCTGTGCGGGAAAAGAGAATGTATTTTTACTGGCCCCTTGCGGTTCTATGAGTGAAAGACAAGAAATAGTTGACAACCTTTAACTTTTTACCCGAGGCAAGATGGAACACTCTCTCTCTCTCTCTTTCTCTCTCTCTCTCTCTCTCTCTCTCTCTCTCTCTCTCACACACACACACACACACACACACACACACACACACACACACACACACACACACACACACGTGTGTATGAATGTACTTGTGTCCCGTAATACATAAACACGATACATATAAATCTCACATTAAGTCAATCTACTATTTCAATAAATATAAAGTCAAATATCTTGCAACACGTCCATTTAGTCTCACACACAAAGACATATTTATGAAAATTTACACGCTCTGTGTCTGTGCCCGCGACACTCTTTCATCAACTGATACATACTAAATTTGGATGAATTTATATTAACCATAAGACACACAAGAGGCAAATTTCGAAGACAGGATATATCAACTCAAATTGAAAATCACGGGTCTTCAGCGGGTAACTACGTGATTGAATTTCTGATAGAATACTACGGATTCATTCTCATTACATTGGGAATTGCCGTTGTCAAAAGCAGTTTCCCGGCATTGGTGCTGAAAAGCTTCATCTTATATCCATAATTTCCCATAACAGAAATCCACACTACTGTAGGTATTCCTCCCAAAGTGAAAATGCTTTTTATGAATAGGAATATCTTTTGAGACTCTCCGCTGTCGGATTCAATCCCTCGGTACAACGTGGCCCATGAACGCCTGAATGCACCTTGCGTGACAATAAGCAAACCCGCTGCAGATTCTCTCTCGTGAAGCCAAGGATTATTTTCACACTTGTTTCGGACTTTCAGTTTCAGTTTGATTGATTAAGCAACTTACGTTATTCATTCTACTTTATTTGTTCTGACATGTTGTCAACCTTGATACTTGGGCTGGATTCTGCGTCGTGTTGTGCAAAAGAGCAATATACAGAAATTGTTGCTAAGAAGCCACCTCACTCTTTCTTAATTGTAGATGTAATTAGCTTTTTTTTATGAAGACTGTAACCTTTTTCATACATTTTATCTTATTTGCTTTAAGATTGTTTCACTTGATGTTCCTATACGTAAATGTACACTTCTGAGTTTGCGATGAAAAAAACTTACTGTCCCTCAAAAAGTATGTATGGTAGGCAAAGCGATTATGTGGGATAATCAAGAATACACCATTTTGGTAGCTGCAATCAAAAGCATCTATTAGATTTATTGCACTTATAGTCTAAAGTTGAAGCAATCACGCGTTCTCGTATGTATATTTAGTTGACCACATGTTTTTATGCTGTGCTTATAAATGACATATACTTGAAATTGCGTGTCATATTCCTGCTTTGGTTAGTTCGAGAGGACTAAAGTGTTGATCACCATGAAGGTCCCCATAATGTTTCTTTCGTGAACATAATATTTCAGGGCTTTATGATCTATTCTAGTTAAGGGTGGGATGCGTGGGTGGGTGGGGGACGGAAAGTCTTGACTGGTTTGAGTTTCAAAAGGCCTCCCTGCAAAAACCCATTCACTTTTAAAAAGGAAGAAGTTCCTGCCCGTAAAACTTACTGCCTTGAGCTAACTTCTACATATGAAAGAAGAAGCGTCCCCACATGCAGCATTCAAGCGGCCCTATTCTATGGAAACTAGACCATATGACCAATATCAGGATCCTTATTTCTCCTGATAAGGTGAACAGAGGGAAAGACTAACTTTTGTGTATAGGGTAACATGCTGAAAACTTTTGTTGCAAAGGTAAAAGTGGCATTCCTGTGTTAAGGCATCATTTCCAGTGAAGGTTGTACTTTAGATGTGGCGTGCACTACCCAGTGCATTGAAGACCGTAGCTCACTCAACTATTTGGAGTGATTAATAGTGTACCCTGCAGCAAAACCAGGAAATACAGGAATGATTGATCAACCTTTTCACCCAATCTCCCTAGAATTTCATTCATACACTGCCCCACATGTAACAAAAATACATAAATAAAAATAACGCGCCCTACATGATATGCTGTCGTTTTACAATTTTCGCGAGTGGTTAATTTTACGCAAACACAATATGTCTTTTATCAGAGAATAACAGCTCATTTTAATTGCGCGGAATTAAAAGTTAAAATGCAACATACTTTTCCCTGCCACTAGAACAAGCACATATAGTGCAGAATGAGGTCAAACGAGACAATTTCTAGAACTACAGGATTTACTAACTTGACACAGATTAGCATATTTTTTTCTGAATGTCGATATACTCTCTTTATTATGTCTTCGGCATCTTGTCAAATACCAACGCATGTGGGAAATATCACACTTACATTTGAAGAAATGTTATATTGCTTCATGTTATGAAGCCGATTCAGGAATCGATTCAGTCAGCATTTGGTCCAGTCGGCACTTTTAAGAACCTACTGGATTAGACGCTTGGTTATATAGTGAGATGGTGGGACTGTAAATATAATTATCGATTGTTTTATTCATTAAAGACTATGTCGTTATGCAGCTCTTTTCCCTACCGCTGTATGTGCTAATATTAGTGTGCAATATCAGAATCATGTAAAAGCGAATCGCACGAACAAATTACAATCCAAAGGACTTAATATGACACAGACCTAGCATAGTATAAGCCAATATCAGTCACTTCCATCACAAATATTGTGACCCAGAAAGGAATGCTAATTTTTAACCGGCAAAAATTACATTCTTAGAATACTCATTAGTTGTTCTCTCGTGCAATTACTTGTCTGTCTAGCGAGGTGGGAAACGACCACTGAGACTGGCGTTAAGTTAATTTGATATAACTTATAGGCTTTTTTTTAATGATTTGGTCAGAAACCAAAATCAAAGAAACGAGGACTTGTGATGGAGAAAATCAATTAACGAAAAGCACGAATCTTTGAATTATTGAGGTTTTCTAGTGAACTGGAATAAAATAAGTAATTTTTGCGTGAAACAACACTCGCATTTTTGTAGAGTGGAGCATAAATTACACTCTTGGAAACCGAACATCATCCATTTACGTGTAAGAATTAAGAGATGCTGGTCAACGTGTATTTTTGGCCACAGAATGTGGGTCGCTATCGTTTGTCTCTCCAGGACAACAACCTGCTTAATGCCCGTTCAGGCACGCAGAGTAATGTTTCGTTACAAAAAGAAAATATTTAAGAGACATATTCCCTAATTGTCGTTTGTTCCCAGACACTAATGTCAGGATGAACGATCGAACGGACCAATGCTAGAAAGCTTATTTGTTTGGTCTGCTTGTTGTTCCCCTATTATGTACAGATGTATAAAAGTAGTCTTAAGAAAGTGTAATGCTTTAGGCTACAATAGCGTGAAATACAACGCAAGGTGCCCATCAATATCGATAAATGAAGGATCCCCTGGCGTCGAGACTAAACGGCACGACACACCAAACAAGACGGAGATAAAGAAAGAAAATGATTTACACAAAATAAATGACAAACAGTCTGGATTAATGCTAGACCGTTGGACTGGAGATGCACAACCAGTTATTATATGTTATTGTAAAGACCCAAATTTCCGTGGATTCGAGGCTACAGTCACGAACCGGGCGACACAAATATCATAAACTTGTTCAGAAACGTGTCGCTCCCATTTAAACTTGCAGTGCAGGACTGAAGGATTTATTAAAGTCTGCAAGATCGACGAAATTTATTCCCAGCTTCGATTTTGCACTGGAGCTTGCGCACGATTCAACATTTTCACAGCATCGATAGGCGTGCCATGGGGGATCGCAAGTCAAGATAAAAATATTGATATTTCTTGATTATGCTCGTTTTATTAGTTTGTGTGTGCTTAGACGTTACTATGAAGTGTGAAACATGCACGGTCTTTGGCTTCAAACAGGAAATAGCGTTCTCCAAAGAGAGTTGGTATAAATTTGGCCACGTATCCATATTGATTCTTTGTATTTAAGTGACTATCAGCCGAACGCATGAAATAGGAGAAAGAGCTTTTAAAAGCCGACCTGGAGATTCAACGCCCCGAAGCATGTCTCATTGGCAATTTTGTAACTATTCGTCCGTTGATTCATGCAGGAAGAAGAAGTCCTGTCCGTATATCACGGAAAGTGTCCGGGCGGATCTTCAGTTAGTTAAACATGTACGCTTTGCATGGATCGGGCAAAAAAGGGGTGCCGTTTGACCTGTGAAAACAACAAAAAGGAAGAGGCAGAGGCAGTGAGGGTACTCGTTGTGACTTGTAAATGTTAGTTCGCAGAGAAGAATACGAGCCCGCGCGTTCGCTGATTCTATATATTGAGCCTTCACAGGCCACTTCTTGTACCTACTGAGGTCACAGGGAAAATGATTTCGGTGGTACAGTAAAAAATGTAAAATTGTATATTTTTGTGAAAGTAGTCGGCAAATGCATCGTGCAGTCTTATTCACTCGAGAATCTTACAAAAAATATGAAACCCTTATTGCATAGTCGCATGACTAAATAGAGACACGTGTTGTCCATGAAATGTTGGAAAAGACGCGCCGCTGTCATATAAATATTTTCAACCATAGGTGGTTACTATGCATAAACCCTTATAATTTTTCGAGAAGATCAGAATAAAACTACTAGCTGTATTTCCATGGAAAAGGTGTATATAAAGATGATAACGAAATTGATTTCAGGACTGCAAACCCATAAATTTGAATCCGTTTTCCCAACACAAAATACCTTAGCACGGGACGATAGACTTCCATTGGGCCAGGGTTTTATCCCATTGTTTCAATTCAATGTAAGTTCACCTTAGAACTCTGTAACAACTAGAAAAGGGAACGCAAATGTCATGATCTGCCCGAATTGATCTAGTTCACTGCTTCACCTTGATTGTCGTGGCCTTCAGTTCCCATCTCATCACAAATGGCGCAAACTGCAGCCAACAGGATTTCCGGCAAAAATAGCTCGAACATACCTTGTCTCATGGGGGTAATTAAGAAAACAAAAGGGAATGTACTCAATAGCCCTAGATGTAAAGAAACAAAGACACGTGATCTGTGCTTAAACAATAATCAGTGGTCCCTTTCAAGGTCCCACAGGGCTGCGATTAACGTTGTCCTGTTCATAGGTTTTGCTCATTCGCAAAGAAATACTCTCCTTTGAACTTTTATCATGTGAAATTAAAAACAGAAAACCCCTGCAAATGACCTCCCTTCAGTGCTGCCACCTGGGGTCCTAAATTTCTCTATTTGATGAGCAGCTGCATCAAGAACTTTCCTCAACCCCCAAAGCATGCCGAAGAAAGATGTTCACCTGGACCATACCACTCTGCAACTTTAGGCATATTGGTACTTGAATGAAAGGTCAGCTTACACAGAATATGAATCTAATATCTTCATACCTTGCTTGGAGTCTTAAGTAATTAAGTCATGAACACCAACAAGGGATGTATCCTGTTTGAGTTGGCTTAAACTGGTATCAAATGAGGCACAGCAGTATCAACAGATATGCTCTTTCCTTATTGTACTGTTATTAAGTGACATTTAGGCTCATAAATAGGAGTCCTTTATGCAAGTGATCATATGGCTGATATTAAACTGTGAAGATTTGAGACTGTAATATACTATTTTGAAGCAGGTAGTAGCAATATCACATAACTAGAACGTCGTCGTCGTCATCATCATCATCATTACGACCACCACCATCTGCGTCAGTTTGGTCACCATTTGTGTCCTTATGTATAATTTTTCTTTGCTGAATATTAACACATTCATCCTCACTTTGTGAAGAATTACACGCGGCGCTGCATCTGAAACCAGCACTTCGACAGTGAAATTGCTCTTAGGAGCACTTTGTCTTGACACACCTGCACTTGGCCAGGTGGATCACTTGGGTGCGATGGGGAACTTTCATTGGGTTCAAATCGCCAATCTAAGCCCAGTGGTGATAAAAACATAAGACTGCCCACCTTATGGTGATTCTACATCATCATATGATAATTTGTAGGCAAAACGGTTCCCTGCAGCCCATGTTCTGTGGGTGTGAGCTATTCAGACGCAGCACACACACACACACACACACACACACACACACACACACACACACACACACACACACACCACCCCTTTTTTAAACAGCCAACACTTTCAACCTTTAATTACGACAATCTCTGTGTTTAGCATATACAACTGGCAAACAATTGCAAGCTGCTCTAAACCAGCCACTATTTCTTCAGTTGGTATTTCAAGTCAGCCAATATATGCAAGTAATTATTTTGTGACTAATGTCCTGGAAATCCTGCTGAAAAGATACTTATCAAGAAAAGCAGTACCGTCAGCTCCAGTAAAGGGATAGAACATAGAGGCGTTCTTTGGACTAAGAGTTGCAATAATAAGCATGGGAAGATCAATTTATTGCCTCTGCCCAGCTCATGTTATAAGTAATAATGCGTTTGTACACAAATCGGAATATTGCCTGATCGCAAGATAAATACATTGAGTGTCTGGTGAATGGATGTGAATTTATTGGCAGCAGCAGGTGCATTGAGAGCACGGGGCTGAATATCCATATCTGCGCTTTCATGGTCACTGTCCAGGTATGTCATGTTCTTCTTTGTTTCCTTGCACCAGGATTCTGAAGCTAAGGCCACCTATTTTCATTATTCCGTGAAAATGCTGTGGTTATCCCTGCCTTATAATATCTCACCCACTTCACCCCCAGCCCCGGACGCTCCTTTTCCATGTGCATGTTATCTTCCGATTGGCTTGTTTGTAAATTCATACACGGATTTTCTCACATTTCGTACAATGCTACAATGCACGATGAACTTAAATTTTAACTGATAAAGTTGGAAAGTATCAGGACTCATTTTCCACATGACTATCAGATGCAGGAAAATGACGGTGATCCTGTGACTCATTTTCGTCTGTTCCTAAACCTGAACACTGCATTTACCTTCTTGCGTATCAGTCCGCATCTGTGGTATGGCCAATTATTTGAATTGCACAGTGTAGCTTCTAAGCCTTGGATTGATGTATGATAGACCTAGTTCTATCAAATACACATTAATAATATACATATGTTGTGCATTTTGTTTTTGCTTACTGGACATGTTAAGAGTTACTATGTGATTGGGTGCTGGAAGATGAAATAGATAAGGGTAGATGAGACCACATGCAGTCAGTTTCATCTTTGTCTGCGTTTGAGACGGCAGCTTTTTCGCAGGTGGTTTCAGAGATGTGTGTTTAATTAGTGGTCTTATTATTTATTCTCTGACATGCTGTGCACCATGGCTAGCATCTCCCGTCAAGCTAAGCGTATTACCCGACGTCACGGCTGAGGGTAACGCGTTTTGTGTGAGATGATCACCATCTTTCACAGTGCATCAGTCAATTATGATAGTGTCCCATTTTGCACTTATCAGAAACCTTGCATTTTGCAATTTCCTTCGTGCCTGGAGTGTTGACTGCCATTGGACACATGATTGTGCTGATGATGTCCTATTTTGCATTGTACTGCAACACATGATAACTGGGGATGTGAAGGCCTGTTTTTTTTTTTTTTTTTTTTTTTTTTTTTTTTTTTTGCAACCTTGAAACGTGGGTAGCATTCAATGCCTATTGCCCAATTAGATGGCTAGAAACGTGAACAAAAATGAAATATGATACGATATTTGTTGCTGAATCCCTTGTCATCTGATATGAGCATTCATCATGAGGGATAATAGAGTATCATATCTGGCAAATAACAGCCACGCCTGATCACCTTTCCTGTAGAGTTGAGTTAGATGATTAAATAAGGACAGTCCACTTGGTTTTTCCCGAGATGTCTCCACCTGCAAACATTTGCAACTAGGCAACTTGCAAATTATGAGCAGGGGCGTCAAACGGGGGGAACATGCCCCATTCTTTCCCCACTCTGGTATGCTAATCTGCTGCACTGCCATGGCATCCAGGACGATATCTTAAATACCTTAGGTTGAAAAAATCTCTGATTCTGCATTGTTAGAATTTGGGATGCTGTCTTTTAAAGATTTTCAAGAATTGCAGTCATCTCCTTTTCGTTGAACAGTGCAACATGGAATCATCAGCAACAAACATTCAAAGTGGAACCACTGGAAATGCATGCTTGCCAATTGAGTCCTTCAGATTGATCTCTGATCTTGATTTGCAAACTAGCTGGAAGCCAGCAAATAAGGATCTGCCTTGCTAAACTATCACTGGTTTGTGTCTGGTCTTCAAACCTGCTTTTATGCCATGCTTCTTCACGTGTTGAGCCTATGCTTTTCATTTGGGGGCCATAGATTCGTTTGTTCACCAGACTGTATGCGTTCTGTAGCACATCACACAATTCAATGTAAATTTCATCTTGTGTGCATTAATCATCTTTAACCTGTACTGGCATGACTTCCTTGGTTACTATGGAATTTTTTTCACTGCCAGCTGGGACTTAAGTCCAAGTGCTTATGGTGAACTTAAATATAAGTTATGAAATGGATACCATTTTTTTTTTTTTTTTGGGTAAAATGGAATTTCATTGAAGACCAACATGCCCACAGTCTCATAGAATATACTGGTCCAGGTCAACAGCTGTCCTGTACATGGTTTGGGCGCAATGTGACCGAAGCACATCATCGAATGCTGTTGACTCAGTCCAAACTTCACAGTGAAATAGTTAAAAGGATTTGCAATCTCTTCTGGGAGTAAATTTGTGAAGCTCTGAATATCGCAGTGCGATTGCAAAATGTTTCCCTGTCAGTTCAAAGTCAGACGTTGAGGAAGTCAGGTGGTGCGGTGATTTAATTTGAGACGTTCCAGCTCTCTGGAGCTCCGTGAGCAAGTTGAGCTAGTTCCTGAGAGATGTAACCAAATTTCAGGCCTACACTTTGATTCCAAGAGATTCACGCTAATCCTGAAACCTTGACAGAGCAGTTGATTTGTTTGTCACACTATGGTTAGTACCAATAGATCAGAAGAGAGGTTGCCGGTTCTTTTTACCAACCGGTTTCCTTGCACAAGTTACTCAGACATTTTAAGATCTTCACTATGCAATGACTTCATGTCAGGCAGACAAAAAGGGATTATATATGTATAGTTGGTCCTGTCAGATACAAAGGACTACATTGTGAATGCTTTGTGTACTTTGTAATATAACTCCCAGTTGCACTGATCAAAAGCATAAATTTCCGTATTACTTTTATGTATTGACAAATCACTCTGACGCATGTTGTCTCTGCTTTAAGGTTATCAATTTTTCCTATTATCTCCAAAGACTTAATTGCATGGAACAGTTCTACATTATATACTGCAACAACTATTTTCTCCTTGCGGTCTGTGCAGGTTTAAGATATATTTAGCAACCGATTTTAGCATAAGTTTGCAAATGTGGATGCTGTTTGAAAAAAAGACTCTTTCGATATCCACGTGTAGGGGCCCCGTGGAGTGACTGGATAAGCTGTGAGTCGGTGATGTTATTCCCAGCAATAATCAGTTTCGCTGTTGCTGATCGATAAAAGTCCGACTCAGTGCAACAGTCGATTTCACTGTATTTAATGTAGGATCTGATGGAACGCAGTTCATCCATTACTATGTGTAGTCCACCTGGTAGAAGTATCAGTGATCCGTATCCTCACAGGCCATCTGTGGTTCATTTCCAGGCTTTCAGTCCTATGTAAAGTGAGGTCAGTGTCGTGTCATCTGAACCCTTGTTCCTCCGAGTCTTCATGGGAACAGTTAGTAATTTCTGCCATTCATGTGCAGATGCACCAGTAAGAAGTGACATTCCACAATTACCATGGACATTGGCTTATAGGATGAAACGCACGCTATGTAAAATTGTCCCTTCCGGTGTGATATCATCTCATAGTGGCACGTCTACAAAGTGATACATGGAAAGACTAGAGTTTGCAAGCTGTTTATTCTTCAACATAGTACAAGATGAAAGCACAGGGCTTGGAGGCTTTGGGTTCTATATTGGTAGAAAGTAGAAGTTCACTTATTGTTGGTGGTAGTGTTTTGGCACATCAGCTACTCCAATGGGTGCTAGTTTAGATGTTTGATCCACCAGCAACTGGTGTTGACAGACTGTTCATGTCGCCATATGCATCGTCAGTTTACTCTGCTGGGGTGCCCTCTGTGAAATGATCATTGTCAACAGCAAAGAAAACATGCCTCCATGAGGATTAACTGAGGGGTTAAATGTAAACCATCACTAAGCTCCAGTCACAAGAGGGACCCATCTTGCTACCGCAGTTTCTTCCAGCTGGCCTTTTGTTTTCAGCTAAAGTTCTAAAGCCATGCAATTTTTAACCACAAAATGACCAGTTAGTGAACCGGCAACCATCAGCACTTATCGCCTGACCGCAAATGTGAAACTCATGTGTCCACTTGGCCACGTCCCCATTCCTAAAAAGGAATGGGGCAGCTATGCGTAAAATACCATGATCAACAATGAAGCCTAAAGTCCGCCAGCACTAAGGGACTCCCATATATATATATATATATATATATATATATATATATATATATATATATATATATATATATATATATATATATGAATGTGTGTCTGTATTGACTGGACTGTGACCCTGCATCCGCCCTGCCCTTCCTAACTTCAAATTTGTTATGTAAGATGACGGTGTATTGATCTTTCCCATACCATATATATATATATATATATATATATATATATATATATATATATATATATATATATATATATATATATATATATATATATATATATATACATATATATATATATTTATATATATATATTGACTGGACTCTGACCTTCATCCGTCTTGTGCTTATAACTTCAAATTTGTTTTTGTATGATGACGGTGTATTGATCCGTCCAATACCCACCTGCGATTATAGTGTACAGCTCCTTTGGCAAAATATTCTTCAGCGACATTTTCAAGTGAACCAGTGCTTCTGCTAGTTGCATTTTAGCATCCCTCGTATTCTTTATGCTGTCACATTCAGTCACTTGCATTGATTTATGAAATTCAATTTCGTATTTTTCACTCAGCAGGAACTACTTTACCTTTTGTCAGATGTAGGCCTATTGAGGATGTTGAACGTTGTTAGGAGATACGATGCTTTAATATATGCCTTGACGTAAAGAGTAGCTTACTGTATATACATCCAGCAAAGCATACTTCACCATGCTGAAAAAAAATTCATTATGATCTGTCACTTCATTTGGTGTGTTTAAAACAAAACTGTTTTGTTGAAAAATAAGATTGCCAAATTATATTTCTAGAGTAGCTTTTCATGTAGTTTATTTCAATGACATGGGCATGGTGTAGTCAACAACTGTACCGAGTTTACCGTGAAACATCGTATTTTCATTTTTGTCAATAGCGTTTTCAAGTGAACTTCTAGCATTTGTCTTATTTGAATTAATGCATGGATTTTTGTAAGAGACAGCACCTTCACAAAAGAAACTTCTTTCTTGTAAAGCACCAACGACCTGGAGCTGGTAAATGTTGCCTCTCTGGATAAATGACTTCCTTTTCGATTTGTTTTATATCTAACAGGCCGTCATATTTCTGCCTGGATCTTTTGCACATGCTGTTAGACCGCTTCTTGGTAGTATATGCCATGCCCTGTAGCAAATGTAGGAAGAAGACCTTGATGCTTTATATATATAACACGGATGGACATTCCAGAATGCACTCCATCACCACATGATGCACGTTCGGAGATGAACTTGAGCACCTTTTCATTTGCAAATGATTTCTTAACGAACTCATCACCTTTTTTTTTCCTTGCACATGATGCAAACGGAGATGTTGGTGTCATATCCTGGAACATTTGCTGTTGGCATTTTAAGCTCACTAAATGTCTCCAACGCAGTACCGGTACGTAGTTAATATACCAGCTTGCAAACAGCGATCCCTTGCATTTTTTACCACAATTAACGATTTTCTCCCCTCCCGGCCTTTGAATAAGCACTGATTACCCAATAGTACATTGCAGCATGTCTTGATGATGATGATGATGATGATGATGATGATGATGATGATGATGATGATGATGATGATGATGATGTGGCTCTGCGCTTGTCTGCCGCGGTCCTGTGTCACTGTGACACAGGTGGCCTAAATAAAAAAGAAAGAGTAGATGAGGTGGGGGAAAACATGGTAATCCTTACCAGCTTGTGCTGCCATGTTTTCCAGAACCAGGTATTTATGTTCCCTTTTCAAACTTCTCAACTGCACAAACCTTCAACATTTTCGATATAGAAAGTTACCTTAAAAAACTGCTTTTTCATTGACCAAACCATACGCCGCTGTGCTGTCTTGAAAAGTAAAATTCGATACCCGTTCAACCTCCTTTTTAAAATGCGGGTTATAACCATTCCACTACGCGTTGCAGAGACTGTAATTTGATTGACTGCCTCGACTACACGTTGTAGAGATTCTAATTTAGTTGGCTGTCTCGATGACGCGTTGTAAAGAATTCCATGTTTCCGCTACGCGTTAAGAGACTGTAATTTGAATGGCTGTCTTAATTTCAGCAATGCTCGTAAAAACGTAAATGAATTGTTTGTTTGCCTTCAGGTAAAACGGGCCATAGGCCTATGTTGCTCCACTACGCGTCGACGAAGCTCGGCTGCACCCAGGAGAAAACATGTCCTCGGCAACACGGAGAAGAGATTGAAATCTGATTGGTTGGCTGGACTATGCGTAGTGGAGCCCCGACTATGCGTACTGGAAGCTCGGCAACGTGTAATACCGATGCGTAAGGACCCTGTTGGGTTGTCATTTTCGTGGCGCTGAACGTTTATACAGTGAAAGTGAAAACTTGATTCCAAATGCAGTGTCAAGGTGGAAAATGTAAATATGTTCCCATTTTCATGGTGGTCAATATCAGCAAACAAGATCCAAGATTCCTGGCAATAAAAATGTAAACGTGCTCCGGAATCATAATTGTGATTATTTACAAAGGAAAGAACCTATGTCCTGCTGGTTTAATGGTGCAGTTTCATGGTATTGAAAACTAGATCCAGCATTTTTAGTAGCTTGAAATTATTGAGGGTTTCATGCTGTCTGCTGCAGCGAAAAGGTATGCTTGAATGGACAAAGAAATTCTTTCATTGCGTACCAGCAGCAAGTAAGGGTTAAAAATGCATGTGTTCAAAGTTCAAAACCCTGATTTGCATGCGGGAATCCCATGAAAAAGACCAAGCCTTCGTCAGCTCCTAAATTTCAAATTTATGGATGTGTGGAACTACCCTTCCCTTCGATGGCAGTGGACAGTGAAACTATATATCACGAAACAATTTGTGTAAGCACTGATATGATGTAATCCATGAATGGGTTTAGAATTTGAGGATATAAACATATTTCAGAACACCACAAGATAAACGTGTCTCCAATTTTACTTCCACAAAATGCAACAATAAGAATACTCTTGCTGTTTGAAACATATGTCGCTTTTCATCACATAAAATAGAGCAAAAACGAAAGAACAGAATAGAAATATATTAGATTGACATGAATTTTACATTTGTGAGACATCTTGAATTTAAATGGATGGTGTGGCCGAACATTGCCACCCATTACCATAAATGGGATGTTGTGCAGTTATGATGAATAATGTGCACTGTTGAACCTGACAGAAGCTGATAAATTCATCAGGTCTCGAAAGAAACTGAAGTTACAAAAGTTCATTTTCATGCAAGCTGGGATCGGATACTTTGTCTATGATGGCCTATATTAATTGGGCCAATTGTGACAGGTCCTCGTTTCAAACATTCGTCACAATATCTTGCGAAATCGCCATATTAACCGTCTCCTCGTTAGAACAGGACTAAGTCCGGGCCACTCAAAGAACAGTAGAGTCAAAAGCTTTGTTTATCGTGGGCTGGGTGCAATTAGCAACAACGATCTGAGAGCGTGCAGTCACAATTCCTGTCTATAACTGTAAAAAAAGTGTCTTCAATTAACGGGGAAAAATAATAATACAGACGGCAATCTACATTTAGCAGATTTGAGCGGAAATGATTACTGTTACTTCTACTACGACTACGACTACCACTAATACTAAAAAGACCACCAAAGACAGCCAGTTTGAGGAAAAGCCTGCGCTATTGACCACACGGAGGATCTTTTGTTGGTAAATATTTAGTTGTCTCCATCATTTTGTCAAGGTGGGAACCTAACAAATAAACTGAATGAATGAATGAATGAATGAATAAAGAAAAAACAAATGAAACCATTGGATAGTTATATTAAATGAACGAATTACTGAAAATAATAATAATAAAAAAAGATGAATGGAGAAATCAATAAAATTAAAGAAGAGAAAAGCACAAAAACAAAATCAAGTGAAACAATCCGACGAAAGTATGAGAATATAAAAATTAGTATTTTGACTAAGCGTAATGTGACGGACACACGAAGAAGAAAGCGCCATTATCATTAATAGCCCAATGGACGCTTTCATCTTCAGCATTGCAGCATGACAGGTTTGGGATCACCAAAGCATTCTTCCGAAGTCAACCATTCCATCCTTTTGGTTTTCCATGGTAATTGGCGAAAAGGTTGTAAAATATCATTTTGTTCAACATATCTCCCCCCTCCCACCCCCACCCCGCTTTGACTAGCCAAACTGACCGGATATTTTCGTCATTATGCCTGTGCGTCCCTCCGTCCATGGACACTGTAATTGCGATAGCTTCTCACAAATCATGATACATCGATGAAACCATCATAGCTCAAGCCTATGTTAGTAACATGCATGTAAATTCGCTCTTTGTTGAACTTGACCTCTTTTAGAAGGTAACAGCCGTCAACATAAACCTGTAAATGTTATACATTTAAGACGAAGTGACGGTACAACCGCCCAAGCTTCACAGCTGAAGCATCTCATGAGGACCTGGGACGAGTTTGCTGTCTAGTAACCCTGGCCTCTGTCTCAAGGTCAGAAACGTCAACAAAGCCAATCCTAAGCGCTTATCTTCCGCAAAAACGGAGCGGCGTCTTCAACGTTTTACATATAAAGCATCCAATGAAGACGTCGGGTGACCTTGCTCCCTGGATGCAAACATATCTAAAGTACGGTACTTAACGCCAAATAAGACTGGCCGAATAAGCCTTATAAGGTCTGCCAACTGATCTAGTTTACCACAGATAAGGTTACAGCCAATACTCTCTGTCTGATGAATCTTTTGGTATATGTATTATATGTGTCGGGACAGCAAAAGATGTTTCAAACAGGAAAGCAGTATCTAGGGCACCTTGTTGTGTTTTCTCCCTTTTAAACCTTATCAGTATCCAGCGTAGATTTGGTGGTCAGTACCTAATGGGTTTATATCTACCAGAATATTAGGACAGCCATTCTGCTGGTTGTCCCTGTGGTGGCCGCAACGACGTTGACAGTGGTTTGTGTTCTGCACTTGGATCAGAACATGAAAAATAGTTGACATATCATATATGCATATCAACGTTACACAATTTTAAAAAGCCATAATGTTGTTATTTTAAAAACAAGACCAACTGTATATGCTGCTCGATGTTAAACAATAATTTTTGAAGAAATTGTGAGTCTCGTTCGGTATGAGTGCTTCTGCGCCTTCTTTCCGTGGACTCCGCATCCCTAGGATTCTACAGTCAGCGTCCTATCACGTGGTCGTTTCGGTCCATGTTGAACCACACTCATGGCAGTACCTTGTGAAAAGGTACAACCATGTTAGTATCTTTCAGAATTTCTGAATGTTTCCAATAGTGAATGGCCATTTGACTTACGACGAAAAATATACACAAATGATATTATAATAATAACAATAATAATAATAATAATAATAATAATAATAATAATAATAATAATAATAATAATAATAATAATAATAATGATTATGATGATGATGATGATTATTATTATTATTGTTATTATTATAATAATTATTATTATTATTATTATTATTATTATTATTATTATTATTATTATTATTATTATTATTATTATTATTATTATTATTTTGTGTGTTTATGTGAATAGCTGAGAGACACAGACAAAAAAATTGTATTGTGAGCTAGCAAATTTTACCATGACAAAATTTTACTTGTCAATTAGGGATTATAATTTGCCATAATATCCAGATTGATCAGGATATTTGAACATGAAACAACGCAATTGATAGTTTTTATTCTACTTATTAGGCTGTTTGATTCAGTTTATATATATGTATATGTAATTGTATATGTATATATATATATATATATATATATATATATTATTGCCGAAGACATATATATATACAGATGTAAATGAATTCTTGCAAAAGATTATTTCAATGGGCGTGATGAAACCCAAATGGGCTTATTGGCCTTCCTACGTCACAAATGCATAAATATTGCTGATCTTTAGCATAAGAAAAAAAAAGATGTATAGGGAAACCAAATACCTTCAATATAACTACTTTTAGACATATTTTCCCCTTGCATTTTTTTTAATTTATGTAAGCCTAAGTACTTGTTAATCCATCTGGTCGAAAATTAAACACATTAACACCTATGTGATACATACTATATACATTTAGAAAAAAAATCTTTATTTTAAAATGGATTTTTTTAGGCCGTCTGGTGATGATTGTAAAATAATAATTTCATTGCAACCAAACTTGTCAAATACGCCTACTTTTCGTACCTCCACTTAAATTGTCTGACTGACTGAAATGTTGTCATTTTTTTGAAGGAAAGAAAGGAATATGTACAAATGTTTTCCAGTTTTGTGCGCTATACCCCAAGTTATTTATTTCTTTTGTACCAGCTTTTTAATAACTTCCAATGAACTCCTGGGAGTAAAAAATTACATTATTACTCATTCAGTGAAACAAATTACTAATTAACTTTTAATGAAATTCAAATTGAAGTGATGAAATACCGAGGCTCTAATACATGACAACATTGGACCGACACAAATCAAAACTGTCAGTGCCATTTTGCAAACTATGAACATGATGTATATCCGCTTTAACCCCTTTTCTCTCAAATGGCACAAAAGCACCCGGATCATAATGGAAACACTGCTTTAGAGGAAGGGTAGCCCCATACCCCTAGTAGATGAAAGGCCAAGTTGGGTACAGTGAGGGATCCTGGTTAAACATTTATCTGTCCCTTGGTATGCACATTATGCTTATTATGCTGATATGAATGGCCGGGTGCCTACTGTACCCATATGGTAGACACAGCAAATGATTAACATACGCTCTTACCTGGTACTGGATCACTAATTAAACGCCTCTCCATTTGGTTGTTTATCAGTGATAAATCTGGGTTGCATGCTGTGCCTGAACATAGTTCTAAAGGAAAGTTTCCAGCATGATGTATCTTGTAATCTGCTTTAATTTTTGTTTAACATTGAAAATTTACGTTAATTGACATATCTTTGCTAAAAATTACATATAAAACCAATAATGATGGCACACTTAATTTCCAGTAGCTTCTGAGCGCCGATTAGGCGCAATGCGCAAAGACAAAGGTATTGACTCAGTCATACTGCAGGAGAAAGGGGTTAAATATTATGTTCCAAATTAATACCAGGGTATCCCATTACTTTTAATAGGTGAAACTCATGATGCAAGATAATCATTGGACAGACTATTTAGTTGTGTGCTGTTTACTCTTTTTGCATTTAACCCTTTTGCCTGTTTAGCACTAAAGATATCCTATTTATGTAACCCAATATAACAGTTTCATTTTAACTTTCCTCACAATTGACCTCTCACATCAGCTTGAATAGTTTCACTTTCGCATACCTTAAAAATGACCTTTTATAACAGCCTGAATCATTTCACCTTCGCATTACTCAGTAATGACCTTTCATACCAGCTTGAATATTTTCACTTTAGCATTCCTCATAAATGACCTTTCACATCAGCTTGAAAAGTTTCACTTTCACGTTCCTCATAAATAACTTTTCATACCAGCATGCCCAGATCAACAGCTTTATTCTGCGCAGTTTGCGCCTAAAACGCAAAGAGGAGAGCAATTGACTCAATCCACAAAGTGGTGCTGAAAGAGATCACACTGGACCAGCATAAGAAAAGGTCATATCAGTTTTCCAAGAGAATCGCGTGATCATTTTTACTTTTAGGATCCATTGTGGTGTATTTAAGCCATAGTTAATACTTTAAATGTCTCATAGAAGCACACAGGGGCCCTTATGTTAGCAAAAAATAACAAAAAGCCATTGGATTTTTTTTTACTCAGTTCTCTGAGAAAGAAAAATGCTTTTCCACGATTGCTACCGATTTATTGCTGTTTTGTGCACAGCACAGATCAAACTAAGTATCTGCATGAACGTATAATACACCGCACATTGATGGTCTCTGCACAGGTATTGACTTCTGAGTTACCTCTAAAATAGTCATTTATTGTTATTTGACAATCTCATATGGACGTAAACGAATCAACAATTTCAAAAATTCACTGATATGAGTGCCTGATACTACTTTATCTTCATGTCACGTGGATGGACCGGATAACCAATGAGAAACCTGCAACAGAAAACAATTTCCGCCGAGGTAAATCAGCGGTATCACATACGTAAGAACTGCCCGGAATCCAACTCTTTTTATCCAGGATTGCCTTTGAAAATGAATGAGAAGGGACTTGCTTATGTACGACACGGCGACGGATCTAATGACTCCCGCGAGTGTCCATTTCCTACATTCTTATTTAACTTTCTGATATGCAAGTTATAATGTAATTTATCACTAGTCATAGGGAAAACTATCAATCACTGCTGCAGCATCGAGGGGCTTTCTTAACTCTTCTGCCTCTAAAATTGCTCTTTAGTTCCCGGGTGTTAATTGTCGTTCCCCCTTTTATTCACATTTGTCATCATTCAAAACATTTTGAGTGTGAATTAGGCGTACTCTATCAGAGCAGCGTTCTCAGATCAATAGCTTTTCTCCCGCCCCCCAAAAAGAAAGTTGTTGACTCATTATTATTTTGACTATAAAAGGGTTAAGGCACAAAGGAACAGGACTGTACGTATGGGCTCTCTCTAGCATTGGTTGAGACAAGAGTTCTTTTTTCCCCGGTATGCTGAACCACAGGTTGGAAGTGATGACTTGGAAGATGCTTTCATGTATTACTTACCATCTGCTATTGGACGTTGTGGCGATGTAAATCAGGAGATACATTGAACTAATGGCAACTAATAAAGCCAACCTCTAATCTCCTCGCTACTCTATCTTGATATACATTCAAATGGTCTGGCCCGGGAAACTCACATGCAAAAAGTGTACATAGGTTGCCTTTCCGTTGCTATTCACGGCGGGTAATAAAAATAGGTTTTAATACAGTGGCGTCCTTAGTTGTCTGTATATTATGATGCAAAGTGTAGATTAGGAGTCCCTTTCACAAGTCTGTAGTCTAAATTATACAGCTAACATATCTTATTGGGGTTCGTAATGTAGCTTGATGACATATTCGAGACTAATGACTCATTGCAAATTTGGTGTACTGAAACGATTCTCAATCCTACAGCTCTTTTGCTGAGATTTGGATATGTCTAAATACGTTTCATCATATTCCATGTATTCCGTCTCTGCCAATTGCCAATCTAGCTAGCGTCTGTCCGACTAATTTAATTAACAATTCAGTTTGTTCCAAAACATTCAGTATCGGTTATAGGGACATTAATATCGGCGGTGGTTGCTGTCGGCTTCTGTGATACACTCTCGGCCTGCATTTGTCCCCAAATGGATATGTTAGGCTTCCGACCTACCTAAATAAAGAAAAAGGAGGGAATAAAGAAAGAAAGACAGATAGATAGACAGGCAGACAGACCGACCGACAGACAGACAGACTCGGGGCAAACTTGGGTAGGTAGGGGTTGGACAAATAGAGAATCCTGCATGGCTGAGTGAGTTATTATTTTTTCTCTCTCTCGGGATCGTTGCTCGTGTGGAAAATCACGATTGACTGCAGGTCACGAGTGATTTTTCACACCAACAACGATCCCGAGTGAGAACAAGATAATAACTCACTCTTCAGCCATGTAAAATTTTGTTTATCTTATGTTTAATCGGGTATTCATCGCACAAAAATATGCCCTAGGCCTACTTTCAAGGCCAACCTGGTGTGCCGTGTTTACGTTTGTCGCAGTTATTCTACGTCACGGGTGACATATAATCAAACATCGCTCGCTCACATTTGATTTTGTCTAAATGTCAATGCATCACGCCACTGGTCCAGGCGCGTCAGAATCAACTCATAACAATGTTTAGGTCATGTGATCTACTAATTTTACTCAAGAAAATAATAACTCACCCCAAAACATAGAATAAATGGGGATGTTCCTATGTCTGGCTCCAGCTGTCGGAGCTTAATTGAACTCTTTCATTGTCAGTTTCGACAATAATGGATTGGTTCCGGAATGGCCTACCCATACTAGATCCATGTTTGATGTGAATCGACCTTCCATTCAAGTACCAGCATGTCTGCAGTTGCAGAGACCGTAAAAAGCGTAACAAAAACCCAGGTCAACAGCTTCCTCTGTTCGCTTTGGGAGCGTTGTACTCAAAGTCAAATCTTTGAAATGAAAAAAAAAAGTTGATTATCGTTGATTTCGAAACCTATTGAAGATGAGGCTAGACTATATCAAACCCTTTCGCAGTCTGGGTTTCTGGTTCCACCAAAGACAAAGGAGTGGAAAGAATTCTATAAGCATAATCCTATTAAGTGAAGGTTGGTCTGCGGCTTCTCATTTAACCTGAAATATTGGTTTGGGCATAAGGTTTGACAGGCTTGATATTTTGTGGATGATAAGACCACCATGCCTTAAGTCGACTGTCCAATTTTGCACCTCGGGACACACACGTGACCTGCTCGTTGTAAGCAGGTCTGACTCTGGTCTGGATTAACCAGAGGCCTCTTGTCCTGTGCACGGCAACACCATATTTTAACTGAAAACGAGGCAACACTCCTACGCACTTTCTTAATCACCACAAAACTATGCAACTAGCAAATAGCAACATATACAAAAGTTGTGAACACTCCTCGGTGTCGAATTATGAAGTTTAGTTGTTTGCAAGCGTTCCTTTGCTCATGGCTAAAGATCGTCCATCTGTACATGGAGGAGGATATAGCCTCAGACCGCACTATTTTATCTGAATCAAGTGTCATAAGGTTTGTTATCTGAATGAATATAGATTATCAGAATTAAGACTTGACCAGAGATAGGCCTATGTGAGAGGCAAAAGGCCAGATAGCTACGTTTTACACCAGGTAATCTGTCTTTAACTTCATGAACACTTGATAATGGAAGACAAATTGCTGTAAAATGATATCCAAAAGGAACACACACCGAATCTTTAAATCAAGGACATGGTACGTCATGACATTAATTGAATCGTTCAAGTCATGTTAATGTATGAAACATGACATTTTTTAAAGATATATTATGCAGTGATGTCATTCTATCTAGTTTTAAACGGAGTCTTATTACTTCCTCTTGTAGTCCTTGTTCATCTTCCGGATATTACGATTGTTGGTAACATGTCCTTGTACTTTTGGAGTACTTCCTTGATGTATAAATCTGTTGGCAATTGTAATTTATCTTCATGGTTCCAAACTCAAACTTAACGTAAAACAACCTGTCATTCGGATACAGGCATGCACATATATCTGTGCTGATAAAAAGGTCTGCAGTTCTCCTCGGTGCTCTTTGGGAGTAAAAGCATGTTGACTTAGTCGTCAACTCAGCTCTGAATTTTTTTTCTTTTTATATATATAGCCGTCGAATAGAAAGATGCCGGATAGCTATCTCTGTTATCTTCATATTTTTTTTTACGGTTTATTGAGCAAACTCAACCTAAAACGATTGCTGAATCATAAAGATAAGGTACCTCTATACAGGCTACCCTCCACCTCGGCGCACATTTTGTCCAGCACAAAAAAGTAACAAGTCTACACACGCAAATTGTTGTTCATGGAAAAAAAAAAAAAAAAAAAAAAAAAACTTTAAGAAGCTCAGATTGGCTATAAAGGGATTGTTATATGCCAATGTGTGACACAAACCGTCAAAATCGATGTGCACTTCTCTTATCCCGTTTAATATGCCACTTTGGAAAGCTTCAGTGCAACATCATCATCATCGTCGTTGTCATCGTCATCATCATCATCGTCGTCGTAATTGTCGTCATCATCGTCGTCGTCAACGTCATCGTCAGTCATCGCCGTCGTCATTATCATAGTTCATCATCATACTGTATTACATTCTGTATTTTAATTAAGCCGTCTGGTAATCGGAAATTCATAATACATGTGTATAAACATATTATACATGACGAAATTTCGGAAAATGAAGCTACATGTAAGTTAAAGTGTAGAAACGTGTACACATCACAATAGTAAAAAAGCACACCTGCCAGCTATAATGCACAAATTGCAAAAATTAGCATGCGCTGTATATAAATGTGAAAAAAGGGTAGGAAAAAATTAAAATATGTTTGCCTCAAGCATAACAAAGAATGTTAACACGGGCTTGACCACACAAAGGCGGAGACATTCATATCCGGGAAAATCATTGTGTTTGTTTGTCCGTTTGGGACATTGCCATGTTAATTCCATTGTGATGGTATGATGTGTATATGTTCATTTTTTATATGTTTCTTCTTCCCCGATGAGGAGATGTGATACAGAATGAAGGTATGGAGACAGGCACAGGAGTCCTATTACCGCATTCCAATTTCTGCTGTCAAGTTCGGAAGTATCTGCCGCATCCCAATAGATATTTAACACAGAACACACTGTACATCTTATTGATTGATTGGCTGGTAAGTAAGAGAGTTAGAGAGAGAGAGGTTCAATATATATCAAACTGCCATGATAAGAGACAGATATGATAAACAATGAAATTGTCATGGTCAATACGCTCTACTATCTTTCTCATCTTTGTGATCATCTGTCCTGCAGGTTCCTTTGTATTCACACATCGTCCTCTGACTATTGTTTCCCTATGTGTTTTGTTCAAGTTTAATACGTTTTATATTCACAATTTCTATATATCGCACTACCCCTGCTCTATTGCATCTCTCTGTGTGTCTCTCTCTGTGTGTCTCTGTCTGTCTGTCTATGTCTGTCTGTCTGTCTGTCTGTCCGTCTGTTTGTCTGTCTGTCTCTCTCTCTCTCTCTCTATCTCTCTCTCTCTCTCTCTCTCTCTCGCTCTCTGTTTCTCCATAATTGCTTTTGGCAATAAGATATGGTTAAACCAAGGACATGTTCCTGGTTAAACCAATGCCCAGCATTCGTTATCCATATCCATATACATATTATTGAGTTGAAAAGGCCAAGTCAGCCTTCATACGCATAATGTTGTGGTTTTCATCAGGAACTAATAAGTCTCGTTTCGGTGCCTTGAAGCCAACGAATTCGCAGACCAACGTTACTGCATTAACCACATGTTCCCTACAGCACATTTTCAACAGAATATCTGTTGTTGGGGATTATGTATATATATATATATATATATATATATATGTATATATATATATATGTATATATAATTTGGGTTACATATATATGTACAACCCTTGCGGTAGCTTTGAAATCACTACAAATATAAGCATTTCCCATCAGCATCACAAATGCAGTCATCAGAAAGTTGTCACGTAACTTAAACCATAATGTGAATTAATAGATTTAATAGCACCAGGAATCAATCCTATTTTACTTATAGATCCAGATCCTGCACCATTTTCCCTATATACTCTTATTGGAGAAATTTATTTAAAGAACACATAAACAAAGCTATTTTAAGCTGGTGCAATCGTGTATTGTAGGATGTTGACGATTTCGCTATTAATGCTACGCCTTTGGGTCACTGAATGGGATATAGTTTCCTGTATGATTTAATATCTAGACTACATTTAGTTATTGCCTCCGTCATTGTATTGTGTCCTGTTGGTGTTTGAATAGGAAGCGTGTACTTGCATGTCTGGATCCAGGTATACCACAACAACTACTACTACTACTACTACTACTACTACTACTACTACTACTACTACTACTACTACTACTACTACTACTACTGCTACTACTATTACTACTACTACTGCTGCTGCTGCTGCCACTAAAGTCTGTTACTTAGTAAATAGGAACACATCCTTATCAAGATATGTCAAGGGTCCAGTTTATCAGCAAATCCATAATGGCTAGTTTCAGATGCATTGTATTTTGTGTCAGTTTACCATATATTGAGCCAACAAATATCAAAGAACATACGACTGAGCTTTAGTGCTGATAAGACGGTCCAACCAATTTAAATGCTTGCCGAATTAGCACCTCATGCTATGCTACTCCTAGGAGTGAAATATTAATGAACCGCCTTTGTCTTTGTGCAAAGGCGGTTCCTCTAAATCACATTTTCTAGAAAAACTGGACCTCATGAGTATAATAATTCGCATGTGAGACCACGGTAATTTGTTTTACTCTTACAATATTGATTGCACCCGTCTTCAATGATGACTATATATGTAAATGTTATAATTGCGTCTCTGTTTATTACAATATTAATGGTATTAGTATTTTGTTTAGATATGGTTGCCATTGTTGGAAAATACTATATATCTTTACATAAATCTATGGAGTCACAATGCGTATTGTTGCAACTCAGGATTGTGTATATTTTATTAATGCTTGAATATATGTGATATGTTTACGTTTCCTTGAAATATAATCATAAAAACGGCCGGATTCTGTCTGACTGGCCCCTTACATATAGTTTCATTACCTGGTCATTTTTATTTTATTCGGATAAACACCGTTTTTGCAGTGAATACTCTCCTCTGTAACGCCCTAAGCTCGCAAGGGAAAGCCATTTACTGGGGTTACATAAAAAAAAACAACATATTGATATATTTGCTTGAAATCAGATTGGGAAACAAGCCAGTGGCTTTTGTTAATCCCAGCCGGAGTGCAGCGATGGTCCACTTTATTTCACAATTCAAGATTCAATGATATAATGTTGTTTGCGAATATTTGAATAATTATAAAATTATACAACATAAATAGGAAGGGGGAAAAAGGCAGAAAAAAGTAAAGTTTAAAAAAGATAAAACAACAACAACATGCCCTGCTATATTAATTTAAACGTTCAGGTATAAAAATAAACATCTCTGCTCACTTAAATAAAGATGTAGATTTAATTCTTCACGTCTCTTACAATTGCAAAGTAGTAAATGCTAAAATTCATGTTTATAAAGCTTAAATACATATTTGTGAAGGACAAAATCCCTGGAAGATGTGGGGTACTATCTTGGCATATGTATGGATTTGACGCTTGTTGAGTGGGAGTAGCGCACATTAAATTGTGCTCCCGACGATCACACATTCTAGTCAAACTTTGAATGGTAGCATAATTAGGACTGACCCGAACGAATAGTATCAAAACATTCATGTATTTTTTAAAACTAGTAAGACTTACACTGTACAATGTATGCCCAACGATTTTATAGACTTGTCCTAGCAGCATGTTAGCAGAAACTCGCCATCCTAAAGCCAACTTCTCTCTCTCTCTCTCTCTTTCTCTCTCTCTCTCTCTCTCTCTCTCTCTCTCTTTCTCTCTCTCTCTCTCTCTCTCTCTCTCTCTCTCTCCCTAGCATGGGGTAAGGCGCACATTAAGCTGATTTGGTTTTCGTTGGCGAAACATAGGTCTACTGTAAAATTGATACGATTACATTATAAACTGTGGCCTGAAATGCTGGTGCCCTAATCACATTTTTCGAAACTAGCTTTACTTGACGTCATCGGAATCTGGTCTAAAGAATCACTCAAAAAGCTTTATGGCATACTCTATATCATAAAAACTCTGTCTCAATTCCTTACCAAGGGTACATTGAAACAAGGAATAGGATGTCGTTTCTTTTGCAACTCCGTATGCACACTTCGGACTATGAATGAAATTGCATTAAAAGTAGAAGTCGTGCAGCATGCAGCTATGGCGGCTAAATGGTGCCAAACAAAAGTTTTTTTTGATATTTTTTATTTTAAGAAAAATCTCGTAATAACGAGATAAAAAAAAACTTATGGTTTGCACCATTGAGCCACCATATGCAGCAATTCATTTGCATTCTAGCATGATGGATTTGTGACGTGCTGTATCCCTCCGTAAACTGAGACGGAATGTGAGTGCCATATTTGTGATATTGGTTTGATGGCGTCTCCTCATACGATCACTCAAAACTTTTCTTTGGAGCAAAACGTTCATTGAAAAGAGAGAAATCCGTCGACATTTAGACCTAGTTGTTATTACGGACCGCGTTGCCAACGGAAGGTTGTGTAATCACACAATTCCAAATTCACGTTTTGGATTGGGAATGATAAGCCTTCAGCCATCTGACATTTTAAAGATTGATTCGTGACTGGGGCACAATCATTTTTTGGGAAGAAAACAACAACAACAAAATGAAAAGCACACAATTTTGATTACCCTGCTACCGACGAATTTCTGTTGGGTATGTGGGTTGAATAACCCTACAGGTAATGAAGTATCGTTTCCGTGGCTATTGCCATGGAAGGCATACCCTCTGTCATATTAACTTTTGTAATGCCAAAAGCAACTAAAGTCGAATTGCTCAAGACGAACTGCTGTCAATAGTGTATGTGCATTAAATGCATGAGTGAACCTGAAGAACAATTGAAGGTCCTGCAAACTGATCAATTTGAATAAAGTGCTCCTAGTGTATTTCTTTGTACAATACCCACATCCTTGCAGGACATCAGGCAAGACCATTGGGACATGACTTGTGTATTCAGCTGTTAACAGGCCAATTAAGCCATTGTTCTCGTATACTCGTACATGGGTTATTATAATAAGGCGCTAAATTCACATTCCTTGTGAAAAGACCTTTCATTTAAGTACCAGCATGCTAATACTTCCAAAGATTATAGTGGTCCAGGTCAACAGCTTTCCTGGGCACGCTTTAGGCGCATTGCTTTTCAAGCTGTTGACTTGGCGCTGAAAGAGTTAAGTCTAAAAGGACGGGCGACGTTTCAGTACACCTGTATGTTGATTGTATATTGTCCTGCTTTTTATAATAAACTTACTTTGCTGAAACTTGTCAATAAACTTTACACAACGTGCTTCTCCGTCTGTGTTTTCCACCTGGCTACATATCCATCCAAGCAAGCATCTATACATACATACATACATACATACATACATACATACATACATACATACATACATACATACATACATACATACATACATACATACATACGTTTTGCCATAAGAGCCAACGATTATGAGTCTTCTTTTCTTTCCAATCCATGCTCTTTGTACATGATTTCAGGAGAGTGGCATTCGTTCGTTCTTTAGACTTCATGGTAAACTATAGTATGTAACTTCCGATGCACTCCTTGTGAAATAAACGTAACTTGTCTAACACAAAGCAAGGCGTCGTTCATTCCAACGAACCCAATAGTGCAGTGGTTAAGACAATAAATGAGTGAAAAAGTAACCACTGGTAGAGATGCACGATTAAAATTGAACACTGGTACACTCAAAAGAACCCCAAACCAAAATACTCACATAAGATCCCACTTAATGCGTGATAACATGGCATTATTTTATCCTCGCGTGTTTCTTGCAACTCCAGTGGCACAATAATGGTAACCACACTCGGCCAATAGAAACTGAGTCACTTTTCCAAAGCTAAAACAGTGGCCTTGTTACACAAGGGCAGACCCCAGCGGAGTAGCCATAACACGCAGCCTGGGTCTGATTTAGAAGCTAACAGTATTGTATTTACGCTACAATTTTGTTTCGGACAATGTTACTATGCTGCCTGCCTTTCTAAATACATACATACATACATACATACATACATACATACATACATACATACATACATACACACACATACATACATACACACATACATACATACATACATACATACATGTAAAAGTAAACATCCATGACTTTCCTTTAAAGACAATATTAAACAACGATTATAGTAGAAAATATTACATTTTCACGCAGGAAAACTAACTTCTCGGACGTCCCCTGGGGAACTTGTAACGATGCATTCTTTTCTGCACAAAACAATTATATGCTTGCCTCCTAAGGAGACAGTTTTGGGGCGATACACTATGTTGGCCCCCAGCGAAATTCGCTGGGGGGTAGTAGGCCGCTAAGAACGGATGTTTAGCAGGCAATTATATGCTTGATTGCTAGGAAAAAAATAAAAATTCAAAACGTGCCAATTTAATTGTCCTTTCAAAAGACACATGAAGCTGACTCACAGTCGGAATAAAGCTACTGAGCCCGAACTTCTCATTGCCCAATGTATCTACGGTGTGACATTTGTTCACAAATACGCAACAAACTACTTTTGGTTACACTTTATCCAAAAGAGAGGGCCAGTCACGGGTGCCAACCTGAATGGCCCTTTGCAGTGATTACGAGAATCGTCATAGCAACTGTGTGTTACCATAATAGAAATGTCACCTTGCAGAATTAGTTCGAAAGTCTTTTTAATCAGTTTAAAGTCTGCAAATAATTAAAAAAGGGCATATGAAGAGAGATCCATATTCATTTGCTGTATACGCATGCAAAGGAATTTCAAGTAAGTGTCAAAATATTCACACACCGAAATTGTACTGTAGTGTGTTAATTTTTCCCTAAGGCTGCCATTAACCCAATTTATTCTACATTACAGAGTGTTATAAGCTAGTTTTATCTGTATATAATGTCTCAGTGTGTACTTTACAAGCAGAGTGTCTTTTCCTCTAGGACAGGCAGAAATTTTGCAATGTTTCCCATGCTAAACCGACAGTTATGTGTCCATAATCTATTGATGTGAGATGTGCTGTTCTCTACACGCAGCAGGTGTTTTTTCTCCTTATCCAGTTCCTGAGAAGATACTTCCTGGATTGTCCTTTGTCTGAACATAATACGATTCATGCCTAAATCAGTTGCTACATCAGAGCGATGTTAACAAATCCGCCATTACAGGAAAGAGATCAGGACAAGTTTTTACATGATCATCTGCTCAGACCGCAATTTTTCACATGAACAGACGCCTTTAATAAAGCGCACTATGACATCGGATCATAATGACTGCCATCATTACAAGGTAATTACAATGATAGCCTGCCTTTAGCAAATATAATGCTCCCAGAATCTCAATTCCTAATTAGACTTTTATCCTCCAATATTTGCTCAAAAGATCATTCCGCCGAATCCCCGGAGATCCTTCCGCCACTTCCGTGCTAAAACACTAATGCATTCTACCGACATGGATGCAGCTTATCGCTCACTCATAAACCATGAATTCTCTGTGGAGTACATGGTTTTCCAAATGGTCCTTTGTCTGTGATGTGTGCTCTCAGAACAGACCAATTATTTTGTCAACAGACCGTGCTAAGTGTTCGCCCTTTAGTCCTGGGCGATGTGAAGTTACCACATTTATTTGTTCCATGTTGAGTTGTCTGGGGAATAGACACTTCTGTATCGGATTCAATAAAAGTATAATGCCTCCATATGTTGTCAATGTCTCTTAATATGCATTAGAGGACGTTTAATAGATTCATTCTTGAGCCGTATGTTAATTCTTTGTCTGCTAATTACCACGAAACGTATGCTTATTTAACTACTTTAATGATGCAGGATTCAAAATCTTTTAGCCTTTGAAGGCAAAGTTTTGATTTTTGTTTCAAACATATTTATTTATTTGTTTGTTTGTTTGTTTGTTTATCTATTTATTTATTTGTTTGTTTATTTATTTATTTATTTATTTATTTATTTGTTTGTTTATTTATTTATCTATTTATTTATTTATTTATTTATTCATTTATTTATTCTGGGTGGCTTAACAGTACAGCAGGTGCTAATCATGAGGCTGCAGCACATGAACGACCCACTCTATGTATACAAAACACACACTACAGTACAACAAATAAGACAATAGGACACTACGATTACAAGTAGGAAATAATCAAATACTTAGCTATAAAGTTAAAATCCATAATCAATAAGGATATAAGCTATAGGTAAGAATATCAAATAAAGTGAAAATAAATAATTTTGGGTCCCCGGGAGGAGAGAATATAATTTTAGAAGTCAAACGTACTACTCTCCAAATATATAAATGGACAGCATCAAGTGTTTTCTCTTTCATTTCCCCAAGGGCGGTCGAGATTTCCTTTGGTTTGGTTTAAACGTATTTTATTTCCAAAAGAAAAACAATTGGGAAGAAGGGCAAAGCCCTATATTAATCCCTCTTGTGGAGAAAAGACGGAAACACAGGACTGACTTGACAGCACAACTCCAATGAACCACCGTTCATCAAGTCCAAGGGGACTTGATGAGCAGCGTGGTGGGAGAAACAAACGAAAGGATGGACGCCACCAGAACAGACACAGATAGCGGGGCTCATAAAGTTGTCAATATTGCCAGTATATATTATTAATTTGCATTTTCGAATTATCGGTATGAGTGATTAAGTTACAGTTTCACCTTGGAATCGTTTAAGATTTCCTTTAAAAAGTAAGGCAGTAGAATGTAACTCGACAAAGGAGTAACAACGTTAGGATTTAGTCCCGGACCGAGTAGATGAGACCCAGTGTTAACAAATTTTGCTCTGTGTTCTGTATACCGGAAACACTAGAGGAAATAATAAAAAGTATTGGGGGGAGGGGGGGGGGGGGGCTCAACAGGTATAACCGGAAGACGGTACAATTTCAAATCTAAACAATTATGAAATCAAACAAGAATAACTCAATCGTTTTTGAGTGTGATATATTTGAGGGACGCGGTACCCATGTGTTTAATAATCGGACCGACAGCCAGCAGAGAGAGCAGTATTTTTATGTTTGGATTCGAATGCTCTAAAGCGTCTGATTGCCACATATCAAGAAGTAGATTGTTCCAGAGTCTAATACCAGACGGCAGAAACGAGTCACCAAATCGCTTTGTTTTTTGGACCGTTTTTGTTTGATATTATGGTTATTTCTAAGAGTAAAATTAGTATTGCGAGAAGGATCACAACAGAGGATACAACAATTATATTTGGAGCGCCATCAAATGTAACATTTTATAGAACAGGATTGGTGTATGATATTTACGCCGGTTGGAAAACGTCTGCCAACTCAATTGACAAGATGAGAGCGGGGTATATGGTGATGAAGTCAACACTACTCTTTGGCGCGCTTTGCGCCCAAAGCGCGCCGAGGAAAGCTGTGGGCCTAGACCATTATATTCTGTGGGACTATAGGCGTGCTGGTACTTGAATGAAAGGCATTTTTACCAAAATAAAAGTTAATATAGTATCCATTTGATAATTCACAGAAATTAATCTTAAGTACTTCGATATCCGACGCGCTTGGCAGTAAAAGAGTTAAAACAAGTTTCATTCAAATATCAGAATGGTATATATATATATATATATATATATATATATATATATATATATATATATATATATATATATATATATATATACCGTTTTGATATCTGAATAAAACGTTTTTAACTCACAAACACACACACACATATATATGTATATATATATATATATATACGCGCACTTTTCGTAACGAAGGCTCACGTTTCAGAGTGCTGGGTGACCAAGTGAGTACAGGAACGTCCGTGGTCTGTTTCATCTGCGGCGTTCCTGGACATACGAAATCCGTATGCAAACATAGGGATAGACCCAGAGTCGTTAGTTTCAATTGCGGCAAGGAAAATTAAAAATTTAGACATTGCACAGCCTACACTGGGGGCAACGAAGTGAATATCGGCAAGGTCGGTATGCACAAACCAATACGTCTTCACCACAGGGGCGGGAAAACTATAAAAAAAAAAAAAAAAAAAAAAAAATCGTGGCATTAATTCAGGTCAACAGTTTTCTCTTGCTTTTTTGTAACATGCAAAATTTGTGAGCCGCCAAAAGGAGTGAAATGAGACATCTGCTAAGAAGTAATTCTTTTTTCAATTTATGCTATGGCTGAAACTTTCTATCAAGAAGTCGACCCTTTCCGGAGCATTCATCTCGATTCTTCGTGATATGGTAAGCCTAGATCGGACAGTTCCCAATCATCTGGGGGTGGGCTAGCTGTACTAGTCAATAATTAACAAGCATCAGTACGGGATGACAATGTATCAAACTCTAAAACGGGCGAGTATGAAAGATTATGGCTAAGTGTTAAACTACAAGCCCGCAATAAACCTATTATGGTTGGGATAACATATCTAACATAACATAACTACCTCCATTGAACCATTCTTTTTAAGAATGGGGATTTGGTCGAGTGGATATGTGCATTTCCCATTTCAGCTAGGCGACTG
Source organism: Hermodice carunculata (assembly GCA_964020975.1). NCBI lineage: Eukaryota > Metazoa > Annelida > Polychaeta > Eunicida > Amphinomidae > Hermodice > Hermodice carunculata. Next base: position 30,525,970 of record OZ026623.1, read on the forward strand.
GTGCCAAAGGTTGCAGGTTCGAGTCCTGCTCGTTCCGAACATAAAATATATATTTTTGGCATTTTCTTAATGCTGGTGGATTTAAGTCCCCGATTCTAGAAATAAATGCCAACTCAGTAAATATACTGCGTAACCGTGTCGATATGGCACTCGCACATAACTACCTCCATTGAACCATTCTTTGTAAGAATAGGGATTTGGTCGAGTGGATATGTGTGTTTCCCATTTCAGCTAGGCGACTGGTGCCAGATGTCGCAGGTTCGAGTCCCGCTCGTTCCGAACACAAAATATTTTTTCCAAATGATGGCACTGATCGGAATACGAGTGAAAATCTCGCCCAAGAAGTAACTGCTAATGTATGTGCCCTGAAATCTAAAGGGTATGAGTGTATTTTACTAGGTGATTTCAGTGGCAGTCTTGATAGTTTTAGACCCTCAAACAAACGCAGCTTCAGTGGCGATTTATTGAAATCCCTTGTAAATTCAGCAAATACGACTTTTTCGAACTGCTCCGATCTGTGGCAAGGTAATTACACATGGCAAAAGGGTCGACTGAAGTCTTCTGTTGATTATGCTATAGTAACGCAAGGCATTTTAGCAAGGATTAATAACGTCTTTATTGATGAACTGGGTGTATATGATATAGGTAGCGGCTACAACACAATAGTTAACAATGGTCAGGGCAATCACGAGATAAGAGGTACCAGCAAAAAGAGTCAAATACGCAAAGGTGGGACATTAACAAAAAGACTGACTGGGGTGCTTTCAAAAATTAAGTTTCGGCCGTTTTAAGTACATGGGAGTATAATGTTTTTAATACAGCAAATGAGGCTTGGTTGTCATGGAAAGGATTCATAAGCAGTATTGGTGAGAATGTGGTCGGGCTGAAAATAACCAAAGGTGATAATCGTAAATTTTGGGACTCCGAAATTGGAAATCTATTTAAAAGCAGAAAAATTGCAAACAGGTTTTACAAATACTGGTCTAGTAAAGGTGGTGTTGGCCCAATCCTGGTACAGGGCTTGTGTGATGAATACTTGACGAAAAAGCATGCAACCCAGGATCAAATAAAATCTTAGAGAAAGAATAGAAAGATTTATGTCACAACATTAAACAGTCAAAAGGGTGCCAAAAACTCAAGGCAGTATTGGCGAATGTTGAAGTGATTAAATGATAAGAATGCTAAGCCCATGAGGAATGCCGATCCACGAGATGAAGCCTGAATTGTTGACAATCCTAAGGAGATCTGTTATTGGTGAATATTGGCGAGGCCTTGGAGCTAGTAATACTCGGGAGAGTACTTCAAGCAATAGAGTGTTTGTTGACAAAGTAAAAGAATTGCAGTCACAAGTCGGGGCTGCATATGCTCTCACTGAAATCAGTATAGATTTCAGGAGTATATCAGATTGCAGTGTAAAGATTGTGGACCAGATTTTATACCAAACGAGTTTTTAAAGTACAGTGTAATTAAGTCTCTTTTAAAATTGTTTAATAACCGTAAATTGCTTGAATGCTTCCCTGATCAATGGTACCAGGGATTTCTGAAGCTAATACATAAAGAATGAAACAAGAAACTAGAAAGGAAGATTTGCTTCAAAGCAAATCTGTCTGTGTGCCTTCCAAAGTTGTAAATATTGAATGGTATTAAATTTTGTGCTTTGGTACTTCACATTCCATTAAGCTTATGGCAGGATGAAAATTTCAAAGGTCCAAATGACCTTGACCTTTGACCTTTAACTTTTACAAGTAACATGTAAATTGCAAAAATGAACCGTGTTACAATACCCACAATTTAAGTCCAATATGATTAGAATTGGATGGACATTGGCCAAGTTATGGCTAGGTGAAACTTTCAAAGGTCCAGATGATGTTGACCTTTGACCTTTTGGGGGTCAAATGTAATTTTCAAAATGTGCAGTGTTGCAATAGCTACAATTTGAGCCAAACATGATCAAAATTGGACAAAATTGACCAAGTTATGGCTAGAAGAAAGCCACCATCGAAAGTGGCCTTTGACCTTGAAAGAACCTTTGACCTTGAGATGACCTCTACCTGAAGTGAACTTTAACCTTTAAATTGATATTTGACCTAAGATTGGCCTTTGACCTTGACATGACCTTGACATTTGAGACGACTTTGGCCTTGCTATGATTGATCTCCTATACACTTGGAACTATATCTACTATAGTATATAAGATATTGAAGATTTAAAACTTTAATTAGACCTCATTTGCATAATTTTGAAAAGTATGACCTATCATAATAAAAAGGCGAGACTTCAAAAATATGCAGTGTCACAATAGCTACAATTTGAACCCGGCATGATCAAAATTGGATAAAAAATTTACCAAGTTATGGCTATCAGAAAGCTACCATCAAAAGTGGCCTTTGACCTTGAAATGACGCTTGACCTTGAGATGACCTCTACCTGAAGTGGTCCTTGACCTTCAAAATGACATTTTGGCTTGAAAATCAAATTTTCACACCAAACCGACCTTTGACCTTGACATGACCTTGACATTTGAAATGACCTTTGCCTTGATATGATCGAACTCCAATACACTCGGCACTTCATCTAATATAGTATATAAGATATTGAAGATTTAAAACTTTAATTAGCCCTCATTTGCATAATTTTGAAAAGCATGACCTCTCATTATAAAAAGGCCTGACTCAATCCATAGAAGTATAATTGTGCCAAGTTTGGAGTTTCTACGTATAACACTTTTCAAATGAAATGTCGGACAAATTTACCGGTAAAGAAAGAAAGAAAGAAGAAAGAAAGAGAGAAAGAAAGAAAGAAAGAATTCCTAGAAAAACAGTATGTCTGTGTTGCCACAGAGACATAATTACTTACGAACTATTGTGGGATTACTATCACCTCTGATGTGTACAGAGTGTTCACTTCGGTAATCGAAAGACAACTTATGTCTTACTTAGAGAGGCACGGGATCTTGGGTGAATTTTGCGGAGCACACTGTAAGGTCCGACGGATAGAAGGCCAATTTTGTACTCCTAAATGAATTTGTACTATATGCAAATTAAAAAAAAATAGACCTGGTTAGGATTTTTAGACATATCAAAGGTGCGGTAAATAGAGATTGCTTATTTTACTCATGTGTGGGACAAAGGTCTTTAAGGAAAGGTTCGGAGACTCATTACGGGTTTGTACAGTAAAGATTATAATAAGGTAATTTTTTTACCTTTCCAAAGTTCATGGTATGAAGTTCTTCCTGGTGTGAAACAAGGGTGTATTTTGTCCCCGACTCTCTTTTCTCTTGTTATGTCTGATCTACTCGATATGTTAGATGTAAAAAAACTTATGTATTCAGTTCTAATGATCCTGTATCGCATGCCTACTCTACGCAGACGATATATGTCTAATGGTGGACAGTGAGGAATCCCTATGAAAAATGATGATCATTTGTAACAACTTCGCCATAAAGTGCGACATGTCGTTTAATCGTGCAAAGTCAAAAGTAATGGTTATTGGCAAGAGAGTAAACCGTGAGAAAATATAGAGATTGGAACGTGCCTTTTAGAAGAATGTTCTTCATATATATATTTAGGTATTCTCTTCTCACAGTCACTAAGCGATACGGCCCAAATCAAGACATATTTGAAGACAAAATTGATCAAACTAAGGAATTATATGTGTGGAATTCTTTCCTCGCATGAAAATATTAATCGGATTGAATTTGGAAACACCTCATAGAGAAGTGTCACCTTACCCTCATTATCGCATGGATGTGCGGTGTGGATAAATAATACGAAGAAAAGTGTCTCTATTTTGAGACCAATGCAGTGCTCAATAGCAAAGGCAATTCTGAATATCAAATCTAACCCAGCGTTTTCGGTTGCTTTATGAGAATTAGGCTGGCTTCCAATAGAACTAGTTGTGAATCAAATACGCATTAAATATTATCATCGTATATCTTACAACTTACCAGAGACTCCTCTCTGTAAGCAGGTTTATGAAGACTTGGTGCAAGTTTATCTCAATGGTCCCAAAGTGGCCTGGCGATTCTGCTCTGAGATACATAATACACTGATGAATGCTGGTTTAGATCAGGCTTTTCGTAGCAATAACGGTAGCTGGTTACAACCTTATATGAGATTTAGCCTTGAAAGTTATAAAATATCTTTTTTTTTCCAACATTATGACGACGGCTGTTCTGTATTGGTATCGTACAATGAAAACATCTACATTTGGAGAAAATATCTTTTCCATATAAATGATTTCTATGCCTCACAACTTAAATTCAAGGCACGCACGGGCTGTTTGTGTATTAATGAAATTTTAGATCGACGGGGAATTTGTAATTCTAAATGTGAATTGTGTGAACATGGTAAGGAAGATTTCGCTCATTTTGTATTATTATGCCTAGGCCTTAACACCATAAGAATGTCATGTTACACAGAATTAGAGAGGGAATTAAAAATAAAAATGGAGCGGAAAATGTATGGGCCCTTTATCGTAGTTCCTCTATATTGGGAAAACTGTGTCTGTTTTTAGGAGACCATGGGTACTCCTCTGGTGACAACGTTGGGGATCTATTTGACAAAATAAGCAAACAGTTTCTGGTTGAGGCGTGGAGTTTTAGACAAGGGTCTCCTAAGCCGACATGAAACTCACTTCTCTGCTCCGCCTTCTCACGGGGTAGTGCACATATCTTCCTGGGGGTAATGTCAGACTGCCCACTGCCCCGTGTCGTTAAGCGGCAGTCACAATCATAATACATACAGTACGGCTTCTGTGTGTTTAGTGAGCAATTTTTAGAAGAGCATATATTACTGTTTCATTGAAATGCGTCTGACGCACCGTAGGTTTTACCCTGCTCACGGTGCTCCCCGTTGTAAAGGGGGTAGTTTCAGAAATAAAATTATTAAATTACTATCATATATGCATATGTATGACTATTGTATATGTGCGATCGGGATGTTCTGGATGATGAATCAGCAGGCAGTTGAGTCAGCAGTTTTTTTGTGTGTGAAATTACAAGAAAATGCAATTCAATAGGTAGCATAATTATGAGCAAAAATCGGACGCAGAAGTAATTAAAGACGAATGGTGTTGCTTTTTTATGTTTTATGTGTTTCTAAGCAATGTCTTGGTTAAAATCAACGGATGGTTGCCCTTAACCTGGGCGATTTCAGGCAGGTCGATATTAGCGGTATGTGGTTTATACGAATACATACACGTGTCAACCTGGTGGTCGGGGACACGTGACCTTGCTAGGTGTCACATGAAGCTTCCATTCAAAATGTGCTCTTCGAGAGAAAAGTGCAACATCGAAGAATTGACACAAAGGAAATGATGTTGTAAATTCTGGTTGCTGTCGACCTGTTTACTCTCCAGACACTATGCCTTAGCTTCCTCTATTTCACCTAGACAGTGAAACAGAGGAAGCTAATTGACAGAATATGTGAAATGTGGAAAACAGCCAGCAGATATGAAAGCAGAAAGAGAGCCAGTAAAAATGAACAGATGACAATGAAAATGGTGGAAAGTGGAGGGGGTCGCTTTTCTTTTGGAAAGTATTTAGTCAGATAATGTACCGAAGACTGAGCAGAATAGTTGAAAGACTTGGGATTCAGGTTTTGGAATTGGTTAGGCAAAAGCGGAGTAAAGCTTTCATGGGTTTTCAGATGAGAGAAAGGCATGTGATAAGATATGGCCATATGCTCTGTGGGATAAAACTGAGATTGAGGATATATAGGGGAAGAAATATAGCTAAGGTAGAAACAAAAGGATGGAAAAAAGACTGGAAAAAAGTAGTGAGGGAAAAATATACTCTAAATGTAAACTAAATGTATACAAAATTTGAAAGAAGCCAAAGAAAGTACATGCAGGGGTCGAGGGAAGGGATCCAAACTTTTGTTCCAGAGTAGGGCAGGAGTTAACAATTTAGAAACGAGAAGACAGGAATGGACTGCAGGTAACACTGGTAAGCGCAGAGTTTGTCCCCCGGCGGCAGAGGGGACAGTAGACCATCGGTTGATATGGTGTGATGCATATGGGGAGATGAGGGGAAATATGTTAAAGGAATGGCAGGTTAAGGATCACAACGGTCAGGGCTTAGAAAAAGTGCGGCTCTTAGAGGACGAAGATCGTGCGGCACGGATTTAAGGTTTGACGGGCGGGGGGGGGGGGGGGGTACCAGAAAGAAAGAAAGAGGTAAGAGCTGTACAGAACTTCCTGTTGAGCTGGGGGGAGAAAAGAAATGGCATGTTAAAATTAAAAGAGAATAGAATTTATTAGAAAACGGGTTTTTTGGGGGGGGGGGGTTGGGGGGGGGTTGTTTTTTGCGAAGGAAGGGGAAGGGTGGTAGCCCTGATCAAGGCTCCCATGATCGTGTGCATGGGACATGGGAAATGTCTGAGCATTAGGAAAGGAGATAGGGTCAGAGGAAAAGTTTTTTTTTTGGGGGGGGGGGGGCACCTGTATCAGATATGATACAGGCCCGTGGCAAATAAGCGAAGTGCCACAGGATTATTATTATTATTATTATTATTATTATTATTATTATTATTATTATTATTATTATTATTATTATTATTATTATTATTATTATTATTATTATTATTATTATTACTATTATTATTATTATTATTACTATTAAACAAATCTATTAACTTATCTTGAAGAAACACAATCATCTGCACATTGACCTGTCGCTCCAGCATGGTCTCGCAGGAATGGATGGCGAGGGAAAATTGGAAGACCCATCACCTGAGGACCTGATACTTTTAGGACAGCTGGTAATTTAGATTTCGGATCGATGTGAAAGCTGTAGTCAGTTTAAGATGAACAAACTGCAATAGAGCATTACTGCAAAGCTAATGAATTGCGTGACAAATTGACATATTGGTGGTTTAATTGATGTGCCATTGCCGTGAGATCTTAATATGAAGTGATGTTTATCCTTGTGTTGACTTTTGACTGTCACATTATGTTAACGTTATTAAGATACACTTCACAAACCCTAAAAACACTTTTTTTTCTTTTAGTAAAACATGCCAAAGATACTTGTACAAGTGAATAAACCAGGAGAAAATGTACTTAACGGAGATAACGAAAACTTCCTGTATTTGCATAGATTATGTCAAAATATGTTTCGAGAGTATAATAGGCAATTGGAGAAACTGCAATGCTTACTTAGAATTTATTAATCATTAAGAATAGAATTTTAAGCTTGAAGAAATCCCCTCTACACGCATTTTTTAGTGTGCGTCAACTCTTTCAGTGACAACTAAAGTCGAACTACTTAAGAACTGCTCAGTATTATACCGAGGGTGCTTGATTAATGTTCCTTGTTAAAAAAAAAGACCTTTCATTCAAGTACCAGCTTGTGTATGGTTACATAAAACATAGTAGTCCAGGTCAACTGCTTTCCTCGGTGGGCTTTAGCCAGAATGCGCCCACAGCCCGAGGAGGAAAGCTGTCGACTCAGTTCAAAATGTGGCGTTGAAATCGTTAAACAAAAATATTGGTGAAACATTCAATGGAGTGAAAAGATTGCTGGCTAATGATGCAGACAAATTGTATCAAACTCAGTTCTTCGATAAGTTTGGATATTAGTAAGTTACACATCGGATCTGTTGTTTTGTTAAATATCGAATATCACTGGTTTCATTACCAGTGCAAATGTGTCACCATTCACAGAAATAAGCATTTCAGTCGCTATAAAAACCATCTGTACGATCAGACAGTGCTTTGTGAGTCAAACTGCTTTTTTAAGTTTCATTGATAAAAGCTGAGCATTCATTTAACGTATCACTAATAAGCTGTGTAACAAGGCGGCGTAACTTATTCAAACCCAATAACAGACGTCCATACACTGCCGGAAATCAAATAAAATGTGTTCAAAACTCTCGTAAAGTAGTACCCGTGCGGGTACCAGTGTAGCCAACGTTGAGTCAAGGGTGTCTTCCTGTATTATATGCCGATCGCGCTGCGGCTGCGCAATAGGGCAGATGGAGCATCACTTGCCATACAAAGCAACCACTTTTAGCCAAGGCTTGCATTATCATGCAGTGGGATTATATGAGTCAAACCTGACAGGAAATTATCTACCCGACACCGATGAGCAATTGACTTCAATATATGATTACTTCAGTTCTCGGTTATTTGTGACTAATACTCTAGCGTTCACGTTGTGGCAACACCTGTTTTCCTTTTTGAAAACACTACTCGACCTGTTGAACAGGTGGGGAGAAATACAAACATGATACCACGCACGAGCACAAATGAACTTAAAAGTTTTAATATTATTGTACTGTTTTGTTGCCGTGTTATCATTTTGCAGTTGTAATACTATGCATGAAAGTGTTTCTGTTTCCTTTTTCTTTTCTTTTTTTCGAAAAATATAAAATGCATTTTTGATAGGCATAAAAAAGTTAGTAGTTTCATGAAATTGCACAGAATGATGGAATTTCGTGACCGTGTGAATAATATACAATGCAATTCAATTCAATATAATATGCTCGTGGTTATATTGCCAGCAGCCCGAGACATCTAGACAATTTGTAGAATATATGGCTCACATGAATCCAGTTTGATTCGTGCTTGACATGTTTTTCACAATTCCATACACATTTTTATTCACCACATAACAAACTGAAGTATGTACTTAAAATGAAGGGCAATAAACCCTTCTCTTTACCTTCGTTGCTGTAAATTCTTGATGCTTGTTCTGCCTCATGAAAAATGTATAGTTTTTGAACCAGCTTCCTTAAAGAACAGGGAAAAAAAATAAGAAACGAAAAACAAAAAAAACAAAAAAAAAAAACAAAAACACACACAAAAAAACCCAACCACATATTACCGTGGGCAGGTTTGCGATGGAAATCCTTGCTGCTTCCTCGTCCACACAAATATCAAGTTTTGTATTTGGCAGCTAGTATCGACAGGGCGGTAGACACTCCTTGGGTGCTCCTATTGGACCAAATCTGAAACTACGAAAAAGGTACATTTATAACACAGCATGTATGTCAATGATTCTGTCTTTTTTTATTTTTTATTTTTTATTTTTTTTTAATTTTGGAGGGGGAGGGGCGTGAGGTGGGGGCTAGATATGGTCACACAGCTACACCTCAACATAGGGAGAGAGCTCATGCCATGGCGTCTTACAATCTATCCCTTTATCTCCCTCGCTAGAAACTGGTGCTAACTGACAATTTGGACTTCCGATACTACGAAATGGTATGTCATTAACGCAACAGTGAAGAGGAAAATGTAATGTCAACGGCATTCAATGCCACTCATTGTCAATCAATTTGGATTATAAAGTGTTATGTGGATATGTATCTTTAATAACCTCTGTAAGGAAGCCAAGTGAGAGTCTTAGTAATCAGTGAGGTTTGTCACAGGTCACAAGTCACAACCTTTTCCCACTTAACATGGAAATGGACAGTGGTTAAACCTGAAATTATGGAAAGAACTATTTTGATAAGAACTTATCCTACTCAGAGTTTTGCCGACGACCGTGTTGCCAGTAAGGTAAAGAAAATCATTCTGGTAACTAGGACAGTTTAGAAAATTGAATATGGAAAGCTCGTTTTTTTTCTGTTGAATGACCTCTCACCTCCATTTGCCTGTGGTAGACACCGACTTGCCTGATGATGAAAATGACGACGATGACGATGACGATGACGATGACGACGACGACGACGACGACGACGACGATGATGATGATGATGATGATGATGATGATGATGATGATGATGATGATAATCATGCAACGAAACGCCACATTGCGATCGTTATATTGACGTGAATTCTGTCAGCCCGGGCACCTACCAATCAAAGCAACGCTAACATCATGTTTAATTTTACCACTTTCCATTACAATATTCACAGCAAAGTGTGTGTGTTTTTTTAAAAAAATGTTGTAATCAACAGCATTCTATACAATAGATGTTTCTGATATTGTTTCAAGTTTTGTGTATGGTTTTTGTCATAGTTTATTACCCCCATGTGTACATCAATTTGACGGTATGTCGTTTTGAGAGTTTTGTCATGGTCGAAATAGTTTTCCGCCTTCGGGCATTGTAGATTGTATCTTGCTATGCCCACTGGCATCTACGAGTAATCTAAGTAGCTTATTAGTCCATAATATCATAAAATGCCTATTTGCCCACTATTCTCCACAACCATCTTTCTAATTTATAGACCCCTCCCCTAATACACATCGATTTTCCGCCATCGGCAGCACAATAACTCTATCAAACTGGCTGAGGGTTTTTTCGCTTTGTGGTGGTGCTTTATGGTTCATAAAATGAAATGGCCGGGCCGGCCGCCTGCGTGCCTCCATGTCTGAGGACCAAGACAAGAGGTTAAGGAAGGGTTCCACTTAATTGAAGAACCTTGACCTTGTTTTGACAACGTCCTGAAGGGTCCACAAAATGGCCGCCGGTTAATTGAAATTTATTCAATATTTACTTATTCGTTAGGACCTGGGGCATACATGCGTTTGTGCTGGTGCGTGCTGTAAATTTTCAAGCAATTAAATTACTGTCAACGTGAAATATTTACATATATGGAAAGAATACGTTGCTATTGCATGTGTCCAAATAAATATATAATCATAATTTGATGTATTCAATAGACGTGATTATTTTGAAACATTTTGATACATAGCTCTGCATTGATGTGGTATTCGTGGTTTTGTTCTGCACTAGTCTATTATTAAAATGAATGCATTGTGGTTTCACAGTATACCATCCAGCTGGCTGATGGTCATGCTTCTCCTGCCGTTGGCGTTATATTCCCCACCAACGCCCATAAATTGTATCTGCGCACTGGTATCATGTGGCCGTCATATCTGCATATATTTATACGTTATCATATAATCCGGTTTACGTCGCCTGTAGGTACTATTACAGGTAAATTCCTCTCTGTCTGGTGTCACCATGTATCAAGTTGAGGCGACTGAGAATAAACAGCACCCTGCCTCATTCAGTGGTCAAAATGTCACGCGACACAGGAAGTGGATTGTCCCGCCAAGTTGATCGGTATATATGATATGCCTTATTTAAAGAGTTGCTTTGTCAGCTTATTTCAGCGGAAGGACAGATTTTATAAATGTAAGCTCAAATGTAAATATAAATCGCTTTCATGGAAGGAATATGAACATAAAAAGTGTGTCTATTGTTTTGTTACACATCATTATATGCGTCAAACTACAAGAATATATATATATATATATATATATATACATATATATATATATATATATATATATATATATATATATATATATATATATATATATATATATATATATATATATATATATATATATATATATATATATATACATATATATATGTGGCGCCAACCACTGCCATTTCGGAAGCCAGAAGGGAAAAACTTACTGGGTACAGACATTTGGGAAAAGTGATGTTTCAATACAGTTTCACAAGTAGTCTGTAAAGCTCACAGTGATAAAGAATGTTCTTCGGTTGCTGTGAAATAAAAAAAATCAGTCTTGTGCCGCTTTCCTGTTATATTGGCTAATTTGATTCTCAATGTTGACAAAAGAAATTGAATGGCTAATTGGTAACGTGTGATACCTGATATCTACACAAAACCCTGGTTGCATTCTCTACTACTGTAGGGAAAAATCTTGTAGATAGCAATGGTGAACAAAATTCTGGTCTTTAAAGTTAATGGGTTCAACACTGGCGTTTCACGATGTACATGTACTGATTTTTTTGTACCAAAAATATATTATGGTACATATTTATACTGGCACAAAACTGTATGCATACATACACGTTAAAATTGTATTTTAACACCGGTTTCATGACTTTAAACACACACACACACACACACACACACACACACACACACACAGAGAAAGAGAGAGAGAGAGAGAGAGAGAGAGAGAGAGCTAAATGTACGAAGTGCTAAAGCCGTTAAAGTTAATAAATGTAGGGAACATCAGTACATTTACAGTTATGTGATCATATCAATCCAAATATAATGCGACGGATACAGTCGTGCATATGTCAGTATAATGACTGAGACTTTACCCCTGCCTTAGCCTTGGAAGATTTCTTAGATGTACAAGCAAAGCATATGTCCAGCGACAGAAATCAGCAGACGATAGCACTAGCCAAGAGGTATTACGTGATCTATTCTGAACATAGTATTGACCTAAAGAAGTCGGATGGATAGATAGATAGATAGATAGATAGACAGACAGACAGACAGACAGACAGACAGACAGACAGATAGATAGATAGATAGATAGATAGATAGATAGATAGATAGATAGATAGATAGATAGATAAATAATATACATGTAACTCAATTTAGTGTCATGATAGCAATCAATCAATTGTCATTTTTGTCATTTTTTACATATCCAAAGGCGTCTAGTTAGGCAAAACTATGATTCAACAAAGATATATATGAAAATTATCCACATAGTACCACGCTTTTTTTTTTTTTTTGTAATTAATATTATGAAATCCCAATTTTCCTTTGTAACTTATACAACCTTCGGCACCGCAGATACCGGCGTCGGTAGCTGCAAGCAGTATGCCGCCATCCACGCATTTATGCATGTGGAAACTGTCCGATTTAGCTCCTGGAATTTGGAAACCTTAATAAGTTATACTTACTATAAAGTAGACTTGTTGAATGTGGAGTGGAGTATTTTTAGCGTTCAAAGAAAAATGATATGATCTAAAATCGTACGCTTGCTCACTTTACGTGGGTGTCAATAAAACAAGAAGTGGGTGTAATAAATTTGCAGAATGAAATGTCCCAAGGACTACACATCCTAATAATAACTTTGCTTATTATGCATAATAAACATAAGTGTGATACATGTATGATAAACATAACTGTGACAACTTAGATGATGAGTATTTATTGCAACTAGGCCAACTAAAGCAGCAATTAAAACCGGATACCAACCTAAATAACCACGATCGTAACCCAGACAATATTTTTATAGCTTTGGTGTGGTCGTATCATTGTTTTACATGTTATCAAGTTCATTCCATTAGTCAAAAATGGCATCTATTTATTGAATTGAGTCTACCGTTGTTAGGTTTGTAAATAACTGTTTCCTCAAGCATTAAATATTGAAATGCACAGGATCAAGTGGCCTGCTTGGCCACAATAATTGCTTGTGTTTGCGTAGGACAAGCAAGTATTGACGTTACTCATGCAAGGAAATATACCCCTTTAAGTACGCTTTACAATACTGCGGGAGCACCAAACACCCTTTCCCCAAAATTTGCAATACACAAGGGTGTATTGCATATTTTGATTGGATTAGCCTTGTAAGAGGCAACAAGAAAGGCTTAATAAGACAGTCGACCTATATTTCTAGAAACTATACCTCCGTAGTCTCTTATTAACTCAAGTTGATCATTGCTTCCGTCTGTTGTAGGCAAAATATATGCATCCAGTCAGCACGCTAAAATTGCCTTGTTTTACGCTGTCACATGTTTTCAAATGTCTTTCTTCTTTTTGAAATGGCACACAACCAGAAAACACACATTTAATGAAAAAAGTCACTGGAAGAATTTTTACCTACCTGAAAGAACTTCGTGGTGTTTAGACTGCAATTGCATGTGTGAGAAAGGTCAGTGAAAATCAATGATGTCCCACACCAAATATCAACACTTGATTTTGCTGTGAGGATTGCGAGCGTAGGAATGCCAATGTATATGGATTTTGCGTGAAAAACTTAAAACCCAATTTAATCCCAAATAATATATGGAACTTTTTTATATCATCGCACAGCGACGTGAACGTAAGCGCGACGTAAGAGGCTGTTACGCTCTTCCTTCCTCTAATAACACACCCAGTACACCTCGCGTTGCCTTATACGTTTTCATTACTAAGTCAAGAATAGTAGAGCGGGCTATAAAATTAATTCTTCTTTCACTTTTGCTAAGTTTCGATTGTGCCATTTGTTTTAAAATCAGATTTTATATCGTAAGGTATGGAGCTGCGTGTTTCCCTGGGTGACATTGGTTTGTCAGCTTACATGTATCACAGTGTGCACAGTCAATAAACAGACAGACGGCAAAAAAACAAAACAAAACAAAATAAAAAAAAGCAAAACAAAAACAAAACAAAACAAAACAAAAGCAAAAAAGTAGGATAAAAACAAACAAAGGAAAAACAAACCAACATTCAAACCAAAACCCTCCCACATTCATTAAAAGCAACCAGATATACCTTTTTTTTCATAAACCTTTTACTGAAATATATATTTTGAGTTGTGACACGTAGAAAATGACGTTTGCCTATCACCCACGAAGGAATAATAATAATAATAATAATAATAATAATAATAATAATAATAATAATAATAATAATAATAATAATAATAATAATAATAATAATAATAATAATAATAATAATAATAATGATAAAAATAATAATAACAACAACAATAACAACAGTTTCAAATGACAAATAATTGCAATATTTGTCTCTTAGCTTTGTGAAAATATATTCAGACCCTATTGTCTCAAACTATAAACAGTGGAGATACTTACTCTTTTTTGTTTATAGGATTGTTGTTGCTTTTTTTGTTACTTTTTTTACTTGTGTTCTTCTTTGTTTTGTTTATTTATTTGTTTGTTTGATTTTTGTGGGTTTTTTGTTTGAGTTATGCCTCTGTGCCAACACATACATGTATACTGTTTTCCCAGAAATTCTTTATCTCTTTCTTTACCAATTAATTTCGCGCTTTTTTTCTAGCAAACTATTACAGATGGAAACTCCAAACTTGGCACACTTATACTTCTAAAGACTAAGTCTTGCGTTTCTATAATGAGAGGTCAGGATTTTGAAAATTATGCAAATGAAGGTGAATTAAAATTTTAATATTTCAACATCTTATCATCCAGTGGTAGCTGTGGTTCCGAGTGCATAGGAGTTCAATCATAGCAAGCAAAGGTCATCTTAAATGTTGAAGTCACATCAAGGTCAAAGGTCAATATAGGCCAAAGGTCTTTATAGGTAAAGGTCATTTTAGGTCACAATGTCATTTTAAAGGTCAAAGTTTACTTGAGGTAGAGGTCATCTCAAGGTCAAAGACATAATGTCAAAGGTCGAGGTCTTTTGGACGTTTAAAACTTTCATCTAACCATACCTGGGTCACATTTTATCCATTTTGATCAGGTTGGGCTCAAATTGTAGCTGTTGTAACTCTGCACATTTTTGTAATTTACATGTAACCTCTAAAGGTCAAAGGTCGAGGTCATTTAGATCTTTGAAACTTTCATCTAGACATAACTCGGTCTTTTTTTTATCCAATTTTGACCATGTTGGGTTGAAATTGTAGCTGTTGTTGCACTGCACGTTTTTGTAATTTATATGAGCTTTAAAAGTCAAATGTGAAGGTCATTTGGACCTTTGATATTGTCATAACTTTGTATATTTTTATCGCATTTTTATCATGTTGGGCTTCAAATTGTAGCTATTTTAACAAAGCCCATTTGGTAATTTACATGTAAACTCTAAAGGTTAAAGGTCAAGGTTATTTGGATGTGTGAAATGTGTATCCAGTCATAACTCAGTCAATTACCAAAGCTGTAGATTCATTCAAAAAAGTCATCGCAGCGCGTAATTCCACTCTCTTTCATTTACCAGTTTTTGGATAAACAACTTTTTGGCGCTAACCGCATCAATGCTGCCAATCTGCACTCAGCTAAGGAAAGCTTTTCATCTAGGTCATGCGTGTAATCATCATGGGCTGAGGCCTACCTGCAAAATAATAGGAACACTTTTTACTTTTAGTTAAGTCATTCAAGCAGACAAGTATTTAAATCCAGACGGTTTTTGGCATGTTGAGCCGGGGTGGATAACGAAAGATGGACGAGTCATTTTTTATCATCTACTATGTGTAGATTGATATCTAGATTCTACTACTCCGTTCAGCCTCAGGGGTCATGCAGGTGCACCCACGGGTCGAGGAATGCCTTATCCGAAGCCGGCTTCAGTCAATGGCAATCCGTGTTCATCCGTGGTCCGTGGCTTCACTTTCAACATGTTCAAGTGAAAATCCAGTCATAAGATTGATCAACAGCCGTGTACCATTTTGTTCTGGTACCACGAGAGCCCTTGACAATATGCCCCATTTTTTTTTCATCTGTGGCCCACTCAAGTGCTTATCTCAGAGCCCTTGCATATCATGGAAACCAATTACCGATTTATATCTTACCTTTCCCGTTTTAACCCTTTCAGTGCCAAATTTTGGACTGAGTCAAAAGCTTTTCTCGGCGCGCATTATTCTGAAACTATAGGCATACTGGTACTTGAATGAAACGTCTTTTTACTAGGAATTCGGCCCTGGGATCCTAATGATGATTCAGACTTGTCTCACTTAAGTAGATAGAGTGAGTCGTCATTGGTACTGAAAGAGTTAAATAGTGCCGTATAAAGCCTTGGATAAAATGTTTACTGCAGAAAGTTTGTGTTTATCCTTGTACTCTTTTCCATGATAAAGCTTAAATGATTCAGATATTTTGATGCATGTAAGCAAGTTCAACGTCGAAAGGGAGAGCATTCATGTCCGCATTTTGATATCAGGGTTTCAGGCCTACGTAGGTCATTATGCCACTGGGAAACCCTGGAACACGTCGCATGATCACGTTAGCGTGAAACCAATCAGATCGCACTTTTATGATTAGCCACGTGTGAACAGAAAAATAGCCACGTGCTTGGATTTGCAAACACGTAGATTAGTGCGTTCGGGTTTCTCCAATCTTGGTGTGATGTTCGCTCTGCGAAATCACCAAAGGCCCCTTCAAATCGACTCAGAAGCGTTTCCGGTGACTTTTTAGAATTTTGATGCAAGAAAATAAATGTTGACCAGGGTGGTGGGCGACATAATAAGCACAACGAACATATACTTTTATCCCGGAGTAAAAAGCAAGCAAGTGTCCGATG
This sequence comes from Hermodice carunculata, assembly GCA_964020975.1. Lineage (NCBI taxonomy): Eukaryota > Metazoa > Annelida > Polychaeta > Eunicida > Amphinomidae > Hermodice > Hermodice carunculata. Next base: position 30,542,899 of record OZ026623.1, read on the forward strand.
TCTTCTAATTGTTGTTTGTTTTCTGTTTCCTTGTACTGCTGTTCAGAATATTGTGTCTTCATTTGGCCATTTTTTTAGCAGACATTGTGCCCTGGATAGCTGCTCAACGTTTCTCGAGGGTTCATACAGTATCGCCTCTGGAAGCCTCATTAAAGGCAGACGTGCTGCCCGACACCTTACATCTCGTTGTCATAGTATCATCAGAAATTTTAAACATGGAATTGTGTGCCACCCGAAACTACAAATAAAATCGATCTACGTACCGTTTTATTTATATATATATATATATATCTTTTTGCGTGGAGGTGTTTACATCTGTCTTTATTTAGTGTTGTATTAACAACATTTTAATGACATTGCCTATTACATTTCCTCGTTTTACTCAGGTTCGTCATGGATTATTATTATTATTATTATTATTATTATTATTATTATTATTATTATTATTATTATTATTATTATTATTATTATACCGTAAAGGTGTTAACATATCTCAATAACGATGCACACGTGCACTCAGCCGTAGTGAAGCACAGAGGGTCAAGCAAACTGTAATGGGTTGCTTAGCAAATGCAGACAAGTAAGTCAGAATGGTCATATTACATGTGCCCTACCACACGCACACACACACACACACACACACACACACACACACACACATATGTATGTATATATAGATATATAAATCCCGTGCAGCCTTTCCTCGTTTCTCATAAAGTCTTCCTTCTGTCGAATTGGATACGAACGCTTGTATCATATTCTAATAAACAGTGAATGGGAAAATGAAACATTTCTCTCATTCTAGGGCCTCATTTAGATGCATTTCGAGAGCTTTCCTCTGCCAATAATCGCTCTCTAGTATCTTGCTTCATTAAACACTGTTGCATCGGGCGCTTTTCTTGTGTAGGAACCAAATAGAAAAAAGGGCTTGCCACAAATGTAGTTTAGGGACGCACAGACACAATACAAAGCGTTCCAACTCAATAATGATAGTATAACGAGGCTATTAGATACAACCTTGAGTAAAGGGAGTTTAACACAAAAGAGGTTTCATCAAGGGAAAATCCTTGTTGGGCAATTGTGAAATAAAGCATATCTAAACACACAGAGGCTGATTGTGAACATGTGGGCCGACTGAATTCCGACCATTGACCCAATAATCAATCAGCGCGTGATTCGTAACTATTTCCCCTCGGTCCGGGATACGAATTATACCAACCTCCAGTTGGACAACACACGCCTGAGTCCAGTATTCGTTCTTTTGATTGAGATGTATATTAAGTGAACTTTAAAACTATTGAATAACCTATATTTACAGAGAAAACGGAACAATGATAAATATCCTGGGTCATGGACTGACCGATGGACAATGTTTGAAAGATATCCCTTATGGGACATCGATGTAACAATTCAAACATCAATTTGTAGGACAGTGAATCTAAAGATTGCATGAGAAATGCTATGATTTAACATTATACATAGGGATAGCGGGTATATTAAAGTCGTCCGTAAATCCCACAAAGTGGTTATTAAATCATTAAAAGAACGGCCTATTCAGTCGAAAGGTTCTCTTGCCACTGATTGTAATCACTGCAGAGTCTAGCACAGCAGGTGCTATGCTTAAAGGATTTTTATAATGATTCCATCATCATCATCAAATTCCTCGTAAAAAAGAGTTCACATGCAACTACCAGCACGTCTGTATTATAGAGAGAAAACAACAGGTTTCTTGGCTTAGTTTGGATCCATTGCGCTAAAAGCAATCCGATTAACTCTTTCATTGGCAACTTTTGGACAAAAGTTAATGTGTTCTGATTTGACATAATGCCAGACTCACGGTCTCTGTAAAGCAACCTTTTATACTAATACCAGCATGCCCATAGTTGAAAGACCATAAGACAGCATAACAATCAGCCAAGTCAACAGCTTTCCTTTGTGTGTCATGGGCACAATATTGCGCCCCGGGCGCGTTGAGCAAATCTGTTGGCTCATGTAAGACGTGGCACTATAAGAGTTAAAGCCGTTGAATCTGTTGCCAAGTTTTGGCTTAAATATTATATCGTTCAGAAAAAAAATCGCTGAAGGCCCACCACCCTGTACATGGACAAAATGTAAATGTATCACAAGACAACAACATTGAAATATCAACACAATATTACACTTTTTTTTCTAAACAAGCAGGGTAACATTTCTGAAAAGAAACCGGAAGATGGAATAAAAGATGTGTAAGCTTGAATATTATTCCAATAATACTAAGTCCCCAAAATTAACAGTATTTGCATTTTACTCCTTCCCTAGTGCTTTGCGGATTTATAGTTGCTTTCAAATGACCCCACATTTACTTGCTGTCTTATAATTTTCAAAATAGAAAATCATTAAGGCTGAAATTTCTGAGAGGTGGAATCTTGGATTGTAACGCGTTCCTCAACAAAATACACATACTGCGCTGAAAAGCGATTATTATTTTCGGAACTTCGCTCTTCACCACACCCAGCAACACCTAAATTGTGGAGGATCCTTTTCAATTGGCTGCAGCTCATTTTCAATCTTGCGTTGCGACTATTGTACATGTATATGCTATTATATAAGATGGCATAGCGAATACTTGAGTTAAATGCCTTGTATTAGCCAGTGTCATTGCTTAAGCCTTGTAAAATAGATAAAGTATAATACTACCGTAAGAGGGCTGCAGAAAACCGTATACCCAAGTGTTCATGCACATTTACATTTTCAAGACCATCAGTGTTGAAATCAAGTTGGGCTCAATGACAGTGTCAGCTTTCTCGCTTACAACCAAACATTTCGTTTTGTGATGGTTCAAAGTGTCCAGCCACTAATTCGACCATTGGGCCAATTATTCCAATTCTTTGTTCATTATCTCGGCTGGTTCCGTGTGGGGTCATTTATTCTGATATATAGCCTGGGATCATCGGGGAAAAGGCGTGTTTCAGATTTTACAATCATCAGCAGTATCATTTGTGCAAACATGAAACAAGAGTAGCCCTAAGACTGAATGCTGTGGAGCTGGCTGCTCTGACGTCATGCAGAATGAGGCCTGTTGCCAATTCTTGCATGGTGAGGATTAATACAGTCGAGAGGTCTTCGGGCCTGGCCAACATAGCTTTCAGACTCTCGTGGTTTCTGCATTTTAAATTACGGGTCGGTATAATTTCTAAATTTTGTCAGTTAAGGTGTGAAGCAAGTGGACAACATTTCGTCTCCGCGAACGTCTCGTGGTAATGCAACCCATTGGCACTAGTAGTGAAGCTATCCTCGCCTACCGCTCTGGTGCTTTTCAGACATCACAAATGCGATGACGAGATTACGTTTGTTTTCTAGGCCAAATCTTAAAATAACAATAAAAAAATAAAATAAAATAAAATATCCACCTTCTTGTTTGCTGGTGGAAGCCTGATCGGGGAACGGAAATGCTTCTGGGTGTTTCTTGCTTACTTCTGGTCACCCTTCGGACAAAAATTCTTCCAGACACACAGGTTTAGCGTCCAGTCCCCAAAACCATGAATATTACAGTTCTGGGCAAATAAAAATATGATCTTGTACTAACGAGGGAGTCAATGTTTACCTGGCAACCTGTCATATGTTTACAAACATAGTTCAACCATTCTTCATGGATATAGAATTTGGTTGAATTGCAAATAAAATTTACCTTTTACAAAGTAAATCATGATTCAAAAAGAGATATACAGCATGCTACGTTAACTCTATATGCCATGGATCAGAATGTGTGAACCTGAAATTGCCAATCGAAACTATCTGGATTCATGGTATCCTGTCGTCAAAGACCTCATTATTTTGATCATAGAAGACATGTCAGTTAAGTTCCCTTCAACGTAGGGTGGTCGAAACCACTTGTGTGTGTGGGGGGGGGTTGTTTTTTTTTGTTTGTTTGTTTTTTGTTTCTTTTTTTTTCAAATGTAATGTATATATTTTGTTCATTTCTCTACAAATTAAACTTTTTACATAAACCATTTTATTTATAATTTTAAAAGAACCAATATCAGAAATTAAACCGTCAATTAATTTCACCATACCTTGTCGAAGTGTCGAGGAGGCACCGAGGGAGTCCGCAAAATGAAAATTCTCTCCATGCAGAGCGTTGATACGAGTTATTTTTTTATATTATCTGCTGTTCAATTGTCAATTTCCCTACAGGTTTCTCTTGTTTCTCATAATTTCCAACTTTCTGCAAATTGGGAATGCGGACACCTGGATCATATTCTAATCAGAAGCACGGTAAACATATGAACATTGATATAATTCTCCCACATCTGGCGTATTGATTTGTCAACATGAAATAATACGAGGAACATTGGCCAGCGGGACAACAAATCAAAAGAGATTTGTCCACGTGCACAATGAGGCTCTCCGCACGCAAAATTCATCTAGACCCTTGACAGGCCACACAGAAGGGAATGCAACCGTCGGCATTACTCCAAAGATCGCGTTGGGAAGAAAATGTAGAAAGATTTATTTGAGTTCAATCTCGAATAGAGAGGAATCGGTGGCATTTGTTAAATTGCAGTAATTGCGGGCATGTAAAGGTTTGAAGCCCGATATTGTTTCAACATTATTCCGGCTTATTCTGCCTGCTATATTGTGACGTTGCTTGACTGCTTCGTGTCATCTTGTCTTAAATTAGTTCTTTCGAAAATCTATACCAAGTTAATATGCCAAAGGAAGACTGTACCTACAATAATACTGTGCCTAGGATACTCATCTGCCTTTAGATTAATACGAAAGACAACACTTATCATATGGGGATTGTGTCAATAAAATTCTTACCTTCTAATTTAGTCCAGACCCCTATTTCTCCAGATCAAAGTAAAACATCAGAGGAAGTTTTGCTGCAGTTAATACTGTTTTACATTCATTGTGTTACATTGCCAATATAATGATATATGTGAAGTCTTGTTTTCTTTCTTTGTTTCTCGTGAATATTTACGTGTATTTCTGCAAGTCAGATCTGGATAGATGATGACGTCACCGACACATAGAGCTGCTTTTACGTCAAATATGAAGCAAATTGGGTCAACAAGCATTATTAGATCTCGTGCAATATATTTCTCCTGACATTTGGGTTGTTCTTATGAGGGTACTTTTTAAGAAAAAATGAAACCTAATTTATGTATTACAGAAGCGCATGTGTGTTTAGAAAACAATAGGGTCTGAGGCACCGTGATTCTAAACCAAGCGGACACGACTGCACGTGAGCACGTTCAGCACACGTCAACGGGACACACAGCATTTGTCCTTTAAAAACGTTTTCTGAAGAGACCATTTTTAGCTGTGGGTATTATATGCAAGTCAATATTACTCAAACTATTTGAAGCCTGTGTAGTGATATCACTTAAATGATATCATTAAAAAAAAGTATATTGATGATAAATAAAAATTCCGCGCTGAATGGACCTTACACAATTTTCGCTAGAACATTTTGATTAGCATATCGAAATATACGACATTTTTATATCAGACACTGCTTACCAATTTACGAGTTGGCAGTGATATGTCCCCTCTGTAGTTTTCCATTCAATATATTTTGTGCGGAAGAAAAACAGGAAGCAAAAGTCAACACCGCAATTCTTCGTGAGCTCCTTTGGTCGAAAAGGTAACAAGTCATTATGTCTGTGTGCCAACACAGGCATACAGTTATCCCAGAAATTCTTTATTATGTCTGTTTGCCAACACAGACATACTGTTTTCCAGAAAGTCTTTCTTCCTTTCTTTCTTTCTTTCTTTCTTTCTTTCTTTCTTTCTTTCTTTCTTTCTTTCTTTCTTTCTTTCTTTCTTTCTTTCTTTCTTTATTTTTGTCCGCCCTTTTTCTCGGAGACTATCAAGGACAGAAACTCCAAACTTTGCATAATTATACTTCTAGATACGACTTCTTGCCTTTTAATAATGAGAGGTCATAATTTTTGAATTTTTGCAAATGATGGCTAATTAAAGTTTTAAATCGTCAATATCCTTTATATGTATGCACATGTGGTTCCCCGTGTATAGGAGTTCTATCATAGCAAAAGGTCATCTCAAATGTAAAGGCCATATCAAAATGTCATTTTAAATGTCAAAGGTCACTTCAGGTAGAGGTCCTCTCAAGGTCAAAGGTGATTTCAAGGTTGAAGGCCACTTTCGATGGTGGCTGGCCAATACATACATTGTCAAGTTTAGTGCCACAGAAATTAACCGTAAATCTGTCGTTCCATTGGACAGCCAGTCTTGAAGAGGGGTCACAATTTTCACAATTATGCACGTTTAGGCAAATTAAAGTTTTAAACCTCAATATTTAAGAAACTGTAATAGGTGTAATTCCAAGATTAAGAGTTGTCTCCCACATCACTCTAATTTCAGAGATCTCTGAAAATTAAGGCAGGTGAACACAAAGCAGAAAAAGGTTACATCTGTGTTGTTGTTTGTCATTTTTTCTGCCTTGTAATTTTTTGCAGTGTTGTCATCTTGTTACATTATTGTCACCTAGTACAACATATCAAAGATATTGCTAAAAATCTGGGGGAAAAAATACATTTGTTGGCACACAAATAAGCTTCTTTTCTAGTTCGTCGTGGGTAGCTTTGTAACGGTCACTTTGCCGGAATCAGAGCAAAAGATGTCGTTTTCACGATGATAAGTGCTTGCTCTATTCTGTGAACGATACATTTTTTTTATCTAAATTCATAAGGTCAAGCTTTGGTAGCAAATGCAATTTGGAGGAGCCACATTTGCACATAAAAAGATGGTTTTTCGGTATTCCACATTAAAGAGAGACACAGCATGATATACCTGATACTTGATAAGACCTTTATAAAACCCGAAGATTGGCTTGTAAAGCGATGTTATGTATTTTTATGAATCTTTAATCACATATTATAGGCTGCACCTAGTATATTCATATGGGCGTATTGTGCAGCGAATGTATGCATGAAATTTAAACCAACATAAAGAAACTTTAAAGGCATATGAAATATTTAGATCATACCATATAGATAGATGGATGGATGGATGGAATGATGAATGGATTGATGGATGGATAGATAGATAGAGAGATAGAGAGATAGAGAGATAGAGAGATAGAGAGATAGATGGCTAGATGGCTAGATGGATAGATAGATAGATAGATAGATAGATAGATAGATAGATAGATAGATAGATAGATAGATAGATAGATAGATAGATAGATAGATAGATGGATGGATGGATGGATGGATGGATGGATGGATGGGATGGATGGATGGGATGGATGGGATGGATGGATGGATGGATGGATGGATGGATAGATAGATAGATAGATAGATAGATAGATAGATAGATAGATAGATAGATAGATAGATAGATAGATAGATAGATAGATAGACAGAAACATGTATTGATATGCTTTGATCTAAGGGTAGTTTTTTTTCTTTCATTCAATGAAGGATTTGCTTTCCTGCTGACTAGTTGCCTTAAGCTAAAAAAAATCGCCAAAAGTGTATGTTGACTGAAAATAAAAGCATAGAACAAAGACAGACAGGTGAATGTACCTGCAATTTCCTGGAGCATCAAAGTGAAGTCAATGTCACCAGTGACGTCATACTCCGTGCATAAACCACAGGAATGATTGCTATGCTATTAATAGCATTGGCTATTTCTGGTCGCTTTGTTGTCTTAAGTGCATCTAATAATACGTCATTTTTTCAGGGCACCCCCATTAGACGCAGACATCAAAGACAGAATCCTCTATCAGATCTTGATTATTTATTGTATCTTACCTTAAAGAGCTTTCAAACGTCTCTACTCTATTTATAATGCATACCCAAGACGGCGGTAAATATCCGTGCCCTGATCTTTGTAATGTTTTACATCAGCAAAATTTTGTAGCGGAGACATAGCTACATTTTGTTTACCTTCAGTCTCGTCCATGTTTTACAAATAAAGTTTTGTTGTAGCTGTAATGCTGGTGTACAAGTGAATCCAGACATTCTAAACAAGCAATTTCAGCGGAAAAATCATTATTGAAGTGTGTGTGTCAAAACAAACTTTTCTGTTTTTCCTGAAATTCTTTCTTTCTTTCTTTCTTTCTTTCTTTCTTTCTTTCTTTCTTTCTTTCTTTCTTTCTTTCTTTCTTTCTTTCTTTCTTTCTTTCTCTCTGTCTCTCTTTCTTTCTTTCTTTCTTTATTTATTTCTTTCTCTCTCTCTTTCTTTCTTTCTTTCTTTCTCTCTCTCTCTCTTGCTTTCTTTCTTTCTTTCTTTCTTTCTTTCTTTCTTTCTTTTCTTCCATCTTTAACGACAAATTTGTCCGACACTTTTCTCGGAAACTATTATACATAGAAACTCCAGACTAAGCATGATTGTACCTTCATACAAGGAGTTTGACAGTTTTATATAGAGGAATGGAGAGGTTTAAAATTATGCAAATTAGGGGCATTTGAAATTTTTAATCTTGACTATCTTCAACACTATAAAGATACAGATGTCATTCCAGCTTCGAATTCTAGGTTGTTGACCATTGCGCACCTAATGAATTAAAAGTAAAAGTATGATTGTACCTACATACAAGGAATTTGACCGTTTGTACAGAGGAATGAAGACGTTTAAAATTATACAAATTAAGGGCATTTGAAATTTTAAATCTTGAATATCTACAAAAGTATATTAGATAGAGATGTAATACCAACTTATACTATGGAGTTGTTGACCATTGCGCACCAAATGAATTAAAAATAAAAGTTGTAGCAATTTAAATAATGCTTAATAGCACCATTAGAAATTTTAAATCTTAAAAAACTTCAAAGCTTTCATACATAGAGATGCCACTCCAACTTCTACTCCTGTGTTATGGAATAGTTGTACATTGCCGTACCAATATGCTTTGAAGACATACACACTGATTTGCTGTGCAGCAAATCATCTATCATAGTTAAAGTGTGTGTGTCAACACCCACTTTTCTGTTTTGCCTGAAATTCTACCTTTCTTTCTTTCTTTCTTTCTTCTTTCTTCTTTACCAGTTAATTTGTCTGACATTTTTCTCGGAAACTATTATACATAGAAACTCCAAACTTGACATGATTCTACCTCCATACAAGAAATTTGACCGTTTTGTACAGAGGAATGAAGACGTTTCAAATTACACAAATTAGGGGCATTTGAAATTTTAAATCTTGAACATCTACAAAAGTATTATAGGTACAGATTTTATTCCAACTTCTACTATGGAGTTATTGACCAGTGCGCATCTAATGAATTTAAAGCAAAAGGTGTCAATTTAAATTATGCTAATTAGCAGCATTGGAAATTTTAAATCTTGAAAAATTTCAAAGTTATAATAGACAGAGACGCCATTCCAACTTCTACTCCTGTGTTATGGAATAGTTGTACATTGCCGTACCAATATGCTTTGAAGACATATCCACTGATTTGCTGTGCAGCAAATCATCTATCATAGTTAAAGTGTGTGTGTCAACACCCACTTTTCTGTTTTGCCTGAAATTCTACCTTTCTTTCTTTCTTTCTTCTTTCTTCTTTACCAGTTAATTTGTCTGACATTTTTCTCGGAAACTATTATACATAGAAACTCCAAACTTGACATGATTCTACCTCCATACAAGAAATTTGACCGTTTTGTACAGAGGAATGAAGACGTTTCAAATTACACAAATTAGGGGCATTTGAAATTTTAAATCTTGAACATCTACAAAAGTATTATAGGTACAGATTTTATTCCAACTTCTACTATGGAGTTATTGACCAGTGCGCATCTAATGAATTTAAAGCAAAAGGTGTAGCAATTTAAATTATGCTAATTAGCAGCATTGGAAATTTTAAATCTTGAAAAATTTCAAAGTTATAATAGACAGAGACGCCATTCCAACTTCTACTCCTGTGTTATGGACTAGTTGCACCTTGCCATACCAATATGCTTTGGAGACACACGCTGATTTGCTATGCATCAAATCATCTTTCCTAGTTGTTTCTTGTATTTTGAAGCGGCTAGGCGACAGAGGTGTTAAAGCATAGAATATTCACAACTGTCTTACGTTTGGCGTTTCAGAAGCACATAGTGACAGCGGGAAATGACTGTTCCTGTGCAGTGTACAGGAATAATAACTTCTGTGCAGTTTCAGTCTTTTCCGTTTTAATGTTCTTTACGCAACATAACATTTCTACCTTACATTCAGTCCATAATGACTCGTTCTGGGTTCAAGTTTCTTACCAAGCCTTTTCTATTCGTGAATGCAAAACTTGTAAATCCCTAATGCCAGTTAAAGTTGATACTGACAGAGATTTATTTTCTCGGTTACTCCAATAGACTACCAACAACATTTCCAAGGCATCGCGAGTCAATAAGTTTTCTGACAGTGTCTGACGCATTGAGTGCAATCACAAAGCGCCCGCAGGAAGCTGGTGACCAAGATCATTAGTTAAGTCTGCGTGCCAGCACAGACTCTACCTGTATGTTTTCCTTCAAATACTTTATGTATGTATGTATGTATGTATGTATGTATGTATGTATGTATGTATGTATGTATTTATTTATTTATTTATTTATTTATTTATTTATTTATTTATTTATTTATTTATTTTTATTTATTTATTTACTTATCTATCTATCTATCTATTTATTTATTTACTTTTTTGCACGGATAAAGATATATATATATATGTATATATATATATATATATATATATATATATATATATATATATATATATATATATATATTATCTAGAAAGCTCCGCTTGGTATATATCTAATGTCATCTGGATGTTAAGACAACAAGACACAAACGGAAAAGGGCAAGTATTGTTGTAAGAAATGAGCACTGTGCTGTTCGCTTTCAAAAACTCTTCCACCGCAAAAAATGACCCAGACCAACGAATTTCCTAAGCGCTCTTTGGGCGTATTTTGCCTATTGATAACTAGAAACATGGTGCTTGACACGCCGGGAGGAGGGCTGTTTACTGAATATAAAATTGTCACTGAAAGAGTTGATGCAAATTAAAACGAATCTTTGTTATGCAGTTATGCTCGTTGTAAAAAGGCCTTTTGTTCAAGTACCAGCGTCCCAGATTTGGCACACACACACACACACACACGGGGAGGAAAATTGGCAGGTGAACAGTTTTTCTTCGTGCGTTTTGGGCGCATTGAGCCAAAAATGTGGCGAGGAAAGGTGTTGATTCAACTTTCAAATGTGCAATGCAATCAGCTCGGGGTCCAGTATCTTTCGTCATGAGTCACTTGAATGTCGTTGCGAAGGGTTTGCATCAAACCGTTATGTTGCAACTCCTGAGTTCAATAGTTTTTTTCTCTTTTTACAAACAAATTTTTGGATTTAAACAAGCAAATCCTCAACTGCAAGGGCAGAAAATGTGTACCTAATACGCATTTGAACAGGATACCTGGCAGTGTATTTTTTACCTGGATCGAATTGAAGATGGAATATATATTGGAAACAATAATTAACTATGGAATCGAGGCAGACTTGCCTCGTCAGTCATGCATATCTCTGCAGCCAATGTACTTCTTATAGTAGCCAAGATGGCAATACTATGAATAAAAATGAAGCCCATGATAATGATATTAACAACAGCAATAATGATATTGATGATAATTCGTAAAACGTTTTGCTTACTGAAATATTTCAATGGTTAGTTTTGAGCCAAAGAAACGTTTTTTTATGAAAATATAATTCTATATTGTGTGTTCATAGCTTAATCCAAGCGGTTTATATTCATATCTTGTTCTGCTTGGATAAGAATGATTCACTTGTACCTGAAACAAGGAATACTCGGTATTCTTTGCCTCAGTTTGTACGTGTGCTAGCCCATGACGTCATCCCTGTGTTACCGAGCAAGCAGTGCCTCTCGCGTGAGACAGTTATGACATCACATATTTTGGTAACGCACATCAGATTATACTTTCATGAAAATAAAAAAAAAAAAATCATGAAAAACCAGCAATGCCGCTGAGGGCGCAAAATTAATAACTAATTAATAATCCACCGTACCAATTAGTGGGTCAGTTGTCCAAATAACTGGCGTTGTGTTTGGCCCCCGCATAGTGCCGAATAGAGACATTTGTGGCCATCTGTTGTGTCTGGTCGTACCAGGGCTGCTTTTACCAATGAGGTCACCTTAATGAGTGCCGACTGTGAGAAATAAATCACCATATGGAAGGTTGCTATGAAATGTCAACAAAAGAGTTTGACAGCAGACAGCCTTTCCGAGCTACCTCTGTTATATTTATGCACATTAATATTATTATCATTGCTGATGAATTTAGCCTGGATAACCCGAACTTGCCTCTGGAGGATCCATGTATTGACACTTTCGTAGGCAAAACCGGTTGACAATGACCGGTAGTAAAGATATCGTCTGCTTCATCTTGTCTCTTGTTGCATTTCATCATAGAAAATTCTGAAGCAACATACAGGGAAAAAGTTACCAGCAGATTACAGCTCTAGTCTACGGCTTTTTGTGGGATCCTGTGAGCCCTGGGCGGGGGTTGGCAGGGCGGGGGGTGCTGCTGCTGCGGGTGATGACTCAGACTAATGCGGTCGCCAGGTGTTTATATGTTTAAACACATTTAGTACTTTCAGTTTCTCGAAAGAGGTTAGCAATTTATAGTAATTCTGTACTGGCCTTTACACGTATATTTCTTCGTAAGTGTATGTTCACAAAACAGCATCGAATGTGTTTGAGATATCTGGAAAAATACAGACTAAGTAACAATCAATTTTCTTATAGAAGACAGACATAATTAGATTGCATTACCCTTCGCCAACCGATATGAGAGGCGGTTGAAATGTGTAAAAGTCTAACCTTATTTCATATCTCAATTACCCAATTAAGGTTTCTTTCCCAGTGGATAAAGGCATCTACCATTTACCAACCCATAAAAGGGGGATTGGGTTGGAGGTAAAGTATGTAAAAGTTACTGCCCATTTCTGTTCACAGCGTCGAGGGGGAGGGGAACTTGAAGTGCTGATTTAAGATTGAGTCAACAGCTTTCCTCGGGGCACTTTGCACGCAATGCGCGCAAAGTGCCCCGAGGAAAGCTGTTGACTAAGACTACTTTTTGCGTTAGACTGTACTTGCTGGTATTTGAATGAAAGGTATCTTCATGAGGAATTTTAATCTTTTAGCCATTATATGTTTAACGTAATGAGAAAACGGCTATAGCAGTGATTAGCACTTTAAGGGTTAAAACAGCTTGCACTCAGAACAAATACACGGCTTTTGATCTGATGAACAGATACATTTGTTCATCAGATCAAATCGATTTGATAATGTGATTGAATGATTAGTCTCCTGATTAAATATTTATACACCTGATCAAATATTTGTTCATACGAATAAAATTATTTGTTCTTCTGATCAAATATTCTACAAAACAAGAAACGGCGTTCAATAATATACATGTATATATATATATTTTTATATGAATATATATTTATATATATATGTATATATGTATAGATGTACAACCTGGGACACCAATATCTAATATCTATATATATACATATATATGTATATATATGTATATATATTTGTATATATATATATATATATATATATATATATATATATATATATATATATATATATATATATATATATATATATATATATATATATATATATGTATAGATATAGATATTGGTGTCCCAGGTAGTACAAGTTACACACCCAAATGAATGACTGGTTTTAAAATATGAATTCAACAGGTTGTGTTTTATAGATGATAAAAAAAATGTTGCCATGAAAACTTATTTTACATTAAAAGACAAGTGACAGTAACTAACGATGGATCAAACACTGAAGACCTGTTTTTCCCTCACTGTTGTAGTCCTAGAGTCCTAACTGGATAACATAATGGGTGTATTCAAAGTTTTTGGGTTTTTTTCTTTTCTTTTGTTTTTGTTTTGTTTGTTTTTTTGTTTTTTGTTTTTTTTTTGTTTTTTGTTTTTAAGTTGTTTTTTTGTAGCATAGATATGAGCTAGAAAGTCAGCAAATTTGGCATGTAAGTTGATGGGGACTTGTTTGGTTTCCACCCCAGCCTCATTATGGTTTCTGCTACCGGAGGGTAGTAGTGTTCCAAATATGGCAGGGACTTTTGAAAAGGACATATCACTCTTTCACACCTTTATCATGCATTTGCAAGGGCCCCTCAAAAGTAAGTGCAATATTTTCGACATAACAAAAGCTTTTGATATGATGTATCATGGCCACTTTTTAGACAAGTAAGAAAAATCTGGTCTACCTAGCCTCCGCTTCATCATGGCTTATAGATTACCTACATAGTTGGAAACATTGTAATGTTGCTGCTCTAGAGTTGAGGCTGGAGTGCCACAGGGATCTATCCTGGGCCCTGCTCTTTTGAATATATATATATATATATATATATATATATATATATATATATATATATATATATATATATATATATATATATATATATATATATATATATATATATATAAATATATATATATATATATATAGATATATGTATATCGATAATGTGTACACAGACGTTTGCCTTGCTTTTTCTCATCAGCTGTACCTCTGGTGGAACCATCTACCTATGGATATATAACAATCGGAACACATTTCAACATTTCATAATATATTAAACATACACTTCAAACCCAACCAGAAAAAAAATGCAGCTCCAGAAAGAGAGATATTTCAATTGCAAATAGTGGGATGTGAACTGCTAACGTCCAGTGAATTTCCTACTTGAATAAAATAGGAAATAAAATTCCTCTAGCTTTTAGCTGAGGTGCACGTGCTGAAGATTTGGTTCATTTGTTAGTCTCCATTTGTCAACGATTTAAGAGTATTGGAATTTATTTCCTCGAAACGATGACTCATCGAGCATGTTGTTCTGTGAACACAGTTTTGAAAGGTTCAACCGAACGCCGTAAGCAAGAAAGCGTCGAAATAGTCCAGGCTGTGCGCACTTTTACAGAAAAAAAATCAAGAACCGCGTTTAATATTGGAAAGTGGCCAAGACATCTCACATGTAGCTGATGCCCAAGAAATAAAAAGACCCTGTCTGCATTACTGTTCTACGTTTACTACTTATTAGTGCATGCTCACGTTACTTGTTTAAACTATCACCTTTTGTTCATTGCTACTCGCTCTGTTATCTTGATATACCAAAGGGTTTCATAGCGTAGTAATCCGGATTCTCCGATTTTTTAATAACATACGCTGACCCCAAACCAGACATGCATCATAGTACTTATCCATGGAAAGGCGAAGGGGCCATACGACAATCTTGAGATCTAAAATGACGTGAAGACTCACTTGTTGCGATGCCAAACTATGCTGAGTGTTGGGTCGTTCTATTGCACCATTCATAAAACAATGGAAACATGCAGATAAAACTCTGCGTCTGAATCCACATTTGCGATCTCCAGTGTCCTTATCGCACCCCCCCCCCAAAGTAATGCTCATCCCAAGGACAAGAAATTAATTGGTGCGCTGTGCTTTTGGTACCCAATAAGATGGCAAACGCAGGCACGTTATTTATTTATTTATTTATTTATTTATTTATTTATTTATTTATTTATTTATTTTTTCATTCATTCATCCACTTATTTATTTATTTATTTACTTACTTATTCATTTATTTACTTATTTATTTATCTATTTATTTATTTATTCATTTATTTATTTATTTATTTATTTATTTATTTATTTATTTATTTATTCATTTATTTATGTCCTTTTGTGGTATTTTGAAGAATGCATTGCGCCGCACGGAGGCACTGCGACAACAATTAGAGGGGAAAAATAAAAAATGTCAAATAATAGACATATTTGCCGGCAATGGAGAGACCCCCCCCCCCCCCGCCATTTTGTGCTGCGTGGTAAGAACAAATTTGACTAGCAGAGCTTTGTGCAGTCATTTATCACACCCATACAACTCCTGAAGACAAGCATTACACGAGGCCAAATTCACACCATGCACACCCTAGTACTTATCACCCTATGAATGCAGCAATAAGTAATTAAGTAAGTAATTCTTTTATTGTCTGTAAAGGTCACGAGTGACCTATTTGTCACAATACATAAATTCACAATACATGAGATATAAACAGGACATATGTACAATTTTAGCATCGAGACACAAGATGCTCTGGAGTATGATCCTTAATTATAGGGAGATTTTGAAGTAAAAGTAAATTGTATTGCACCACAGATACAGATACATCTGAACAACAATTTTCCCAAATTAAGCAAAACACAATTCTACCGCACATTTCGTTGTGAGCAAATTGCAGGAAAGTGCACCCAAGAGGGTTGACCAGGACGAACTTTGGATCCCTTTGTGTTAGACTGAGAATATCATTACTTGGACAAAACGTCATTTGGTGATATATTTGAATTTGAAAGCAGCTTAAGTTTTAAATTATAGGCAAAAAGAAAGAAAGAAAGAAAGAAATAAGGAAGGAAGGAAGGTAGGAAGGAAAGAAAGAAAGAAGGAAAGAAAGAAAGAAAGAAAGAAAGAAAGAAAAAAGGAGAGGGTCATAACAGAACAGATCATGTAGTTGCTTAAAATCTTAAACCTAGTTGTTTGCGACTTTATAATGAGTCATCAAAAAGTGAGTTGGTCAATGGGAAATTATAGCATGCAAATTTGACCAGACGAGTGTTAAATGGATGTTTGAGCTCAGGGTCTATCATGACTTAGTAAAACGTCTTCTGAGGAGAGGCCATTAGATTTGTGTGTATATGGTCAACATGTTCATGCGACACTCGGTGTTTTTACAGCGCTCTGAATAAAGCTGTTGACTGACTGTTAATGTGATTCTCAATGCTAATCATACAAAAAATATATGTACATTGGAGCTATAATGATACAAGATTTACACTCCTGTTCATCAGGGGACTTCCCATCGGAGTTATCGTGACACAAGGTTTCCACATCTTCTGGCGAAACGACCTTTCCTTCAAGTACAGTGTAGCAGCAAACCCGTTGTTCCAAGCAAAGGAAGCCAAGATCAAGTCAATTCACCAGTATTTTCTTTCCCCTTTGCAAAACTACCCCGTGCCAAGACAATAGTTTTGAGACAAACTTAACCCATGTTCATAAATTTCAACCCAACAATGGAAGTTAAATGCAGCAAAAGAAGAGATTCAAGAATAACCGTCACATAGATGTGAAGGAATAAATTCCACTCCTGACTTGACACAGGCAGACGCCCATAAAAGGCAACTGGTGGTTTTCAATTTGTTCTCTCAGCCTTGGAAATATTCTTCATTAAGGGGAACGCAGCTTCTTCCAATACAGTTCGTTGTTCACCAGTGGCCATATTCACAAGGAATTTGATCTGATCCTATCGCTAATCCCCAAATTAAAGTCAGCTTGGTTTGGGCCCTAAATGACTTCATCCTTGGCTCAATGTTTGATTAAAACTTCAAGGATTACCTAATACATGCTCCTGGCTACAATATGAACTTAAGGATTCACAGGTTTATTTTATTAAATCAATCTTAGTTTGATCCAATATCTAATCTTGTCATCCAGGATTTAAATCTGGATTAAATCAAGATTGATTTAATAAAATGGAAACTTTAATTCCAAAGTTCATATTGCAGTGGAGAACAAAGATTAATTAATCCTGAAGTTTTGGTCAAATATTAGGCCAACGATTCAGTAGTTCAAGCCCAAAGGCACATTGACTTTCATTTTAGGAGTAAATTCAGGATCAGATTAAAACATCTTTGTGAATAAGGCCCCTGTTTATGGTGAAATTATTAAAGTAAATTGGATCACAGGACACAACGAAAGAAAGCCTTCATAACTAGGTGTTCCAGTGTTGATGCAGGAGACATAAGCTATGCCGAATAAGGTTTGTCTTTTTCCACACACGCGCGCGCACAAACACACACACACACACACACACACACACACACACACATACACACACACACACACACACACACACACACACACACACACACACACATTGTGATCTTTCCTGAATATCGAATTCATGCTTACACATTTGAGTAGCTTCCAGCATCTGCAATCCATCGCAGAACCCCATTTGAAACATTGGATCAATACGAGCAAAAGGAATTAAAAGGCAGCGAAGAAACGCCACTTGATTAGGGGGCAATCAGTATGCCGCTCTCTTTTTCGCTCCCCAAAGCACATTGGGTCCCCAAAATATGATTGTTTTGTTTAAGTATTCTCTCTCTCTCTCTCTCTCTCTCTCTCTCTCTCTCTCTCATTCTCTCTCTCTCTCTCTCTCTCTCTCCCTCTCTCTCCCTCTCTCTCTCTCTCTCTTTGTTTTTTTGTTATTGTATTTTGGTTTTTCTTTCTTTTGGGGGGGGGGTTGTTTTGTTTTTGTTGTTGTTTTTTTTTTAATTTGGAGGAGGTTGTTTTTAGCTTACGTCTCTTTGCGAGTCGAAAACAAGTCTGACCATACAATAACAATGCATTGCAGGGGGAGAGAGAGAGAGAGTGAGAGAGAGAGAGAGAGAGAGAGAGAGAGAGAGAGAGAGAGAGAGAGAGACAGACAGACAGACAGACAGACAGAGCTTTTGGTATTTTTTTTTGTCTTGTATCTTAATGATTTAATAAAATCATTGGATGAAAATTGAGACAACGTGAAAACGTACATCTACATGTAAGTAGGCATGTGTTTCACAGCGTTTTATCATGGGGCTGCGACTAGGAATAGGGCTGCGACTGGAGCTGGGGCCTGGATCCGAAGATAATTACAATTTGGCTCAAGAGTAACCACGTGCAAGGTACCAAAATATGATATGGAGGCTGAATGTGATCACATGACGTGCTGCTGTGCATTTGTGCAGCGCACATTGACCTGGCTTTCCACATTACAGGCCTAAACTGTACTTCTTTGCTTTGGACAGAATCTTTCCTTCCGCTTTCCTGCCATTTCAGTTTTTGTGCATGAAGTCCGAGATTCTGCTCCATGTATGAATCATTGTTTTTTATTCAGAGAGATTTCATAGCAGCCCAAATTGGTGCGCGGCTCATACAGCATGATGTTGCAATAAATACAATAACTATATACATAAATAAATGAATGAATAAATGAATAAACAAGTAAACAAATAAATAAATAAAAACAAATAAATAAATAGATAGGTAGATAAATAAATAAATAAATAAATAAATAAATAAATAAATAAACAATTAAATAGATAAATAAATAAGTAGATAAATAGATAGATAGATAGATAGATAGATAGATAGATAGATAAATAAATAAATAAATAAATAAATAAATAAATAAATAAATAAATAAATAAATAAATAAATAAATAATAGAGCAAATTCAAAGAAAAAAATGAAGATATGGGGACAATTGTTTTAACCAGGTAGGTGATTACTGGATCTGATACAAATTTTGGTCCAGCTCAATGGAATTTCATCACGACGACCTCTATAACAGCTTCCACAAGGTTTCGTGAAAACCAGATGAAACTCAGAGTTGAATCCTAGCAGTCTTTCTGAGATACACAGATATTATGGGCAGAAACTTGGAAGAAGCTCTCTTGAAATTGTGTTGATATCCACGTATGTCACGATCTGATACAAAGATGACACAAACAAATCGGGCATACAAAAAAGCGAGGAAGTCGGACAATTATAATGATTGGTTATTCTATTGTCAGCTACGTAATGATGTTGTCAAATCAGTCTAAGACGCCAAAAGTAATAGCTATAAACAAGTGTACAATATTTTAGCAGACAAGTTCACAGGACCCCCAAAAGTGGTGGTCGACCCTAAAGAGTGACTGTGGCTGGTCTACCTATAAAAAGATACCACCTTTGTATGATAATGGTCAGTTTCTATTTGAACCCTTGGATAAAGCCAATGCGTTAAACAATTACTTCAGTTCACAATGGAATCCGGACGATGGGATCGAAAGTTTCCCTGTCTTTGAGTCTAAAACAAACTTAAAACTTCCCCATATTGGAGGAAGAGGTCTTATCCAGTTTACGTAAACTACAAGTTTCAAAGTCGGGTGGGCCTGACCATCTTCTGAACAAGGTGTTACGCTTGATAACTGTACATAGCGTATCCTCTAACGAAATCGTTTAAATTGTCATTATTGAGTTCCTGTTTTCCCGACAACTGGAAAAAGGCGAATGTTATCAGCCTCTGCAAAAAAAGGTGAGGAGTTTCTCACCAAAAACTACAGGCTTGTGTCTCTTCTTTGCTCCACGGCTAAAGCATTCGAGGTTGTTGTATTTAAAAGACCCTGAGAAATTTCGTATAGACAACAATCTCCTTACGGCCTGTAACTCTGGTTTTAAAAAGATGGATAGCACCGCCAATCAACTTATTCATATTGTTGATGAAACAAGGGAAAGAATGTACGTCTAGTGTTTTGGGATGTATCAAGGCCTTTGATAGGGTATGGCATAGAGGTCTCATTCATAAGCTTGAACGGTACGGTATCTGTGATCCCTTCTTATCTTGCATCAAGTCTTATCTCCCAAAAGGAAAACAAAGAGAAGTGTTAGATGGAGCGTCCTCAAACTGGGTTAAAATCGAATCTGGTGCTCCCCAAGGAAGTGTTTTGGGGTCGCTATTGTTCCTGGTATTCTTAAATGATTTAGTTGACGATATAGCACACAAAATTTACCTATTTGCGGATGACACTTCTTTGTTGGAAATAGTGGACAATCCCCACTCAACAGCAATCAGATTAAATGAAAAATTACTTGTCGCTCAAGAATGGGGTAAAAAAATGGAAAATCGATCAAGAAACTTTTGTTTCCTGCCAGACGCGATCATTTGAAACATGGACCTCGCAGGCCAAACGCTCATTTGAAACATGGCCCTCGCTTGGACAGTATCTGTGCCCCCCTTCAATTCACATCGAATCGGGTGTGCGCAGTATCAATTAAATTGATAAACATAACATTACTGATTGCTAATGTATACATGCCTTGTGACAGTTCATCAAAAACTGAGCAATCACGAGAATTTCAAAATATTTCGGAAGAAAAATCTGCTAAATGAGAAGAAACTAACACCGACAATGTTATACTTGGCGGTGACTTTAACACAGATTTCTCGAGGCTTGGATCTTTTAACACGAGAACACTAAAAGCTTTTATGCAAAGTGAAGAACTGAAATGTCCCTTATTTCATAAACTTTATAATATTGAATTCACCTATGAAAGTAAAGCCAACGGTGACAGATCGACAATTGACCATTTTTATTAACACACAACCTGTATAATCACGTGGCAGACTATTACGTATAACACGATGGCTTAAACATGTCCGATCACTCAGCCGTAAAGCCTTCTTTGGAATTTGCTGCTTCATATTACACCGAGAAATCGGATGTGTGTATTTCACGTCTGTCTTGGCAGTTGGCATCTGAGGAAAATAAGTTCTCTGAGTAATGCTTTAAATGATATTCATATACCATGGAAGGTTATTCCCTGCTGTAATTTTTTTTTTTTTGTGATGAACATTCCGAAAATATTCAGGCATATCATGACAGCATTGTTCAAGCATGTAAGCTGAAATTCGACGAAAAACTTGTGCGAGATATCATCAAGCAATTCGCTATGCCACAGCCAACAGAGAAAAGTTGAGTGCCCAGTGTCTCGCAGAATCTTTAGCTAAAAACGATATAGGTGAATTTTGGAGAAACATCAAGAAAGTTAGGAAAAATAAACAAGATAAGTCCGCCATTATTAATGAGGAGTCTAATGGTGAAAAGATAGCTGATTTATTCGCGGACAAATTTGATAGTTTATACAATTCGGTATCTTTTGACAAAACTCAAATGGAAAAACTGAAATTAAAACTAGACGATCTCATTCAATCTCACAATGACTCAATTATTGATAGATTCGTATCTGTAGAAAAAGTAAAATTTGCAGTGAGGACGTTGAAATGTGGCAAACATGACGGTGACACTGAACACTGCTCTGACCACATAATACATGGAAGTGACAATCTGTATGTTCACATGGCCTTATTGTTCAGCGCAATGATCACTCACGGCTATGCTCCGAGCGGCCTATTAAATGTAGCTGTCTACCCTATCCCTAAAAACAAAAGGAAACGTTTAGATGACTCAAATTAAAGAGGCATTGCACTGGGGAGCGTGATCGCAAAGGTTTTTGACAGGGTAATCTTAAATGATAATCGAAGTTTTCTTGCTTTGTCTAATTTGCAGTTTGGTTTCAAGCCAGGCAGTTCCACAACTCAGTGTACTTTCGTAGTATCTGGATGTATTAACTATTACTTGAAGCATGGGTCGAATACTCATGCAGTATTCCTCGACGCTAGTAAAGCTTTTGACAGAGTCAAATATGTCAAACTATTTTCTCTCTTGATACACAAAGGATTCAATCCCATTGTAATCCGGTTGTTATTGAACATGTACACGAATCAAAATGTCAAAGTCAAATGGAGAAATCCAGATTCCAGATCTTTCAGTTGTTCCAGTGGTGTAAAGCAGGGTGGAGTGCTTTCCCCGATACTTTTCAGAGTCTGTATTGACGAATTGTTGACGAGATTGAAAGATTCAGGTTTTGGCTTTCATATTGGAAATATCTTTGCCGGAGCTGCCGCATATGCTGATGATATCGTTTTACTTGCCCCCACCACAACATCAATGTCTAAATAAATTAGCATCTGCACATTATGTTCCGAGGAATATAAGATCTCTTTTAATCCTGACAAGGCCAAATCGGTATTCTTTAATTCTGATATCGCATCACAAAGCCAATCTTCTATTCAATTTAATGGAGAAAACATTAAACAAGTCAATTCCTACAAAGATCTAGGCAGCATAATCGGTAGGCATGTTGCTGAAGAAAATATTTGAAATTATATAAGCATTTTTAATAACGAAATTAATGTACTCATGTTCCAGTTCAAATATATCTGTCCAACGACAAGGTTTAAGCTGTTCAAAAGCTATTGTATGTCAGTTTTCGGCTGTCAGTTATGGGATTTCTTCCGTAAAGAGGTTGAGCTATTTTACACTGCCTGGCGTAAGGCCATCAGGGTTTTATGGAAACTACTGCGCCGCTGTCATATAGACTTCTTCATCTTATATATAACGATCTTGATATCGAAGTACAACTGCATATACGTTTTCTTAATTTTTTCTACAGTTTTTACCACAGCAGAAACACAATATTATGCCCCTTAGCTAAACTGGTAATCGGAGGTAGTCGTTCGTCGGTATGTAACTCACAGAATTATATTTCATCTAAGTATGGTCTATCAAAACAGAATTTCCACCCCTATATATCGCCAGAATTACTATCTATGTTACGTAATTTTCACCAGGAGCCCAATGATTTGACCTCAACTGCCAGTATGATTAGAGAAGTGTGTGCGATTAGAAATGTGAATTTGCAATCAAATATGAGCAAAAATGAACGTTGTGATATTCTTGATTACCTTTGTACTAACTGAACCTGTGAATGACTTATGAACTGTTGGGCTTGTTTTTCTTTTTCTTTTTTTATGACTTTTGATTAGTGTTATCTCTTTTGTTTTTTTCTTCTTCTGGATGTACTACGACATTTGTACGAAATAAAGATACAATAATAATAATAATAATAATAATAATAATAATAATAATAATAATAATAATAATAATAATAATAATAATAATAACAATAATAGTAATAATAATAATAATAATAATAATAATAATAATAATAATAATAATAATAATAATAATAATAATAATAATAACGAAGACGACGATGATGATGATGGTGATGATGATGATGACGACGACGACAACGATGATGATGATGATGACGATGATGATGATGATGATGATAATAATAACAATAATAATAATCATAATAAACATATTACTAAACCGATTAAGAGTTGATTCCAGTGCTTTGAATGCCCATTTATTTTCTAGATGCTTATGCTACAACCAAGCGTGCGCCTGCGGCTACCATGCCGAAACAACCTTACATTTTCTGTTGCAGTGTCCACTCTTTTTGCTGCACAGACTGCACTTTTTGGCAAGGGTAAATGACATTATCGTGACGTCTCAAACTGCTCTTTCATTTTATAATCTCTAACGTTGGCAAAAGTGAATTGTGTTTATTTGGTCATGACCAACTTTCTCATGACAGTAATTGCAGTATTTTTTATGCAACTATGAACTACATTTGCAATGCAAAGCGTTTTTTAAAGACCAGTCAGGGTCTGACAATGAAGACAACGATGATGATGATAATAATAATAATAATAATAATGTTGACGACTAGCGTCTGTTTTGAAGGCCATTTCTTTGGTATGTACATACACTTCAATGTATATGTTCCTGTATTTTTTGTATTTATCTATTTACTTATTTCTTTTGGTTTTTTTTTTATTGGTTTTTGTGTATAGTTGTTTTCTAATTTTTATATTTTCTAAACTATTTTCAACGTGATTGTGGCAAACTGTGTAATTATTTACGCGTCTACACGAGGAGAAGACCTGCATTAGCCTTGGGCTATTTGTCTGATCCTCGTTAAAGAAATAAAGTATATTACAACAACCTGATACAAATTATCTATTTAAGCCTCCTCGCAGATGATGATGATGATGATGATGATGATGATGATGATGATGATGATGATGATGATGATGATGATGATGATGATGCGAAGCTAATGCCATTCAATACGCTTAACATTCGATGGTGGCTTAGTCCTTTTGTTTTCGCAGTAGACTGTTACTTACGAACCTGCTGAAACTCGTCGTTTCTCCATGACATATTGTTATCGACAGCCATGAGCGCAAAGGTTTATTTTGCAGGTGTCTCCCGAAATATATACTGCATGCTAGAAGCTAAAAGGAGTGCCCGTAGATGTCTTCTTCATGTTCAATACGCTAGTACACCATGGAAGAGAATAAACAACACTGTATACAAATTCATAATTTATTTGACATTCATTATGCAAGATATTACATTTGCCCCAAATTCACAAATATTTCAAAAATAATAAACGCACAAAACCCTTTATAACGTCTTGATATCAACGTTGAAGTATAATCGCTGGCTTGAGCGTACCATACTGCTATGCTGCTACGGTCTAGCAAGAGGGCTTCAGGGGCTGACCCATAGTCCTTTTCTCCCGAGTATTAATGATAGACAATATTCTCTGCAAGATGGGTAAAACAATGAGTCGTAACGAGATCCAGCGCTGAAGTGCGATTTGGTACATCGCATTAATTACTATGGAGAGCTTGTGAGTTTTACCTGGTAATATCATGATGTGTATCCTTCGCATTCAATGTCTACAAGTAGGATTTTGTTGTAATAAACAATAGCATACATTTTGGAAAAGACTAAAGTACCGTAACACAGCATATTCATAATAATAGTTGATAATAATATAATCAATATAATCTTATCGTGGGTGGTGTGTGAAATTGCCTTTCTTTGAAAAAAAAAAAAGCAATAAATACATTTTGCCCTTTTACAGCTGTGACATCTTTGCGGGTTATCTTCTTGTAATTGTGACACATGAAAACATAGATGGTCATATCACATTTAGACAAATATATACTTATTTGTGGTCTTTGAACTTTTAAACGGCCTTTGCATGATAACTTCAATGAAAGGACACATAGTGGCTATTAAATGCCTAACGCTCGTTGAGATAAACTGTTAATGTGCAGCGAGTACAAACCATGTTGTTTTTCTTCTGTTTTTTTTTGTTTTTCTTCTTTTTTTGTTTTTTTTTGTTTTTGTTTTTTTTTTTGAAGTTCAATGTAGACACTGACACAGGCATCTGAAGTTGATTTGGAGGCATGCTTTTCTCACGGGGTCATCAGCCTTTGGTGGAACTATCAAAACTGATGACCACAGAGGATAACCGATCCTACAAGTGCAAGGTCATTAGGTACTTGGCACCTTTTAAATGGACTAACTTTGGCGTGTATGAAACACTGTAAAAACATGGGTATGATGAAACAAGTCGTTGAGAAAAACGTACATGTATCGTTTGCAAAATGTTTTGCAAATTGGAAAACATTCTGTTTCAAAGCGAAGCCATACTAGGACTACAGTGAGCAAAACTCGCAAAGACAAATCTGCTGGCAAGAATTGTTTCTGATGTTTATATATTAGTGCATGACGGGTCCTCTTGCGCCAGCGCTGTGAGTGGAGGCTGGAACGAGGTTACAAAGATAACGGCTGCCATATTGTATCCTCAAATGGAGGCTCTGCCTTCAACTGCAGACCAGCTTTATTCATTATATAAAATGAAAGTTTTTTTTCTTTCAAGAGTCAACACTTGTACACGTCAGAAAAAATATGATTATAAAACCTGCACGCTATATTCGAGTATGTCAATGCACGTTTGAATCCAAAGTCAATTTCATCATCCAAACACACTGCAAACAACAATCCAAGTCTGATAATTTATGATAACAGCCAAACAGTGTTTTCCTGTAGAGAAATAGACATCAGCCAGTAAACCAAATGTTCAAATTAAATTGCAAACCATTAAAGACATTTACCACAGCAAAGCAACTGTACGCGAGCGTCAACTGCCAACTGTCCCAGGGCTGTACCTTTGATTTTAATATTTAGAGGTTATCCTATGCCAAATTCAGTATCCTGGATCCCCGAGAGCCTGCATGCTACCAAGACTCGGAAGGTCTTGACACGATGCAGGCTTTCGGAATCCATGCAGGCAAAGAAGCTGAATTGGGCACAGGGTGATCTATGTATCTTAAAAATTAGTATCTATACGGTGGTTCCACAAGAAAAATTAAAATGACAATACTAATATTTAAATTTTTGTCAGCCAGAAAGCCCAGCTGCCTTTTCCCTCCAGTAGCTATTGGTGTTCTGTGAAGGTCAGTGTGGATGGCTGTCGGGGTAACAAACAGGGGCATTCTGGTTGGCTAATGAAAAAATGTTGGATAGACTTACTTTCAATGCTATTTAAATTAGGGGGCTGTATCTTCCCTCAGGAAATACTGAATGTTGACAGGGTAGAATTTCCCCAGAATTCTTAGTGGACAGTTTGAGTATGCTCCCTGATTATTAAGTGGTTACGTCCCACTGAACACATTGTTTGCTAGAGGACTAAAACGGCAATATGAAGGGAATTTTCATGCTATATTTAGGATAGGAGGCAATACAGAACCGTGGACGTTCGCTGTCGTACAGGCTTTTTTTTTTTTTTAGCTCGAATCTGATATTTACTTGCTTTAGCAGATGGTGGCCGAGATGACATTTAAAGTGTGGTAGAGTTTGTTTCTGGATCCTTTGGATATATTTTGGCCATGGAGCGAACTGAATAGAGAAGATGTCTTTTGTGATCTGGGTGTGGACAATTTTTCCTCTGTGTTCGAAAGAATTTCGAATTAGATTGACACAGTCCTCTGGGTCTGTATTTTATTTGGAAACTAGAAGTTGAATCAGTGTAGCGGGTTTAAATATATATATATATATATATATATATATATAATTTTCGTCTATATGAGAAAAATTAGTAAATTTTCATTTGTGACCAACCGTAAAATTTTGCTATAAGTACACCTTTCCGATTGAAACATGTTACAATTGCTGTTCACACAACCCGCACAGAATTTTTAAATTCATGCAATTGGTTAATGAAAAAAAATAGTTTTAGCACTTTATATCCATCAACATATGACTCCAAATTTGCATGCATACCTGTGCAAAAAGGTCGTTACTATATAGACTTTTGATGTCCAAAAATTATAATTCATTGAGTGCAGTTCTTATATACATTCCATATGGTACATATATGAGCATGCTTAAATTACAATCTTAACTTAAAGCGATATTTAGGGCTGTCGCAATCTACCTTTGTAAACGGTACAAGTATAAACTTTTCGATCTTTACAATCATGTAAGTCACTGGTACTATTTAAAAGAATTGGCGAATACTCTTCTAACAATTGTTTATTCTACCCCATGCTCTGAGCATTTTCAGGGATAGCTTGTACCAGTTTAACACTTAGATGGGCAAAAGGCATTTATGTACAATGCGAGCAACAATACTGACAATAGCAGTGCGTGGAACCGTCATACACACATCAAGTCATACCTTTGTTAAGCTGAAAACAAAAAACGAAAACAAAACACGGAAACAAAATCCAAAACATAAAAAAACAAACAAACAAAACAAACAAAAAAAAAACAAAAAACAAAACAAAAAAAAAACAAACAAAAACAAAACAAAACAAAAAAAAAACACCCCCCCCCCAAAAAGGAAAAGAAAACACTAACAAACCAAAAATTCATGCTTTTGAAATCAGCATTAAGTCTAGAGAGCACAAATTCAAATAGCATCTTCCCTGGTAAAAGAGTCTTAAAATACTGCTATATCTGCAACAATGAAAACAATTGCTATTTCTAGGATCTGGAAGTGTGTTTCTACTCATTCAGTAAGTTGGAAGTATTCTTATGTTAATTCATGCGCTAAAATTGCCCTTGTAAACATTAAATAAAATGAATGATGAAAATCAAAATGTGTCTTCATTTACATTGCTCTTTTTCTAGCAGACGATATTTTGTCGCGGGAAAAGTCTCGAGCACAAAAATATCGGGTTTCATAAAGTGTCGTTCATATAAAAATTAATTACATGGCTGAGCGTTTGCTTGATTTTTGGCCTTTGGTCTGTGTAACACCAGGTTAATAATTCAACATAAATCGTTTCTCAACTTGCATGGGTATCATTCATTTTGATTTTAGACTTTGCCATCCTCGCTAGATAGCACGACAAAAGGCAGTCCCTTGTGTCATGTAAGTGGCGCGCCAGCAGCACTATGCGTCTCTCCCACTTTCAAAATCCACATAATTTGCCTCATCAGCCATGGAATGTACCCCGCTTATGGATAACCAACAACTTTGTGTCTTTTAGGTACATATAACCTTTCAGACATTAATGTAAAAATGTTCTTCCAAGTACATTTACCGCACCTGCTAAACAAATCCATTCTAGCGTTTTTAACACATACAAGACGTAGCCCATTAGGCCAACTGTCCTAGGCACTTTCCTCGGGAAATTGGATTTTTTTTACACCTCTGCAGATAATCGTTTTGAATAATACCTTAGCTACAGGAGAGGAAAGACATTCCTTTGTAGTCAAATGAACAGTTGGTCTGCTCTTTCCTGTTTGAGGGATCGAGGATCAGCCCTATATCCCTGCGGATTGTACGTTGAACATTGACGGCTTTAGTCTCTGTGTATCAACTCGAGTTCTGGCGCCGATGTAATGCTCATCAGAGCAAATAAGTCCAACGTTCGGACACCTATTCACATTGGCGGCCTTTGTGTTGTGATCCTCTGCTCTTGCTGCCCCCGTTTTAAATACCTAGAGACTACATCATTCATCTTTGCTACTCTTCAGGAGTAGACTCACTCTGTGGAGTGATAATCGTGCCTTCTAGGGGTCTAATCACCTTTATCCAGGATGCATTAGAGCACGTCTTCAGTGACGTCCCGGTGGACCAGCCGATTCATGATACAGCTATGTTTCTAGCTGACATAAATCATAGACACTGTCTGACACCTCACATGCTGCATAATATATTTAAATCCAGGGGGTTTCGATGTTCTAGAAAATCCGACAATTTCTTTGTATCCGTGGTCTATTTCCAGTGACTGAATCGTTCTCACCTTGGCTCAAGAAATCCCTTGAGTACTCTTTACAAAATAGTTTCAGTCACGTATTAACGCGCTCCAGCAATGCCTTTATTTCTATGCCCCTGAAGAAAAACGGTACATATACTGCACATGTTGGGACGTGTATTTTGCGCATTAGTTTTTGATATTAGTAATTCGTAATGGACTATAACTGCTACTTTTGCAGGCAAAAATTAAGTCTTTTTCGTCTTTAGATCTCCGCGTGAAAAGAGAGTATTACTGATGTTTATATCATTGTGATATATAATACGACCATAATGTTAACCTTAGATTGACCACAAGGTATATCTCCACATACATGGATCCAAAATATAACTCAGTGGCCAACCTGAAGCAGTGTCAAATATCCCGGATGCCTGCGTGATATTTAACATCTCGGTGAACATCCTTTAAACGAGAGCTTCTCGTTTTATCATATTAAGCTCTTGCACTTCCAGCCAAACATGAATTTCCTATGAATACAATGTCGTCGTGATTGATACAAGAACCGCAATGCTGATAACAGATGAATAATGCACAGCACCAGAACTATAAATCTTACTACTTCTAATTTCTCTGTCACAGTCACCCTTCTGAACCCACCATTTGTAGTAAAGTTTGCTGAGATATCCATTATCGTCAAGAATCCGTAAGGCATTGTTTAGCTGTGCTAAGAGGGCGGAGCCCTTGGGCACTGCTAAGGCAAAATGTTGCCGCATTAAGAAATTATCCAATGTGATTAAGTCACAGGGGTGTCGACGCGCCATGTAATCCGCGATGTTATTGGGTAAAATGTAAGCATAGTTTTCTTGGCGTACTCTCCTGATACCCTCTGCGTTAGTGTCACAAAATACTGTTTGGTCGCTTTTCATCGCGTTCCACATGAATCTTATTAATGAATGATTCGACATTCGGAACGCTCTTTTGATAATCCCCCTATTAAGCGTCCCATATTTATAGTAGGGTGAGCCGAGAAGATCCTCTACGCTTTTGACAATTGTTTTGCTTCCCATGTGTTTTTTTATTAGCACCGTTGCCTGTACTTCCAGGAAAGGAATGGTAAAATCCACCGCCCTTTTTCTTTGATCTGTCACGTACATCGGTCCAGCCGCAATCTCAGCTCTCTGCAATATAATAATGGGACGTTATTTTGTTGCATTTTTTAGTAAGTTGCTAGTCAAATGTGAATGAAAGCCGACTTTTGCTTGTTTCATCATTTTCTTTTCCTTCCTTTTTTTTAAACGCATTCCGACGGATTCTTGAATGACGTCGAGTGTACCGCATAGCAACAAACTCTACTTCTACTTCAAGACAAAAGCAATTCGTCACATGCTTGCATAACTGACGGTCTTTTCTTTCTTTCTTTCTTTCTTTCTTTCTTTCTTTCTTTCTTTCTTTCTTTCTTTCTTTCTTTCTTTCTTGTTTCTTTTCTTTTCTTTATAGATCTATCTATCTATTTTCGTTTTTGCTTACTTTAAAAAACTTTCGTTTGTTTGGCAGAAAATTGTAATGTGCTGTTTAAGATAAGAATAAAATGGTTGCTTTGTAATACTGTCCAAGATGACCCCAGTCTCTCTCTATCTCTCTCTCTCTCTCTCGATATATATATATATATATATATATATATATATATATATATATATATATATATATATATATATATATATATGTATAAAATCAGTGTCTGAATAAATTGACATACCTTCTGTGTAAGGTCACCAATCATACCATCCCAGGTACCGTCTGGCTTCCGGTACCCATAACTGTTGTCCCGATTGAGCACGATTCGGAAGCGAAATCCCACGATATAGGATATCTTTTCTAGTAGATCAACAATGTAGCCTTCGTACTTCCGGTAAAATGACCCATTCGCTCCATGGTTGTGCATGACATACGGCTCCACCTGGTGACAGAAAATATTTTGAATCATCTTAATGATATTTTGAAGAGCACCAACGCAACTTACGTAATTGACTAAATACATTACAAATGAATGTATTCACTGCATGCATCCTTTTCTTCGTCTTAGCATATATTTATATAACCCCACACCTAGAAGAAGAACGGAAATTCACACAAAAGCAGGTCAGCCAATTATTTTATGTGTTTAGCCTAGTCAGCCCCGACCTTTCAACTTTCACTGCAGCTCATCTCACATGTAGTCGGCTATCCGCTTGAAGCCAGAAACTACCATTGCTCTTCAGTCGTGTCCCAGTCAAAAATGGTCGGACGCTGAGACCACATTGATTGGCTAGATAACATGCAGGAACGATTTAATGAATAACTATTTGTTTCATACACATATAGTTTACCGTTATATGTATCAGGCGAGGCTGAGAGCAAATGTAAATGTTAATCAGAAACTTATCCAATAATCATTCAATCTACAATTTGTGCGGAAATTTTTATAGAGGATCCAGATCGCGACGCCCTTCCGGTAACCTGTGCTTCTCCAGCATGTCTTACGGCTACGGGAGTTCATAATGTTTTGACTTCCACGAGACTACTACACAACTGATAGGGATGACTGACAGAATGACATATCATTTGTTTACAAGTGTTACCGTACTGACTCACTATGTTCGCCACAACTTGTTTTCGACGGCAAAGGAAAATGATTGATCCCGTGAAGAGACGCCTGAGCAAATCACAGTGACTCCTTGTATTATGTCCATCCATGTTTGATTTAAGCGAAAGAGACAGATCTCGCAGTCACGAGAACTAATGATACGCTTATTTTATACTTTGTAGCAACATCTACCCTAGGTACTACAGCAGATATGATAAGCGAACAGATGTATTGAACTAGAAGGCAATAAGAGTTGCTTGCCGACCAACTTAAACTTGTCAACAAGGCTACCTTTGCTGAAAGACCCTCTAAAAGACCACCAGTTTCGCCCACTCTGGCCTCCCCCTGCCCCTCTCTATTGTCGTCGTCCATTTTCGGTATCTCACAGTTACATCACATTTTTATGTTATCATATTTTTCGTGTTTTTTCCTTCATTTTTTTGTTATTTATTATTATTATTACTATTATTATTATTATTATTATTATTATTATTATTATTATTATTATTATTATTATTATTATTATATATATATATATATATATATATATATATATATATATATATATATATATATATATATATATATTTCTCTTCTCTTGTTTCCGTGTATAACACGCTTTATTCTATTAGCACTCCACATGGCAGAACGGTTGTGTTTAGCTCTAGGTTACATATTGTTCTGGACATATAGTTTTGGCTTAATACTTTCGGCCCGTAAGTGCAAGTATATCCAAGCAAATAAGAAAATGCAGTGTAAATATTTGCACAAGTCATGTTTATTGCTTTCTACTAGCCTCACGAGGGGAAGCTCTGCTGATCTGAATTTGTATAATGCTTCCAGATTCAAATTCATATTAAAGGGAAAAAAATTAATATCATTTCTACTCATAAACCAGCGGTTGGTCCAGATGAAATGCCATTTTGGGGGGTCTCGCTTTAGGCTCAATATGTGACAGTTATTGACTCAGTCTCCAAGCTGGCAGCGAAAGGCTCAATTTGGGCCCAACAATTGATCGGCTGTGGGAAATATCAACAGATTTTACATGCACGATAATCACTCATAGTGGTTTTCTCAATAAGATCACATTACGAAATTGACAGCATTGGTCATAATTATATACATTTCTCAAAGTGGTTGCGTTGTGGGAACTATCAATTCTAACAACTTTGAAGTGACATGAAGTGCAGATATATTGGAACTGAAACAGCTCCAAAATTTATACACTGAATCGATTTCTCCTTTCAGACGTTCATGAGAGCAAACAAAATGAGTAGGTGTGGTTATAATGTGAGATATCTTACACCTGTTACGCCTCAATCAAGAATCCCCAAAAGTGGACGATATTGAAGGTGGCATATTCCTTTGATTATTCAACTCTTGAAGTTTTTATGAAAGCTTTAGGCATGTATAAGTAAACTGTAGACACGCTGCTTGAGCGAAAGTGCGAGCCCAAAAACTTCAGTTTCTTACATTCGAGCTAAAATTGGTGTGAATTACACCACATGTTGGTTAATTCTTGATCACAGACAAATTTTCTCCTAATCCAGTTGCTGATTTCGGAGAAACTTCATTCATGCATCTGTAAGTAGTTTTATGATGGTAATCAGTGACATCTGGTGGTAAGACATATGAGGCAGCTCCTAATATTGTTGGCGAATGAGACTGCGGTGCGTTGATGATCATGACTGCCGGTCCCCGCAGCTCGGCTTTAACGCTGAAGACCCCACTCCCACCCCCACCCTCGGCCTCCCTTACGCACCGCCACCAAACAGCCGCAAAATATACGCTTCTCAATTACATGCTCAGCCAATGGCACAGAACATATAACTTTTCAGTGTGAAGTGTTTCGATCGCGACAGAGTTAATATAATACAAAGAAGCGAGAGTAGAAGCTATTTAGCTAACACAACCATCTGATGGGAAAATAAATAGACAGACTGACTAACCTTTTATAGAACGAATGCGATGTTTCGTAAAAATAACATTAGATTCAGGATTTGAAACTTTAAAGTAATCACAAGTCCATTATTCAATGCGGCTTGAATGGATGTGTGCATTGTTGAACGTTTTTTCTTTTGAATCTATTATTTATTACCATTCATGAAGCAAAGATATACGATCCAAACTTGTCATAACACTTGGTTATTCACTCTTATTAAGACAGATGGCTTTCTAAATTGGGTTTTCTGATTGGAGATATCGTCCTCTGGGATTTTGCCCTGGACGCAGCAGCATATGTGTAGCAAAGTTGTCAAACAATACCTGCATAAAAAAGTATGTATTTGTGTTTGTCCGTGAAAACTTCCCAATCTGACAAGAACCAATGAACTTCAATACTAGACCCGGCTGTTCCGTGGTCAAAACAAAAAAAATAATAATAAATGGCAATTTTCTCATAAATTTCGTATTTTATTATTCGAAGAAAGCCTAACTCATCTGTTTCGTGATAAGATAATAACATGTGCCACGTGATGTACTTCAAGATTCATACTTGTTGCAAAAATGGAACCGTGACATCAAATCAATAGTTATTGCGCGAAGCAACCAAAGATAACTACATCTATTACATGAAAATATCTACGGTGCTATTTTGTCAAAATGCCGGGAAAAAAGTTTCGTAAACATTGACAGGAATTCTGATTTAATAATAAGCTGAATTTCTTATGCAGATCACAGCACAGATTGCTAGTTAACTTCGACTAACTGCCGGTACATCAAGCAAGTTTTCTTTCGCAGAGGTTGAGAGCGTCTGAAAATGCCTTTATCAAATGCATATCTTCCTGATTAAGGCCGGCGTATTTTTGCTTCAAAGTTATTGTGATGGCTAAACAGTTCAGCTTATCCGTCAAGCAAACTAAAGGTAATTATGTGCGCTAAAACCCATTAGCCCGCAAAGTTAACTATTTATTTAGTCCGCACATGGATCAACAACGAAACAGACGCTCCTCCAGAACTGACATTTTTTTCTGCTTTGACTACCTGTACAGTAATATGGGCCCCTAAGGTGTAACCGGCGCTAAAACGTACAGGAATTAGCTGCAGGTGGCTCGTGAATTTGTGCAGCACTAGTATGTGTTGTTTTTTTTAGTGCCACAGAATGGTGTTTCCTTCATGCCAAGTACCTTCATGACATTTCTACACAGGGTAGCGTGCCGTGCAAAGCTCTAAAGCTTGAAAGGTCAGTAGCTTGGTTAATTTGTTCCAGGTAGCATCTTGCAGATTACAAACCACTTGCACAGAGAACATGTTCTCCGACATACATCACAATATGCAAATTAGAACATTGATGGGTAGTGATTTTAACTGCCCGGTACCCGACTTTCAAATAGTTCAAGTACCCAGACGCCCGTCGGGAATACATGCATGCGTGCAGACATGTATACAAACATAGTTGTAGTGTTAGTAGTATTTTTATTGATCATGGTCCAGAAAAGGGTAATATGGAAATTATACGCATGCAAAATAAAACTTATGTACACAGCGATTCAAAGTAGAGTTAGTAACTGTACAAGTCATAACTTACAACACTCCAGTATTTCGTACCAATATTGTGAGCATGGATCACGCACCCTGGACACATGAAAGATTGTCCGTCCCACTTTCTTCTAATATGCTCCACCAGGGGGCATCTTTGTATCACGTGAGCCTCACCTTGGATGAGGTCCACGTGATGCAAGGTGTATATTTAAACTGCTTGCCCCATGGCAAATGTCATGAAAGTACTTGCCATGAACGAAAAACAATTCCGTAGCGCTCATATACACACACACACACACACACACACACACACATATATATATATATATATATATATATATATATATATATATATATATATATGTGTGTGTGTGTGTGTGTGCGTGTGTGCATTATGTGTAGACAAATCTGGGTTAATCTGCTTATAAGCGACATACTTTGATTATTCAAACCTACGGATTTTTTCTTTCAGGTCAGTGTATTTACAGCCCTCCCTCAACCCGTTTCCATCAGAAGTTGTGAGAGGGCGACGATCTTTCACAGAAGACCCTTGTTATCATTTTGGACTCCACGGCTATAATGTTGACTTCCAAGATTACGTTTATCCCCGTTGCGCTGCAGCAATTTTTCTCGCAGCAGGTTTTTATTCAACATGTTTCAACATGCTGCTGGTTGGCGATCCGCTGTATTCGAAAGTCCTTTTGCAATTTTAGACGTCACTTTATCCCCCTTTTTTTACTCTCACTGTCGACTCTGGCGGACATCCCAAGGCCTCATTACAGATCGAGATTTTCCAGTCAAAAGGTTACCATCTTCGCGATCAAGTGTTCTCGCGGGATTAATTATTATTAATTAATAAATGCGGAGGAATGCTATCATAATGCGTTGTATCTACAGTCTCATTGAACATATTTTCTATTGATGAGAAATTTGATTTGAAAAAAAAATTATAAAGCGAACGGCAATTTACATCCAGGCGCTTTTGAGTAAACTGTCGGAATGGGTTAAATGTCTGAGCATTGTCTCTTCTTTTTTTCCTTTTTTACTTTTATTATTCCATATTTTGCGCACAGACAGCTGTTATAAGCTCAGGCGTGCGGAAAGCCAATTTATACAACTTTTGTCAGGCGGTTGCGCAAAAATGATTTGCAGATTCACACATTGCCAGAAATATTTAACAAAAGCGCGACATGGAACAAAATTGAATACACATTTGATGAAATCCAAATCCGTTATATTAATTGGCATCACTCTTGTCAGTCTCAAGCCGTCCTGGTGTGCAGTCACTGCAGACGCAAAATGCGTTATGAGATCTTATATGAGAAAAGAAAGGCAGCGGTGATACAAACTTGATTTGATTGGATCTGTGTATAATCCATTTATCACTTGCCATTTCATTTTCTCTTCGCACTCGTGGATTATCCAGTTTAGGAGACAGCAAACGGGCTGATGAACTCAGTGAGAAGCCATAGAAATGTACCTCGACCGCATATCTATAGTGAAGAGTTCACATCGGGTAGGATTTCCTTACATGCATGTTCTCGTATCTGGCATTCACAGCTGATGACAAAATGAGTCGTAGCGGAACAACTCAAATCAACTTAATATTTCGGAACCCTTCGATTTGCCTTTTAAATCGTGTAAGGGAATATCACAACCACATACGGATTTTCATTTCTGATATGGAGAGAGCGATGAAACCTTAGTTTGTTTAATAACAATTAAGACCAGCTCCGTGACAAACCAGGGAACCAGAAATTATATCATAGTGAGTAGCAAAGCGAGTTGCAGGACATCTCTACAAGCACTTTTTTCCATATTTTGCAACAATGATTAAACGTTATAGGCTGGTGAAATACTCACCTTCACTCATTGCTCAAAGTTTATGAATCAAGGGAATTGAAACCTGTGTCTGGTGCGAGCGCGTAAGAGATAATTTTCATATGCGTGATTTAATTTCTCGCACGCGCGCTTTGAATTTTTTGCGCATCGTATTTTTCATTGGCCGCTACGGGCGGCCAATAGGCCTATTGGATCAAATGAAGGAAGTTCGGCTATGGATGGCAATACTACATCTACATATGCGCATACTGCCAGAAATCCTTTTCACAGCATCCTATTTGACAATAGTAGCATCATTTGTACCCAAAATTTGGGGTTCAATAAGAACTTTGCATCGGCGTTATTTGAATTTATGTAATTAACTTTTCCTATATACGTACGCATGCATTCACAAGGTGAGCTTCATGCAATACAAGACATTCCTCACGCGTGTAAAGCGTGTCCAATGGTACACATAACACACGCTGAATGCCAGAAATCCGTTCTGTTCACAGAACATTCTCTTTTGCGTTTAAGGTTCTCATGGTTAAAAATGGAAGTCCCCTGAACTTAGAAATTGATCTTCACCTTGAGACCATTTCATTTTTAAAGGAGACTTGTTTCTTCTTTTCTCTGTCATTAATTGTGCACTTATGTGCCATTGTGATTGTTGCAAGCTTAACATTACTTTGTTGCCTGTCGTAATGGTCATTATTACAGAGTGACATATTTTTGTACTCTCTCTCTCTCTCTCTCTCTCTCTCTCTCTCTCTCTCTCTCTCTCTCTCTCTCTCTCTCTCTCCCCCCCCCCCAAGGTATTAGGCCCTATCAGATTAAATATCAAGAGGATCTGGACAGTAGTTTTTAGAGAAGTAAAAAATCTGAAAGTGTTGACGGCCTGGCCGGTCGACAACGGGCAAATGACCATTAATTCGCTCAGCTGAATTATCAGCTGAGCTAGCAAATATACACCATGATCAAAATTGTTATTTCATTGGAACTTCATAGAACCATGACTTTTGCAGGCATTTTAGAATTAAAATCCGTGTATCTAGTACGCGTATATTACATTGATAATGAAGACCAGCATGTGTCTGTACAAAATACGTATCCCACCCTTATTCATTTCCAAATAAAAATCTCGGACAAACACACACACACACACAAAATTGTAGCTGTAGTTGTGAGTGACGCATTGTCTGCCCACTGGGAAACCTTACACTTAAGACATTCTTCATTCTTTGAATGGTTGAATTGTTCCTACCAGTCGTTGCAAAGCTCTCTGTACATAAGGTTAATTTCACAGAATCAGTTTTGTGATTTGTGTTTGTCTAATGTGGTTTCAAGAACAAGAACACTTGAGGTGGTCATCGAGTAAAGAATTCTTCATTTCTAAATTTTCTGGTTTTCCGTACCGCGTAGTAGGACATTTTTTTCATTTACCAGTGCACTGGGCACCCCGACCCCCTCTCACATACTCACACACACACACACATACGCACACACACACACACACACACACACACACACACACACACACACACACGCGCGCGCGCAGTCGTACCTTAGACAGAGGTTTCTGTGTGTAGATTTTGAATTTGTACTCATTATCATCATTGAAATAAACATGACTTTTATTGTGATTAGCACCGAAAGAGTTAAATTTCCTTCTACCACTCAATCAAGTAATAATCGCACAAAAGTTACACTTAGAAGGGGCTCAGACAAACACTGCTACAGAAGCTGTGCTTTTTATTGCCATTATATGTGTCGCTGATTGATGTCTGCAGAATACTGGGATCACCCCTGTGGGTGTCACGTGTTTTCGTGTTAGAAATTGTACGTTTCATGATCATTTTAGGATATTTGCAGGGAACAAATTATTTCCCTTGGCCCTGCGTTTGTTCAGGCGCCCGTAAAATCGTGCTGTTTTAAATGCCGGAAAAATTCTAGATGCAAGATGTCTATTTTAAAAAGTGTCAAATGAATTTCTTTTTAAGTCGCAATAGAGTGATAACACAACACGGCACCGCAATTTGCAGGAAGGGATTAGGGAGAATATGCATGTAACTTCCTACGGTATGTATTGTGTTTTAAAAACATCGAAGTGCACAATATTTGAGAGGATAGTTGAGTCACATTGGCGACGCTAAAAGTGGTCCCATCCACTGTAATCATCAGAAATACATGCATACAACTTGTGTCTTCAATGCCGGTACACATGGGAAGAAATGTATCCTAAAATGATTGATTAGAATCCTCAACTGAAGACGCAATCACTGTCCACATGATTTCTCCCGGCATGTGAAAATCCAACAACTTCATAAAAATCTAAATCAAATTTCAAAGACAATATACCGTTAAATTCTCCCCGGCACAAGTTCGATTCCCATTCTAAATGGTATAATTGGTAGTTTTCACAATATGTGACGGACCTGGAAAAGCAGAGTTATTCACTCTGCCTGGAGACCAACTTTCCTCTCGCACGTGTCTTCATGGTGGGTTGTTTGATCGGAGGAGACTACATAACTCTGGC
The DNA here is from genome assembly GCA_964020975.1 of Hermodice carunculata. NCBI lineage: Eukaryota > Metazoa > Annelida > Polychaeta > Eunicida > Amphinomidae > Hermodice > Hermodice carunculata. Next base: position 30,582,966 of record OZ026623.1, read on the forward strand.
CAAGACAAGCGGGACTCACATAAAATAATAACGTTATCTCAAATCAACAAATTGTTCAGAAATGATAAGTTTGATACAACTAGGTTTCAATGGTAGGCACGTCTGGGCAACATGCTTTCATCGCATTCCCACCAGCAAAGCCCAGTCGTCGGATTTTTTTTCTGACAGAAGTCATTTGCAAAAAAAAAACAAAAAACAAAAAAAAGCCGGAGTTCCAGCGGAAGACATTAAGCATCGTCTTGGCCATGATGTTGTTGAGGAAATTCGCTCCACAAATATGACTATACCCTGGGGGTGACAAAGCTCGCCCAGCCCTGCCACTGTGGTGTACGTTCTCCTGCCAGTTAAATATGATTTATTTGACAATTCCCTTTTCAGGAATTATTTTCTAAAGTGCTCCAAAGGTTACCAAGAAATTGAGATAAACTGTGAAAGCTAAAACAATTACAGATCTTACAGAACAGAGAAAAAGCAGCTTTCGGTTTGTAGTCAAAGTCGTCATTTATCTTGCACTGGATAGTTGTGTCCATGCGCATTTCAAAACGGTTAAATTCTTCTTTTAAAAACGCAACGTACTACATGTATGTACATAAAGTGAATATTCCCTGTGCCTCTGGTTGATATTGTTTTTTTTTTCTTTCTTTTTCTTTTTTTTTTGCAGATCAAGCAATACGCATATGATTATGATAGATGAGAATGGAGAAGAAAATGTAGATAATGACGTCGACGACGACGATGGATGATGATGACCACCACCATCTTCATAGCTGTATTAAACAGGATACATCGCGTGCAGTGTTTTGTACTTTGCCTATGTGTCGCTGCCGCCGGCGAAGCGGATTTCACTTCCAACACAAGGCCACTTTGAGAGCAAGACTGCCAAGGATGGATGACAAAAGGAACAAAGGCAAACTCCTGCAACCATATAATGTAAAGCTTAACATTTCTGCCCCCCCCCCCCTCCTGCGTTTGGTTGCTATGCTACCGTTCATTATATCCGGAGTCCTATATTTTGTCACTTTAGTGCCCCAAAGGCAGCTGAAGTTAAGATACTTGCCATGGCACTTAAACGTACTCCTCGACATTTACTTCTTAACGAATTAGGTTGGCCAACTTTGGCCAGAAGGCGCCAATACTACAAACTGATTCTGTTCTACAAAATGGTTAACAGGGTGACCCCTGCTTATCTTTCGGATCTGGTCCCACTTGATGCCGTTCATCCAACCTTCCATCTTCGCAACCGCCGGAGTTTGAGACAAATAAAATTTACATCAAATCGTTTTGGTAATTTTTTCATTCCCTCTCAAATTTAACTTTGGAACGACCTTCCGGACGATATAAAGCAATCTACTTCACTTGCTCAATTCAAATCTAAACTGAAAAGTACTCTTCTGTCCGTTGATCCTGTCCCAGGTCGCTACTCGCATGGCAAAAGATTTCCCAATATTATACATACACAACTACGTTTGGATTGTTGTCGTCTTAATTCTCATCTTCATAGACTAAATATTCTTCCGTCTGCTGCATGTAATTGCTCATATCCCAATGAAAGTAGATACCATTTCTTCCTCAATTGCCCCAGGTTTTCATACCATAGAGTATCCTTGTTGCGAACGGTTTGCAATATTTTGGCACCGGGAGTCAATCCAAGCCTAGTTGTTCATTTAGCAGGTGATATAATGCTTACTTATATGACACATGGTAATGACAATCTTTCGTCAAGCGACAACTTAGATATTTTTGATTCTGTCCAAAACTTCATTATAGATACAAGACGGTTTATGCCTTGAGTGGGTACGAGATGAATTTTTTGTTGGTATACAGACCAATTTATTTGTCCTCGGATGTCGTTTTGTCCTGTGTGTTTTGTACATTATGATTGTGTGTCTCTCTGTGTCTGGACAGCCATTCATTTAGTATTGTTGTACTAATTGGTAATCCAGGTGAAATAAATATGTTTAAATAAATAAATGGCACAGTTTTAATAAGACACAATAGATTGAGTGTTATAGATAAGCCAAAATGAAACTGGGGTGTGCAAGGTCTGGCGGTGCTCCTGTAGGACAGCGGGGGTTGCATCGGGCACGACTTGGCTGAACGAGTTTCACAGAAAGCTCGTCGGTTTACGTGAACTAAGAAGCCAAAATCTAGACGGAGCGAGTGCTTTGCTTCAGAACAATATGTAATGGCAGACTGGGTGCATTTTTTGTTTTTTTTTGCTCGGGTTTGAACTTTAAAAATTTAAAGTACATTCAATTATCAATCCAAGTGGGGAGTAGACAAAGCCTATTTTTTGACTTTCTCTTTCTCGAAAAAAACAACAAAAAAACAATGAAAATGATACAATGAAAATACAAAAATGACGTACCACAGGACAAGACTTTTAACCTGGACAAACATAGAAAAGATTGACAGCACGTGGACACAACAGACTATAAGCTTACATGGTTCGCGTGGCCAGCACCCAAAGATGTTGATACTTGCCGAGTGAAGCGATTCGTATCTTGTATAATTTTGTTACAGCTTCACAAATGTTTATTTTTATGGTATTTTAACAGTTTTCCGGCCCCATGAGTCAAGGTCAAACATCAAACCAAGTATGAGGGATGACTATATTTTGTGAGGCCTTTTTGTTGAGCTGTATGGAATGGGCGTTCTAGAAAATAGTGAAAGATATCTCCATTGCTGAAGCCAAGAGTGCGATACAACAGCTAGAAATTTTAAATAAGTCTGCCACTGGATCCCATATGCAACTGAGCCAGTATTATATTTTCTTTTCTGTTACCAATGTAATATAAAAATCATTAAGAGTACAATTTATGTGTGTGTGACTGCAAAATAGGGGTTATGGAATGGTTCTCAAAGGAATGTGTATCTATGGTGAAGAATATCTTATGTCCAGGAAGTAAATATCACAAATTATATTCTAACAAAGCGTAATTTAAGATATAAGCTCCGTGGATACGAATGAATAATTAAGATGTTAGGAAATCGTATAAAGAGACGTAAAATGGATATCATGAAAGTTATGTACCTAGAGCGGAAAGCAAGTTTTGAACTACTTTTTTATTGCCATACATTGTAGTTGTTCCACTCTTTTTATCCATGTCATGTGTGCCTATTGCTTGTAATGATTTTGTGTGTTTACATGCTATATTTCATTTTATCCACAATGGTATCTGTTTTATACTGGACGCATCGTGGGTACACCATAGCCAGCTGATGTCCCCGTTGTAGGAGAGTAGTTTTACCAAATATAATTATTGTGTGGTATTGTTTTGTATTGCCTCCTTGCAATCAACATGCGTTTAGAATGCGTACAAAGGTCTAAACAATCGTCAGGTGAAGGTGTCTGCGAAACGCATGAGAACCGGCTCGACGTGCACGTCCATTCCATGTCTACGTTTGTGTGTTGTCCGTCAGAGCTTAAGGGCAAACAATTTGTTCGTTTGTGAACATAACACAGCGCAACATACACTTGGGAAGCTGAAGTGTACCAATTCGCGTTTTTTTCATTTCTACGATCATGGTGTGTACCTTAACCAATGTATCGACCCGTATGCAGTTGACAAAATCTATAATTTATGTCGATGTAGGTTCAGAATGAATATATGACACAATACGGTTGCGCGACACAATTATCACCAAAGGGTGAGAGATAGGGGGGAACAAAGCTGGGGCGTCGGCTATTTATGGCAAGTATGCAGAGAACTGCATATCTCTTCATGAAGACCATAAACTCCCAATTTCGACCTTTAATACTTATGTTTACAGTTATACAAGTCCATCACCTTTGGAAATACCATATTTATTAGCTAAAGGTACTTTTTGTCATGATTGCAGGGTTGTCTTCCTGTTGCAATTTTAAAAGTAATGAGATGAGCAATATATCATACAAGGTGCGACAATACCAACGGAAGACATAGTCCTTAACACATAACAATAGCGTATCGATTTTTTAAAGAAAACAGACCCACAAAACAGGTCAAATAGTTCAACTAAACACATTCAAGTAAAACATAAGGTTTTGGCCTGCAAGATAGTTACCAACAATATCTGAACACGGCGGATGCAGACATTTATGTGGTACAAGTGAGTGATACGGCACGGTACATAGTTTGGTTTTTAAAAGTGTTCCTGACTCATTTTAACGTCATAGTACTGCACCTTGTGATTCGTTTAATTGCGTTTTATGTGGGCATAAAGCATGAGTTAAAACCAGAGGTTCTTATACTTGTAATTAAGAAAAACGAAAAAACAAAACAAAAAAAAAAAAAACAACAACAAAAAATGAACCAAATATTTCCGAATGTAACTATAAGCTGGTAATCCTTTATTATGATATAAGATAGTAATTCTTACATCATTTGAGATACTAATCTTATTCCTGCACTTGTCTCTATCACAGATATTGCTGGAACAAGACAATATTAAACATGTGCATTCCCCGGTAAATAAAAATTCATGACCCTTTTTTCCATGACAAGTACCAGATAACCCGTTTTCATACACAATCAGGCTGGGACGAGGAACTCTCTGTTTCAAGCAACTGGGAAGTCTATCTCTGTTTCTGTCTCTCTGTGTCTCTCTGTTTCTCGCTCTCTCTGTCTGTCTCTCTGTCTGTCTGTCTGTCTGTCTGTCTGTCTGTCTGTCTGTCTGTCTCTCTCTCTCTCTCTCTCTCTCTCTGTGCGTGTGTTGAGAAGAAATATGTTGATTCAGAGTACCGAGGGTTTTGCAAGTCAAGGAGACTGGCAAAGAAAATGGGCCTATATACCTAATGCTCTTTCAAGACTTTCCCGCCAATTTCCACTCACATACTTCAGGATAGATATGACGCTAACATCAAGTAACCTAGCAGAGGATAAGACCCTTCCCTCAGGGAAATGCGTGCTTGGGTAGAAATGGGTTAAATTACAGTAAAAAATCAAACATGGCACGTGTACTTCACTCTCTTTGGCACTGACAGATTTAATCAGTGCCAACACTGGCGGCGGTTTTACTCTGAGCCAAAACATATCTCTTCGAGTTCAGAAGCGATCCGGCCATGTGATTGATGACAGGTCAAATACAAACATAATATCTTCCTTACAGTTGTAATACAAAACGATTTTCAATTTAACACTATTCCGTGCAAGTCGTGCGAGAGTAACTAGCAATTTCAAATATCGTCTTTTTTTTCACTCCCTCTGTTCGTCTCTCTTTTTAGGTATCTGACATTTTGATTTGAGGCATTTTACCAGAAGGCTCCTGGCGAGACTTGTCCGCATAATATACCCATCAGTCAACAGTGCAGAATACGCCAGGCAAAAGCTGTATCTAAACACCATAACAAGCTTTTATTATCTTTACTGCCTTAACAGATGGGTTAAAGAAGGTGGACCAACACATGTCGGCCCTGCAAGAGACTACGCAGACACATCAGAATCAAGCCAATCAAAGCCCTCCACTTTTTCACGTACCCAAGTTGAGCACAGCAATATGCACGGCCTTTGGTACTCTAAATCAACGTATTGATCAAACATATAGCTCTAATGGACACCTGTTATCCTATCGCTACATTGACTCTTGAATAGCTATACAAAACTTGAAACACACAGCATGTCTTAAATCGCAAAGTAGGGGAAAGAAACCTGTTGACTTGTATCATATCAACTTTACAAATCCATCCTCATATTTTACGAAAATCGTTTCTAACAAGGCAAAAAATAATGTTAAACTGAACCAGACGGCATTATTTTACATGATATTGATCACTTTGTAAGGGAACGTAATATGCAATATGCGGCACGCTTCCAAATCTATACAAGATACCGGAGGCAATCACAATGACACAGAATGGTATTTTCCCTCTTTTATGTTGGTGTCTCCTCTTTTATTGGATTTCTGTATTATGTCAAATTCTACGGGCTGGCTGGTTTCTTTGTGAATGTTACTTACAAATACATCAGCTTCCAAGACGAACAATAAGCATACAAACCAGATGAACATATCTTGTACCTGATATGGCAGAAAAGAATGATTTTAAGATTTTTTTACTTGGAAAATGTGAATATAACTGTAACCTTGACCAAATCAAAATCACACAATTGATCCAAGGTTTCCCTGTCCCACCTCCTTCACTTCCCTATGACATATGTTGTTTACCTGCGTTATTAAAAAATAGTTCTGATGGCCATAGTCGCCAATAACATTGTCTGTACACGAAAAGTTGTGGGACACTTCTACACTGAAGGTGCTGTATAAAAGGGTCGCTGAATACTTGAAACATAATGTACATAAAGGTCCAAAGACACTTCTATACGGAACGCAAGTTATAAAAGGATCGTTGAATATATCCAGGTAAACGCATGTAAATGAGCACGTCTGTTTGTCGTGACCCAGAAAAAAAAAGGTCATGGCCAGAAATAAATTATGCATGGAAGCTTTATGGGATGCTCCATTCTGTATAAATACCAACGTCCGACATCCACAAGTTCTTGAATTATGCAGGGTTACATACAAAACATGGCCACAGTAAGAAATAGGAATAAACACAGAAGCGGACTGATGGACAGACGCACAGACTGTACATTGATGAGTCCTCTTTGCTACCTCAAGAATCTATGGAATACCACCTAAGTCGGGAAAGACGCACTAAACAAGCGAAAATGCCACAAAATGAATCAGTTTTTGCTTCTGTGAAAATATGTCAATGTCATCTTAGATGATAAATAAGGGAAATTTTTTATGATACGGTAAAAAATAATGTCTACTCTCCACTGATTTTTGAAAGATTGAGAACAATTATATATGGTGGTCCAGTGACCTCCAAAAAAGTAAATATCCCCCCATGTTATTTAGGCATAATAACTTCATGTAATTGCTAAATTGGTGTATATATAAATGCCAAAGCATTACTGAGTCCTGACATTCAACACAGGCTGCCCGGATTCATGTATGCTCATATTTCTTGTTAACTTCAAGTTTGAAAGTAGGTCAAATTTATTGAAATTTAAATTTCGCAAGGGGAGCACATATATTTCCTCCACATTTGGATATTATCATCTTTCTTGAATGGCGCTTTAAACACAAAGGTGTACGAACAAAGCATAGAGACCCTTCTACGCCACATATATCCATGCCCCCCCCCCCCCCCCCCCAAGCCGTTTTCGTTTGTTGGGGACAAAAATATACCTGATTCAGGTTTGGATTTAGCCAAAGTAAAATATTTTCTTGTTTGAGAAAAAAGTCGCCTCGCTATGGCTATCGTCAAATTGGTTTTCAATCCCAAATGATTGCTGCCCCAGATAGATAGATAGATAGATAGATAGATAGATAGATAGATAGATAGATAAAAAGACAAATAGACAGACAGATAGATGGATGGATGGATGGACGGACGGACAGACAGACAGACAGACAGAGAGACAAATAGACAGATAGATAGATAGACAGACAGACAGACAGACAGACAGACAGACAGATAGATAGATAGATAGATAGATAGATAGATAGATAGATAGATAGATAGATGTGACGGTCGGTCGATAGCTAGGCGGGTAGACAGGTAGGTTGGCAGATAAAATGAACCTTCACGTGGGGATGTTTCCATTTTTTTTCGCTTGTTTAATCGTGTTGTTTTCCCCATAACTCTTGCAATAAAAACGCAAAATGTCATGATATCATTCCCCTGTTAGCTTTTGCAAAGCTTCGGCACATGCCACTAAGTTATTGAGACCAAGGCTTCTTCGCACGAGATGCCTGGTAAACATTTTTTGTTTTGTTTTTGTTTTTTTTTGTTGTTTTTTTTGTTTTTTTGTTTGTTTGTTTGTTTGGTTGTTTGTTTGTTTGTTTTTTTTTTTTAACCACGGAACGGCCGCGCGTCGAATCAGCAACATTAAGGACCAGCTACCTAGCTGCAAATAGGAAATGCACATGGCCACTGAGTTCAATCCCCAGTCAAAGAAAAAAGTGGCTCAATGGACGTACAGGTAGATGTGAGCCAATAGGCGTGTAACGCATGCGCATGACCTGTGCTGTGTGCCTCGAAGTGACGTAAGTTTAGTTTACATAGAGTACGCTGTTACACGCAGTTTCGTCATTACTTCTCCAATCATCTAGTAATATACGAGTCCATATATGAAGAGTTGCACAGGCATGGACCCCTATTATGGGTCTGTGACACACGCAAAGGTGAAAGACGCCACTGACCTTTACACTTCAAACCTTCCTTAAAAGGAATTACGGTGGAGGATAAGGTGTGAAAATGTCATAAAGATAAAATATGTCTATGTCCCTTTAAACTTCTGGGAACATAATGTTATCTGAGTAAGTGTGTTTGAAGCGCCTCAACTTGTCTTACTCTAAATGGACTTTTGCACACGATTGAAAGAGCTCAGAGCTTCGTCTGTCTGCTAAAAAACAATCCCGCGAATGTGGAATCTCTGTCGTGCAAGCTCATATATTCTAATGCACCAATTTTATGAGTTTAATTGCACTTGCTGCACTATGTTTTATCCCGGTTCCTGTTTCGTTGGACTTTGGGAGTGTTTATTGTGGACTTTGTTTATTGTGCATATTTTTTTCCTGGGTTTCATTTATTTTTAACAAGACCCGAAGATAGCCTTGATAGTACGGCACTTTTTTTATTTCAGATCACCAGTTGCGAAAGTAACATTCTGGTACTCAGTATTACAGGTAGGAGTGGGCATTCAGAAAACTTTAATCCATGTCCCTACTGTTCCTACCAGTGGCTTCTTCAATGATAACAGTACGCCACTATATGTTTCTGTTTGTTTGTTTCTTTGTTTGCTTTTTAGCTAAGTTTAGACATCTGAGACGTTCTCACATTAAGCTAGAAATAAAATAAAATGATATGGATTCAGCGTGATTCCACTCCGGACAAGTGTGTCGTATGAACGATCTGCCTCAAACTCTTCATCTTTGGCTCCACTGGAACTGAACGCCCCGTTTTCTTTACGTTGGTCAACTGCTGGTGTGTGCCAGGGGGAGCTAAAACTAGCCCGTCGGAGGATAGAAAACACAATTCAATACAATTTTATGCTAAGTGGTCAAAATGAATTTCAAGGCGTGGGTGGAAGTTAATCTCCTAAAACCATGGGCAAACGGCACCGTTTAAGATGGAGACACCAATTACTGCCATCGGTTCCTGTGTCAGAGCGAGGAAAAGCTCCACCGTGCCTTGCGCGTCGTGGTTTCTTATTCTTTCTGATACCGGAACCCGAGCTTTCTGTGTGTCCGTATCACGTCCGTGTGTCATTATAAAAATGAAGTCTGTCTCTGTTGTTGTCATTGGCATGTAACAGCGCGGTTGTTGGTAGGCATTTTTCATAAAAAAAATACCTACCAACACCGCGCTGTTACATGTACATGCCAATGACAACAACAGAGACAGACTTCATTTTTTATATTTATATTCATATCAACATTAATACTAGAATTGAATTTGTCATGAATATTTGTGCGTAAAAGTTTTGATAGCCACTGCGAAGGACCTTTTGTTTATCAGTGGAAGGAGCTATGGGTGTGGCCAGCCGCTTGTTACGTAGCAAAGTAGGCACTGGCACGTGCCGTGCTGTACATGATGTTACTATCGACTGATGAAAACAAAATTTGTCACTATTCTTTCAATGCTAACAAAAACTCCGAATGTAAATATAATGCTTTGGAGATGAATGTTGATAACAAATCAAATACTAGTACAATATTATTTTGTATTTTGTGGTGAAAATTATCATTTCTCCACTAAGGGAGCACATGGCGACACGTTTTCAAACTATACAGAAACGGGCCATATTATGAATGATTCTTTATTTGCTGCACCTCAACTTACAAATGGAGGCATTTTGCCAAATACAATACACAACAACAAAATATGTAAAAGAAACAGAAAAAAGAAAGAGGAAAAGTTAGGAAAACTAACTCTTGTCCATCGTAAACAACCTTGCTTCGTATACAGATTGGAGAAAAAACTATAGATCACCCCTTATTTTAGTGGTTTCGGTTAAATATTGAGCCAGAAGAGTTATTATTTCATAATCGTCACATTTCATAATAAAAATAAATTTTTCTTCTAAGTCCAATTCTCCAAATGTAACAAATATCTCTGACAATGTGTCTAAAAATCGTTTCCGGGGCTCATCAAATTTTTCACAAACTAGAACATAATGTATTTCATCCTCTACTAGGTTACAATGGTTACATAGTCTTTCATGCACAGGTACTTTCATAGGTCTTCTGTGTCGACCTGTTTCAATATATAAATTGTGTGAACTAGTTCTGAGTCGTACAAAATTTTTACGGATATTAAAATCCTTTATCATAGTTAGGTAAGGCTCTATTTCCAACTTATTTTTAAATTTTACATAGGTTCGTAATTTTTTATCTGATGACGACTGCATTTCCATTGTTTTTTTCCCACTGTATAACAAATTTTTCTTGCAATAAATTTTGTATGACGCCGGCAGAAAAATCAAAAGTTTCGTAAATAGTTCTGTTCCAAGAATCTTCACAATTTACAATGATTAGTGTATTTTTAACTGACGCTAACCATTGGGATTTATCGGTCGTCAAGTCATAGTTACATTGAAATGTGTCGCCCAACAAACTTTCTGGATCAATATATCTCATTCTGTACCAATTTTTACGCACACGTGTTAATATTTTCAAAGAATATGGGTATTGTCCTAAATCACCTATTACAGCAACATTGCAGGTCTTCTTATTGACGCCCAAAATATATCGCAAAAAACTAATGTACAATTTTTATGTATTTCGAATAAAAATTCAAACAAAGGACAGTTCATTCTGACTCCTGTCAGGATGGCCCATGAGACAAACGTGGACCTCACGGTGATGCAGGTATTACGTTGCATAGGCAGTTATGTACACGGACGTCACATCGTGTATTTACGGTTAAGTAGACATTGCTACATACATATGCACAACAAGAATCTCAAGTCTTTATTGTCCTGTGCAGTGTATCATTTTTAAGCTGTAAGCTGGTTGCAGTGTGGTATTGAAAATACACATATCTCCTTTTGAAGAGTTTGACTGACCACATAAATCAGTTGCTGCAGTATATGTATATATAAATATATATATATATATAAGATAAGATATGATAATATTATATATATAATAAAAGCACATGGTAAACATGTTGGCATTGATGCATGATTGCTAACATGTTTACTATTTTCTTTTGAGATATACATATATATATATATATATATATATATATATATATATATAAATATATATATATATATATATATATATATATATATATATATATATATATATATATATATAATTAGTAAAAATTATGTCTTTGTGTAACTAAAATCCCAATATCAACAGTGCTATCACAGCTTTTGTATATGATAACAATCTTAGCATTCAGCTCTCTGTTTTGTTATAAACAATGAAAAAAACATGGCCTTTACAATGATAATGTAGGCAGCTGAATTTATCATCCGTACATTTATCGTTTCCGCATATTAAAAAGAAATAAAAATATGAATAAAAAAGAAATACAAACAGGAAGAAAAACGGAAACCCAGTTTATAATGATTCAAGAAAGTAGCCTGATCTCCTATGATAATATGCAGACCTACGTTTCACTGGTCTCCAAACTTAATTATACACGGTCATAATAGTACAGTTGCAGTCACATCTCATCTCAACTGTAAAAACAACTTGCAGCCCGCCCCCCCCCCCCCACACACACACATGCAAAGAAAGAAAAAAATAACTCAAGAAATTTCATAGGGTGAAAGCGAAACTGCATAAAAGCAAGGATACAAATAGTCAAGCAGCTTTCATAGACGTGGACAATTTCTCACCACGGACGAAGCAGAATGCGCTAGACACTAGCTAGAGTGTTCTGTATAGACACACTTCATCATATGAGGCCTAATTGCCTGTTTCCCCCGGGAGTTTCCGGTGGGTATGTATAGAGTCTAGGAACACCATTTGGGCGGAGCATCGCCATCCCGGCGGAGTTAAAGTGTCCCTCACAGGTTCTGTTGGCCAACATCTGGTCAATTTTTGCATAAGCGGTCACTTAACGGCGTCAACAGTATTGTACGCATACCCTTTCCTCATCTAACTTTCTCTAAAGGTCGGATTGTCGACACGGTTGGGATAGATACCATGTTTATCATATCAAAGCTTGTGAACACAACATAAGGTGTGCAAATCTGCAGGTATTTTAATGAGAAATTTTCTGCCCATTAGCCTTATTTTACATGTTGAAAAAATCTTTAAGCAAGACAGAAAATCCTAAGTGCATCCAGATTAGAATAAAAAAGACACAACAGCCTAAAATTCTGCCTGAACACATCTTATTAATTCAGATATGATGTCTCAGTTTGATCCTAATAAAACAGTGACTCAAACACAAGCTGTAATATTATAAATGAGACAGTGAAGAGAGTCCTAGATATCCATATGGAATGTAAAACTATAGGCTTTACCAAATGCAAAGATTAAAAAATGGATCATCCGTGGAATCTTAACATCTGTAAAATTAAGGGATAATCTCTACAAGTGCTTAAGGATAGCAAATGCCGATTCCACTGAACATACGGTTTCAAAAACAAACCTAACAGCCCACAACGACAACCTGAAAAGAAATATTACAAGAGCCAAAAAACCCTCCCTATTATGGTTTTATTATACATATACTAAAAAATAACATAAAAGCAATTAACCTGGTCCTCCCTGAAAAAGTTTTAAATAGAACAAAGACAGTCATTATCTGACATTTTTTACATTGATGGAAAACTTATTCATGCTAAAAATTGTTACAGCAAATGTATTTGATATATTTGCTTTACTGATATTGGGCTTGATCTTGAAAGCCAAACAACAAGTCTCAAAATAAACACTTTACATAGTTCCTAAACAATACGTATGAATTTAGTTTAAAAGTTGAAGAAAGAACCAGTGGAATTGTCGAAAAGATTATAGACCAATGAAAGCCAAAATCTAATTGTGGTCATGGTGCTCTCTCGATAAAGTTGCTCCAGCAATTTAAAATTGCTTTGAAAAATCATATTACTTCTATTATCAACAATAGTACATATACCAGCATCTTCCTACATAAACCGAAGATCGCAAAAGTAATCCAACTGTTTTTTTTAAAGACAAAACTGTAGTTGCAAATAATAGATCACTCGCTTTAGTTCCTTCAATTAAATTGTGTTAATTAGTACTTTAATTGAAGAAATGGACAACGGGAATAGCTCTCTTTACATATTTAAGATCTGCCAAAAGCATTTGAAACCCTTAATCATGGAAGTTTGTTGGAAAAATGAAAATATTATGGTGTCACAAATACTTCGTTAAACTTCCTAAAAAGCTGACTATCAAAGAGAAAATAGTAGATCAAGCTTGATGGAGCCAAATTAAGATTTTGAAACATTAAATCAGGTGTTTGACAAGGGTCCATACTGGGTCCTGTGCTATTTATTATATATGTCAATAACTTTTCATCTGCAAGTAGGATTTTCCATTTTAATCTTTACGCTGATGACAACACCCAATAAACAAATTTGAATATGTTGATTCTGAATGTTTCTGTCAAGCACAAAATAAAATGACGGACAAAATAAAAATACAAATAAAAAAAAAATAAAAAAAGAAATAAAAGAACTGTATCTAGATGTTGAAAAGTCAACATTTATTTGATTCGGTCAAATCGGACGGGGCAGATCATCTAACCAAAATCTCAAACAAAATGTTACAAGCAGTTGGAATTCTACATCAGCTTAAGCATTCTTTGGACAGAGCAGATCATCTAACCAAAATATCAAACAAAATTTCACAAGCAGTTGGAATTCTACATCGGCTTAGATATTGTTTGCCCACTAAAAATAAAGCTCGTGATCTACAACTCTTTAATACTCCCATATATTTACTGTAGGGTTCTAAATTGGGATCTCAAAGTGATTAGGACAGAAAACAATCTCTACAATGGATAAAATGTAGCAAATATAATGCACACACCGACCCAATATTTCAAGAATTAAAGTTACTGAAAGTGAAGGCTATTTTCATTCAAAATAAAGTAAAACACTATGATAAATTAAAATAAAAGAAAAGAAATTTCCTAAGCAAGCGTTTATCACTTCTCTCCACGTCAAGGGAAGAGATGCATAGTTCTGGTTCTAGAAACGGCAGTAAACGATTCGAAAATAGAGTTAACACAGCTTAAGCCGGCCAAGATAGAAATATGATTCCTTTGGTTGTAAGAGATACGACCAAAAACATCTCAGACAGATTCTACACCAATGGCATACAGAATTTTAGTAACGAAGATGAAAATTAATTTTCAAAAGAGCTACCAAATTGCACACACAAGATCACACTCTAACCCGTCAGAGGAATAATGACTAATATATCATGTAGCAACAAATGGTTGTTTAAGAATCCAATCATCTCATGGCGGGTCAAAATGCTTTATGTGAGCCACGCATGCATGTAATTGCAAATCTCGAAGGATTGGCCTCAGAAGCTTTTTATTTAATTTATTCATTCATTTTAATAAATTAATTAATTAATCAATTTATTTATTTATCTATTTATCTATCTATCTATCTACCTATCTATCTATCTATCTATCTATCTATCTATCTATATGTCTGTCTATCCACCAGTCTGTCTATCTATCTATCCATGTTTGTATGTATGTATGTATGTATGTATGTATGTATGTATGTATGATTTATTAATTTAATTATTTCTTTGTCTTCTTTGTATGCTCAGCTTTCCATGTGTCTGTATTTCTGTATATATATTTGGCTGTTTAAATATTATTATCACTACATATTTGTAAATATTGGTTAAAGCGGCACAATGTGTGAGCGACAATTTATTGTCATAATGTCAGTCTCCTTTGACCTTTTGTATCATGTAAACTTTATAATATGTAAATATTGGTTGAATAAAGGCAATCTGATAGTGATTCTGGAAAAAAGAGTAGCGCTTACTTGCCTATCAATCACATTAGTGTTAAGCACAATGTGATATGGGACCCTACCCTCTAAATTCTTGGACTAAATAATCATCAAAGGGTTTTGATGTTTACTGAGTGTTCCAATTGCCATAATACCGATATAATGCCAACAAAAGGTAATTCTTACTTTCTGCAACAGACAAAAAATTTAAAAAAAAAAAAAACAAAAAAAACAAAAACAAAAAAAAAAAAAACAAAAAAAAAAAAAAAAAAAAAACTAGCTCCCACCGGGGGCCACATGATACCTTGCCAGTGATTGTCATTCGTGCTATTTGTGGAATTAACTGACGGATAACAGATGATAAGAAAGATCCTTCAATAGTTCCACGAAAAGGGTACAACGATAAACCTTAAAAGTTTATTGTGATAAGACATGGGATTGGCAAAGATACCTTACAAACTGTTACCCTTTTTCAGACAAGGAGTTCTGCACATTAACTCCACTCAATTTCCCTGGAAGCGACACATCTGACTGACAACTCTTCCAGTGCCAACTGTGACTAAGCTCGGACTGCGTGAGATAAACATCTCTGAATTATCAAATGGATACCACATTAGCGGTCTTTGTTAAAAGGCCTCTCAATCAAGAACCAGCGTGCTACTAGTCCATTAGAATATGGTGGGCCAGGTCAACAGCTTTCCTTGGTGCGTTTTGTGTGCATTGCGCCCAAAGCATGCCGAGGAAAGCTGTTGACCGAGTCCAAAATGTGGGACTGGAAGAGTTAACATGGATATGCGTATCACCAGGTTCTGCATTGGAAAGAAGATCCCCAGACCACTCAGCAGACTTTGCTCCACCGATCATCGCGTCTGCTTTGTTATTATGGAATTTGGAAATCGATCATGAGAGGGCTGTTCACTGTCATTTAATTAAGCAACATGATGGTTCATTTTCAACTTAATGGGATAGGTACACAGCAGGTGGCAGCACCAGGTAATTACACCTGCTATCTAATTGTTACAGATGCTGCCATCTGGGAGATATACAAAATTAGCCTGTCTTATTGGTAGGTCGTTTTCAACCAGAAGTGGTGAGTCATGACATTGTTCCCAGTGTAACTTCCCTTTTGTATTTAAAACTCATTGTCCCGCTGACAGTTTTCTTTTTGATATACTATTTCTTATTAATAAGGACATTGTTCAGGATTATGTGATGTCCAATCTTATTAACTGTTTACAATTTCAGTTG